>JAKSZT010054550.1:1889008-2286232 GCA_026826555.1 Tolypeutes matacus
TAGATAGATAGATAGATAGATAGATAGATAGATAGATAGATAGATAGATGATAGATAGATAGATCTTCCTTCATGTACCTCCTTCTGACAATATCAGAATTGTAAAATCCTTGATGTGCCACAAAATAAATATTTAAAATAATTCTTAATACTAAAAATGGTAACGAACTTTTGTTAAAAGTGAGTTATTGTTTTGGTAGGAATTCAATGACAACTTATTCTGAGACATGTATTTATGTTCACAATGTTTCCAAGTTCATTTCTCTTTTCTTCTGCAAGTCTAATCTACCATTAATCTAATCTGATGCAGAGGAACTGACACATTGCAGTTTCTATCTCTAAAAGTTTGCTTTGCATTTTTTTTTTTTTTTTAATCTTTCAGGTATCTGCTTATACAGTTAGAATAAATGTTTTAAATTCCTTATCTGCTAAATGTAACATCAATGCCGTTTCTGGGCATGTTTGGATAAGCTGATTTTTCTCCTCATCAAGCGGTATTTCCAGCTTCTTTGAAATCTTTGATTGCACACCAGAGGTGATAAATTTTACCTATTTGGGGGTTGGGTATTTTTGCATTATTGTAAATATTTTTGAACTTTGTTCTGGAACACAGTTAAATTATTGGGAATCAGGTCTATGCTTTTGGGTCTTGCTTTTAAAATTTGATAGATAGAATAGGGATCCATATGTCTACACTATACTGCACTAATGAAGCAAGACATTTCTGAGGACTCTCCCCAATGCGTTATGAATGCAAGGTTTTCCATCCTGCCTAGTGTGAACATACACTATTTCCATCCCTCTATGAATATTGGGTATTATGCCCTTTAATCATCTCATGTGGGATTTTTCTCCATCCTTGGATGGTTTCCTTACATACAAGTCCTGATCAGTGGTCTGCGGAATACTCAAGGGTACCCCTGCACCTCGCCAGGGTTCTCTCTCTTGCATCTTTCTCCCCAACAATACTCTCCTGTGAGCTCTAGCAGTCTTGGTTTCCCTGTCTCTGAGCACTGTCTCCTCAGCTAGGGAATTCCATTGGCCTCTGCTTGGGTTTCCCCTTTTTTAACTGCACCATTGAAACTCTGAAGGCTGTAAAGTGGGGCAAGTGTAGAGTACACATACTCTGTTTCCAGAGGCCATTATCCTTCATTGCTTTATGTTCTGTGGGATGAAAAACTTTTTCTGTATATTTGATGTTTAAAAAGGATATTTTTTCATTCAGACAGGAGGCTAAATCTCGTTCCCTCTTGGCAGGAGACAGAAGTTTTGGAATTGATCTTCACAAGTCTAAGGAACTTTGTATTTTACAATCCTAAAGCATTTATCAGCTTCACTTATTTTGATTACAGGTTACTTAACTTTGTAGCAAATAACCTCTGCTATTCTGGAGTTCTCTCTCTCCTGCTCTCAAAGACATATATTTTGTCCCTTATATATGGTTGTGATCCAGGAAATATTTATGGTAGGACAGTTTCTTACAACTTACTCATTCCCAATGAGTCTCATTTTAGTAATCCAGCCTGATCATGTAGGAATTGGCTTTGTAAACTCATTGATTCCCAGGGAAGGTTAGGAGAAACAATTTCAAGCTTAGTCACACTTTCTGACTATTGCAACTTCTTTAAAACCATATTGTGTTCATCTTAACAGAAAGATGACGGCTCTAAGGCTTCATTGAAAATATTAAAGATTGGTCTTAAATTCAGAAAGCACATTGAAGAGGGAAGATCAGCTGCCTAACTGAAGAAATTTGAAAAAATAAAAAGATGGTGATGGGAGCTTTTCTTCTATGCAAGCATGAAAAAAATTGGATTTCAGGCTACTTAGCATGTGACATCAATGTCCATTAAAAGGCTATGGTTGTTGGCTTCAGAGGTGGGTGGGAGGTTAGACACCTAATTGTTAAAACAGTTAGTGTATAACTGTGCAAGTTAAATATTTCTGGGGGAAAAGGAAACCCTGCAGTGAATTAGCCTGCAAGAGAATGAGGAAGCAATGTTCTTTGTATTCATATTGCTAGCCCTGTTTTTCAAAGTTCCTTGCAACTTCCATCCAGTCAAGTCACATTACTATGTTAAACAGCAGGTCTTTTAAATCCCAGAGTGTTGGCAAAAGCACGGACTTCAACAACTTTGTAATATACATACCAGCAAAAGCTGTCCTACAATAGTTAGGGTGTAGATTCTTTATAATTGGAAAAGAGATGTGGGGCTTCTGGGGTGGGGCTAAAGACAGGAACCTGTCCACCAGCAAATCCTTCAGCAGTGAGGGAGACAAAATATTGTGTCTGTTTTCACTTCAATCCATCAGGAAAAAGACATTTTATTGAATCTGTATCATCTGCTTGGTGAAAAAATATTTTTTCCTCTTTCTTTTCATTCCTTCCTCTCTCACCACATTTCTGTTCTTTTGTTTGAAAGGAGAGGATATTGGATTCCCTGAAAAGCAGGGTTCATGCTTACTAAAAAGAAGTTCTTAAATAATTCACATTTTCTGCTCAGCCAAGTGCTTATGATAAGGGAAGTGCCGGGACCCTAACCCCCCTCAGCAGAAACCCACAGCTTTAGGAAAATAAACTCCCCTTGGTCCCCGGTCCCTCTCTCCCCTCCATCCTCCCCTTTTCTCCTTGGAATCTACCTCAGGAAGATAAGCACCCCAGGCTGCCCCTTTGAATTGAAATGTACAACTCTATGCAGATAATGACTCTTTCCCCCCTAATGGCCTTCTGCTTTTAGAAAGATAAGCTAACCTTGCTTCTCTGCTTTTGTAACCCTGCCTGCCTGCTTGCTCAGGAATTTGCCCGCTTAGTGCACCGATATAAACTTATGAAAATCGGAAAACAGGGCTCAGAATTTGGAGAGTGAACTCTCCTCTGGGCCCGCATGTAATAAAACTTTGTTCATTCATACTCCCAAAAGTGCCGTTTGGGTTACTTTCTGCTGGCCACAACACTTACATAACTGAAACTCACATTTGTTGGCTTGAAATGATATGCATTGCAATTGTGAAACTTATTTTTTGCAATGCAAGCTGTTTTTGTAAGGCAAGTTTCATGGGTCATGCAATTAAGAGCTAAAATGAGACTGCTAATGTAGTTCATTACTTTGTTCTTCTGAGAGATAATTTCTAAAACTATATTTTCACTAGAAATTTAGTCATTATTGTCTCGAGAGTGTGATATAAGAAGGCCTATGAATTTTGAGAGATATAGGAAGAGACCACATCATAAGAAATGTATGAGAGAAACAAGTAAGCAAGAGAGAAAACATAGCATGATACAAGGACAGATGCTAGTAGGAGGAGCTAGATGTAGGGGGAAAAGAAGAAAAAAAGGGATTTTAAAAGGTATATAAGAGGGCTAAATGGAAGATTTGTTGAACTAAGGTTTTATATCTTACTCTTATACCAATGGAAAAAATATATGAAAGTCATCATGTACTGAGTCTTTTGAGACACTTTGGCTTTAATGTAGAACAAGAAAGAATGAAGGTTGAGATTTTTATGTGAAGCCAAAATCCAAATGACATTATATACTGCTTAACATCATTCCTCTCTGCCTGTCTAGTATTCAAGATGAGGTTCCATTAGTTGGGAGATATATTTGAAATGAGTGAAACAGAGCACTGAAATAAAGTCAGCAGGAAGTATTTTTTTTAAAGAATAGTTTATGTTGAGTAAAATTCTCCCTTCCAGTGTACATTTCTATAAGTTAACACATACAATCACGTAACCACCATCAAACTGATGACATAAAACTATTCCAAACCGAGCTCCGCCCTCCAAATTCCCTCATGTTCCTTGACAATCATTCCCTTCTGCTGCCTGAGCCCTTGGCAACCACTGACATTTTTTCTTTTCCTTAATTCTGCTTTGCAGAATGTCATATGAATGGAATCCTACAGAAGGTCACCTTTGAGTCTTTTTTTACTTAGTATAATGTACCCGAGCTTCATCTGTATTCTACTGTGTATCAGTAGCCCGTCCTTTCATTTTTCATTGCTGAGTAATAGAGTACTGCATGACTGTTCCATGGTTTGTTTACTGCTTCATCAGCTGAAGGGCATTTGTGTTGTCACCAGTTTGAGATGATTATGAATACAAATATTCATGTACACAATTTTATATAAACATAAGTTTTTATTTCTCTTGAGTAAATATGTATGTATATGATTGCTAGGTCATATGTTCATATGGAGTATCAAACTGTTTTCCAAAGTGGCTATTCTAATTTACATTCCCCACAACCATGTCTGAGAGTTCCAATTGCATCGCTTCCTCACCAGCACTTGGTTTTATTATTTAGTTTTGTTTTCCACTACAATAGGTATCTAGGGGTAGCTCATTATGGTTTTAATTTGTATTTCCTTAATGACTGGTAATGTTGAGATTATGATACTTGTATTTTACAGGTAAAAATTGGCAAAGACAACGTCTAGCATTTATAAGTCCTGTAACCCTTGGAAAAGTTTTTTGTGGCTTCCTCATTATTATAGTCCTGGTTGCAGTTATAATTGCACTTTCTGTTGCTTTGGCAGGTAAGTTACTTGTTCCCCAAACTTTCCCATATTCTCCTTTATATTATCAATAAAGATATATTGAGCTCCATTATGTGCCAGGCACTGTGTGAAGTGCTTGAGATGTATCGATGAACAAAACCTGTAAAAATCCCTGGCCTCATGGCCACATTCTAGTAGGAAGACAAAGGTAATAAGCTTAATAAAGAAGGGTAGGAGTGGAGCAGCTTCCAGTATACATAGGGTGGCCAAGGTGAGCCTCCCTGAAAATGTGATTGTTTGGCAGATTATTGAAGATGAGGGATGGAGAGGTAATGAGGCCAGTCACGTGTAGCCTTGCAGGAAATAGAAAGACTTTGGCTTTTACTCTGAGTGCAGTGGGGATGATTAGAAGCTTGTAGGAGAGGAGAAGCATGATCTGACTTCTATTTTCCAATAATCATTTTGACTTTTATGTTGAGAATAGACTGTTAAAGGACAAGCGTAGAAGCAGGTAGGGTCCTCTGGTAGTAATCTATAAGAGAGAGGATGAGTTCTTGGACTTGACAATAACTATGAAGATGGGGCAGATTGGTTAGTTTCTGGATGATTTGAAAGTTGAGCCAACAGTATTTCATGTCAGATTGGCTATGAAGCTTGAAAACCAAGAGTCAAAGATGGCTCTAATGGTTTTCTTTGGAGCGGTCACAAGAATGTAGTTGCCATGCACTGATGTGGGTGGGAGGAGTTTTGTGGAAAGATCAAGATTCCATCTATGGGAAGCAGCTGTGGCTCAATCAGTAGGGCTCCCATTTACCATATGGGAGGCCCTGGGTTCGGTTCCCGGGGCCTCCTGGTGAAGGCAAGCCCGCCCACGCGGCGTGGTTAGCTGACCCAGCGAGCACAAGCAGCAAGGGGGGATAAATGAATAAATAAATAAAATCTTAAAAAAAAAAAAAAAGATTCCATCTATGGAGCTATCCTCTGACATGTCCCAATCAGAATTGCCACTTAACTAAAGAATTACTTAATACAGAATTAATAATACTTGGGGATTGTCCTAAGTGACATTGTGGTGATGGATATAGGCCATTTTACATCAGGGTATACCATGCAGGGCTGTGTGGGAGAGAGTGTGGTCTATGATGTGAACTGTGGTCTATGCTTAGTGGCAAAACCCCAGGACGTGTATATCCATTGCAGGTGATGTGCCACACTAATGAAAGATGTTTATGTGGGAGGTTATGGGAGGTGTGGGAGGTGGAGATCATGGGAATCCCTGTAATTTTTGTGTAATATTTATGTAATCTTAGCACCTTTTAAAATATATATGAAAAAAAAAATTTATGTAAGCAAATGCACATATATGTATATATATCTATATATCATTTTACAAATATTGGTTTGTATTGTGAAAAATTTGATTTTTACCCACAATAAAAAAAAAAAAGAATTACTCATGTGAGACATTACCTGAAATGCTTTTGGGTGTATTCTCTCTGGTTTCCAAGATTCCCTCCCTTCCCTACCCCACCCCCCACCATTTTTAAAGCTGTTTGAGTAATGTAGAATAATACAGGAGTCCTATATACTTTTTGAAAAATTCCTGATCCTTTGTGTGTAAAGGCAAATAACCTTGGCACTGTTCTGGCACAAATTAGGAATTGTGTGAGAAGAGATGACTTATCCATAGTAGTAAGTATATTACACATATATATTCGGATTATGTTTGTGGTCTTCAAAAGGTTTTCGCTTGTACAATATCTTAAATATGGGCTGTAACATTTTGAAAACTAAGTATCCCCTTGCATATTTGTGTATTATTATCTAGATTTCAAATAGATTTGAATAGTTGCAAATGATGTAATTTCCTGCACATTATACATATTGAGGTATTAAAATGAATCTGTTTAATTATACTTTTAAATATATCTACTGAAATCTGAATACTGTCGTGATTTGATATCCATCTTCATCCACTTAGAAATTACATGAAAAATATTCCTTAATCTTAGAAAATTTTACTTTATTCTTTTTGTTTAAAAATGTCAGTTGATATTGTATTTTCATTCTACCATTTTATCACAGTGCAATATGTAATATCTTTTACATATTTTTTAGAATTCATTTATCTTTTCCTGTTTAGTACTTTTTTCTATTTTCTATTGTTTGGGAAGTTTTCAGTCATTATTTCCTCAAATATTCTTTCTGCCCATTGTCCATTCTCTTTTCCTTCTGGGACTCTGATAACGCATATGTTTGCATGTTTCACGTTGTCATTCAATTTCCTGAGATCCTGTTCCACTTTTTCCATTCTTTTCTCTTTCTGTTTTCCTGTATTTTCCAGTCCAGATGTTTTGTCCATGAGATCACTAATTCTGACTTTGAGCATTTCAAATCTGCTGTTATGTACCCCTAATGTATTTTTAATCTCATCAGGAAGAGAGGAACTCAGGGAGCCTGAACTCTTGGCAGACATTGGCAGCCATCTTGCCAAACTGTCTTTGGTGAGTGAAGTAACTTATGCTTTATGGCCTGGTAACTGTAAGCTTCTACCCCAAATACATGCCCTTTATAAAAGCCAACAGATTTCTGGTATTTTGCATTAGCATCCCTTTGGCTGACTAATACAGAATTTGGTACCGAGGAGTGGGGAAATGCTTTTGCAATTACCAAAATGCTGTAGTGGTTTAATAAATGGGTAAGGGGTATTTCAGAGGAATTGTGGGATACTTGATAGAAAAGGCAGAGATTGCGTTGCCGAGACTATGGGTAGTAATATGGATGCTAAAGAGGCTTTTTATGATGCCTTAGAAGTAAATGATGAAACTATTATTGGAAACTGGAGGAAAGGAGGTCCATGTTTTAAAGTTGCAGAGACCTTAGCAAGATTAACTCCTGGTGTTTTATGGAAGGCAGAATTTGAAAATGGTGAGCTTGGGCCTTCAGCTGAAGAACTTTCCAAAGTAAACTTGGAGAATGCGGCTTGGCTTCTCCTTGCAGCTTATAGCAAAATACTAGATGAGAGAGATAAGCTGAAAACTGAATAGTTGGGCACAAAGAAAAAAGAAACTGATTCTGGAACTGCCAAGTCTCTGTAAATCAACCCCCCAGATGATAGTGCCCCATTTGAGGACATAACTAAACATGGAACTTGTAAGTCAGGATTGAAGATGCAGCTATCTAGGAAAGATTTGTGGAAAATCTTATTGTCTGATGGCTTGGACCCTTGCTTCTTGTATGCTAAACCAACAGACTTTGCTTTTTGAGAGAGCTGTATGAACAAAACCTTTGTCAGCTTGGACTAAAAGGGACATGGAAAGGAGAGATTGAAGGAGAAACAGCTTTAAGAGGAAAACCATGGAAGCTGAGCTCTGGAATGAAGACATTGCCTTGGGCCAAGAGAGGAACCCTACCCATGTATACAGAGTGGGTAAGTTTGCCCTGGCAGTTGAAGAAAGTGATATTTGATATTTGATGCATGATATTTGGGGAGAATTTTGCCTTCCCAGGGTACAGAAAGGGTAGAGCACATTCCTCAAGGATTAGGGAGGTTGAGGTCAACACCCCATAGGTCTGGGAGGGGTGGACCTGTCTCCCCATGGATTAGGGAAGGCCAAACTCATTGCTTTGAGAGGGTTGAGCCTATATGCCAAAGGTTAGGGAGGATGTTGTCTTCTCTTCACTGTACTAGGGGGAGTTAAGACTCTAACCCAAAAATTGGGTAAAGTGTGGCAATCACCCCAGTGCTCTTGGAGGGTGAGGTCTGGATCTTGGTCACCACCCAGATGCTTGATGAGGGTGGAACCAAGAAATGGCCATTGAGCAAGCCTGTGGAAAGGGTGGGTCCCCATGTGGCCCCAGGGAGAAGAAATCATTGTCTTAAGTATGATTCTCAGACTTTGAAATCTAGTGTTATAGGCCCTGCAGGTTTACTGAACTGAAGAGGACCCTGACTCATGTTTGCCTCCCAATTTCTCTTTGTGATCGTGGAAGTGTTTAACCTTTGTCTGTCCATTTGTGTATTGGAAGCAGATAAATTGTTTCCAGAGGTCTACAGCCAGACAAGACTTTGCCCCAAGAAAAACTATTTCTTTAAACTGATTGTGATATGATTCTGTATTTAGCATTTTTACTGAAATAAGTTTTTTTGAATATTGTAATGTCTTTTTGGAATTCAGAGGATGGAGTCTAGTAGTTTGGTATTATTTATGAATTCCAAACATAGATATCCAAACATATGGATTATGTTTGTAAACTTGCTTGTTTGCACATTAGATTGTATTGGATTCAGAGGTTTCACTTTTACTTGATTAAATAATAATTAAGGCTTTGATAGGGCCATATCAGTAGGACGTTGAGTCCCTGCCTCCTCACAGAGAAAACTACACAGCAGAGCAGAGGAATTAGTTGGTCGTTTGAAGTTCAAGTTTTGATGTTGGAGTTTTGAGCTGGAGTCTAGGAAGTAAACACACAGAGGAGCAGAGCAGTTGAGCCAAGAGAGAAATGGAGCCCCGGGAAAAGAAGAATCCAAGAAGCCTGAATTCTTTGCAGATTTTGGCAGCCATCTTGCCCTAACACATGGCAATAGACTTTGGTGAGGCAAGTAACTTATGCTTTATGGCCTGGTAACTGTAAGCTTCCACCCCAAATAAATACCCTTTATAAAAGCCAACAGATTTCTGGTATTTCGCAACAGCACACCTTTTGCTGATTAATACAATTCCTATAAGGTCCATTACTTTTCTTTGCAGGTTTTCAAATTGTTCTTTGTGCACACCTGGTGTCTTCTTAGTCAAATTTTCCTTAGTCAATTTTTCATTTAATTCTTTGAATTGATTTAGGAGTTTGTGTGATTATCATTGATTACATGTCTTCAATCCTGTATCTCATCAGGATATTTGGTTTGGTCCTATAGCAGGGCCATCTCTTTCTTTTTCTTAATATGGTTTGTAATTTTGTGCTGATGTTTAGACATCTGAATATGTTGGTAAATTTACTCTGATGTTCATTTCCTTCTCTTGCCTATTTTATTTCACAGCTCTTTTGTGGTTTTTGGCTCAATTTATTTTAAGTCTTTAAAATTACCTAGCTTAAGTTATCAAAATTGGGCCAGAGACTCATTAATGTGGTGCAGATTTTCTCCAAGGGGACTTAAAAAGAGCACTAAAAGCAGTTTTTCTCCTTGAAATTTCCTCACTGGCAAGCAGAAGGTGCTTTTGGCAAACCTTTCCACAGAGGTGTTTTATTTAACCTCCACTTTCCATTGTTTCTGGTCTGGCCAGAGCTGAGATTCAAAGCAGGCCCTGCTGGCCAAGTTCACTGAAGAGAAGCCCTCTGACTCACCCTCCCTCTTCCTTTGTAACAGCTGACAGGAAGGAAGATGTCTCTTCCCCTTTCAGTGAGCTGCAATGAGACAGGGGTTTTATCCAGGCTTATGGTCTTGAGGGTGGGGAAAGGAGTCCTTCCCAGCCACTTTGTTTTGAGTACTTTGTCTCTCTGTCCCTCATCTTCCTGGGAGTTGTGCAGTACTCTCCTGGTTTGCTGACCCTCAAAGCAGGTCCCTTGGACAGCTTCTGACCCTTTCTCCATTGTTTTTGTGAGAGAGTTGAGCCCTGCCTGCCTACTCTGATGCCATATTCCCAGAACTCTCTCAGCACTCATCTTGACTGCTGGGTTAACACTCTTCTGCTCTGATTTCCCTCTGCTGGTTTGGGTTCTTTGATCAGGTATCCTCTGATATTAATGCAAAGAGAAAGAGTCCTCACTGGCTCCCTATGCAATAATAATACCTAGATTATGACTTTCTTATACCACTTTTCCTTTTGACTTAATGGAAATTTTCCTGCTTTAAGTCTTGCAGTGGAACAACAAGGAGAAGAAGAAAATCTGTTTCCTTAGAAGTAGAGGGGACATTCGAGCTCCTGTAAACAGTGGAACTCCTAAGGACAGTAGCACGCACATACCAGAACCCTGTTTTCTTTAAAATTTATTCTAGTATAATATTCACATCCTAATATTTCCTCTTTTAAGCACATTTAAATATAAAATTCAATGGTGTTAATTACATTCACAGTGTTATTCTACCATCCATTATCAAAACATTTGCATCACTCAAACAGAAATTCTGGACAAATTATGCATTAATTCCCCATTCCCTACCCCGACCCTGTCCCTAGATAAACTGTATTCTAGTTTCTGAATCTATAAATTTGCATATGCTAATTATTTTATTTCAGTGAGATCAGACAAAATTTTTCCTTTGAATTTCCCTTATTTCCCTGAATATAATGACTTCCAGGTTTGTTTATATTGTCTTATGTCCTAGAACTTCATTCTCTTTCACAGCTGAATAATATTCCATTGTCTGCATATACCACATTTTGTTTTTCCATTTATTTGTTGATGGGTACTTGGGTTACTTCCACCCTTTGACAATTGTGAATACTGCTGCTGTGAACTTTGGTGCGCAGATAATCTGTTTGAGTCCCTGCTTTCAATACTTTGGGTATATACCTAGAAGTGGGTTTACCTAGTCACATGGTACTTCTATATTTAATCTGAGAAAAAGCCAGAAATTTCCATAACAGCTGCACCATTTCACTTTCCTACCAACAATGAACAATGGACAAGTGTTTCTATTTCTCTATATCCTCACCAGCACTTGTTATTACTATTTTTTAATAGCTATTCCAGTGGGTGTGAAATGGTATCTTATGGTTTTGATTTGCATTTCCCCAATGGTTAATGATGTTGAGCATCTTTTCATGTACTTATTGGTCATTTGTTTATCTTATCTGGAGAATGTCTATTCAAGTCTTTTACCCATTTTTAATTGGGTTGTTTGAATTTTTGTGCTAGAATTGTAGGGTTTCTTTATATGTACTGGATATTAAACCTCTCATTCTGTAGGTTGTCTTTACTTTTATGACAAAGACCTTTGATGAACAAAAGTTTTAATTTGGATGAAATTCTATTTCTCTACTTTTTCTTTTGTTGTTCCTACTTTTGGTGTAAATTCTAAGAAACCATTCCCTAGTAAAAAGTCCTGAAGATACTTCTCTATGTTTTCTTCTAGGAGTGTTGGAGTTTTTGACTCTTATATTTAAGTCTTTGGTCTATTTTTTTATTAATTTTTATATTAACAAAATATAAGTAGGATCCACTTTCATTCTTTTGCAAATAGATATATAGTTTTCCCAACACCATTTGTTGAAGAGATTATTCTTTCCCCAATGAGTGGACTTGGCAGCCTTGTCAAAAATCCATTGCCTGTAGATATGAGGGTTTAATTTCAAATTCTCAGTTTGATTCCATTGATCTATATGTCTATCTATCCTTGTGCTAGTACCATGCTATGTGGTTACAGTAGCTTTGTAATAAGATAAAAGAAAAATTGGGAAGCATGGATTCTTCTTTTTCATGATGGTTTTGGCTATCTGGGTCTCTTACCCTGCCATATAAATTTGATGATTGGCTTTTCCATTTCTTCAAAAGAACACTGTTGGAATTTTGATTGGGATTGCATGGAATCTGTAAATTGCTTTGGGTAAAATATCTTAATATGTATTCTTCTAGTTCATGAACATGGAGTGTAATGAGAATGATTTCTTGGAAATGGATATTAATTTCCATTAAACAGATTGGCATTTCTGTTGTTCTAACTTGGCTACAATGCCTAAATTCACTTTCTCTGAAACCACCTCCTTCCTTTCAATAAATCTGAATTTTCTTTGTTTAATTGGACTTAGTTTTTCTTGCAGCCAGAATACTAATGCTGATTGGTTTCTTTTAAATTCAAGTTCCTTTTAGAAAATTTCCCCAAAGAAGTTATCTGACTAAGAACTTCCTTCTCAAATTTTGTGCTGCATTCTTTCTCTTTCACTTTTAGTCAAGTTAAAAAGCAAGGCTTTTCAGTGTTCATGACCTGCCACTGTCAAGACTTTTCTCCTTTCTCAGCTCTCTACTAAATTGTTTGGCAAATGAATTAGAGACGGGTTTAGATTGCTTTTAGAGTCTGGAGGCACAATGAATGAGACCTGTAATGTACGTAAAGACTCAGGAGCACATGACTTGCTGGTAAATGAAGGTAAGACAGCAGGCTGTTCAGAGAAAATGGAGGATTTGGTTTAGGAAGGTGGTGATAGTCAGGGTTTCTAGTCTTTACATAGGGGAAAATGGTTAATATGTAAAGAATTTTAAAGATTGAGAGTTGGAGATCATAAATCAGTTTATAATTTGTGTAAAAATATGTAGATAATTATATATTCAATCTTAACAACTACGGAGAGAGAAACCATTAGAGAAAGGTATAAAAGAATGGGATCAGGCTAAATTTATGATTCAGAACAAAAATGATTAATTTAAGTGAAAAAATCATGCAAAATGTAAAGTATGTCAGTGTTGCAAAATGTTATCATTATTAAATAAGGTATAGGCACCAATATGCAATATCATCTATATAATATATACATTTATTATATTTCTATTATGTTAAATTACGTAGCTATATAACAAATAGCAACTATTACATTAATACTGTGTAAATTCTAAATATTACATAGTTATAAATTTATAGTTTATGTATTATAAATATATTTATAATATAAATATTATTTATGTAATGTTAACAATATAATAACTATTTAAAACTATACATTAATTATACAAATATTAAATAATGTATATTTATTGCATAAATTTTATAATGTATATATAACACAAAGCATGAAGTTATGATACCTGTTGCAACATGGATGAGCCTTGAAAACATTATGCTAAGTGAAATAAGCCAGGCACACAGGACAAATATTGTGCAATTCTACTTATGTATGAAATATCTAGAATAAGTAAATTCATAGAGATAGAATTTCTATCTATTAGAAATTAGATAGATTAGAGGGTTCCAGGGACTTTAGTTCAGGGGAATGGGGAGTTTACTGGGTACAGAGTTTCTCTTTGAGGTGATGAAAAGTTTTGTTAAAGGACAGTGGTAATGGTTGTATGATATTTTAACTGTAATTAAAAATGGATAAAACGGCCCATTTTATGTTATATATATGTCACCACAATAAAATTTAAAAAGAAACAGACACACACATACAGACAGACACACACAGACACACACACAAAGACCATTTAAAGACAATATAGAGGAGAGAGAATCACGTCAAACTAAACCACAGGAATGAAATCAACAAAATCCAGTTTCACAGCTCACTAGATGAAACTTGTGTTTTAACATTATAAGTCAATGCAAGTACATAGAAGTGAATGGAAAAAAAAGATGTAACACAAAGACAAAAAATTGCACAAAATAAATATAGAGCTTAATGAATTATGTGTAATCACTAACTTGTCAGGAGAAAGATCTTTGCTATCTCAGAAGCCCTGCATGTATTTACTCCCATTCATCATTCTTTCCTCCCAAAAGTAACACTAATTTGACTTTTTGATAATCACTTTTTTAAAATCTGTAGGAACATACCTACAATATAAACTTTCCCATCTCAACCACTCCCCAGCACACCATTTAATGGGATTAATCACAATCACAACATTGCAGTACCCAACCACCTTCCATTACTAAAACTTTCCCATCTCCCCAAACAGAAACCTTACACCTGTTATGTATTAAATCCTCATTCCCCTTCCCCTTGCTTCTCACCCTTGGAACCTGTACTCTAACTTCTGTCTCTATGAACTCACATTATCTTCAATATTTTCTTTGTAGTTATATTGTAATCATTTTTTCCTCTATACTTCTGCTTTCAAAAAGGTCTTTCATGTCTCTTTTAGTCTATAGAGTCCCCCTCAGTCTCTCTTTCTGTGTCCTCTTTTATTTTCTTTTTAAAGCAGGGGTGCTTAACCTTTTTTAGTCCACAGATCCCTTTGTCAGTCAGGTGAAAACCAAAGAATATTACTGTAATTTATCGCATACATTCATAAATGAAGAAAATGCTAGATTTCAGTTAGAGGTCAGAGTAAATAAAGATAATAAGCTTATTTTTTTCAATTCAAGCTCACAGACCCCTTGAAATCTTTCCATGGACCCCTTGTGGGCCCCTGGTTAAGACTCCTGTTTTAAAGAATCAGGATAATTTGCTCTGTAGAGTTTTTAACATTCTAGATTTTGTTGAACTCATTCCTGTGGTTTAGTTTGACGTGATTCTCTCTCTTCTATATTGTCTTTAAATGGTAGCTGGATGTAGAGATTTAATCAGATTCACATTTAGTTGTACAGTTTTTTAATTAAAATTTATTTTAATTTTACCAGGGCTGGGGGATTGAACTGGGACCTTGTATATGGGAAGCTGGTGCTCAACCACAGAGCCACATCAGCTCCCCTGAGTTGGGGTTTCATTTGTTTGCTTGTTGTTTTCTTGCTTTTAGGAGGCACCGGGGACTGAACCTGGGACCTCCCATGTGGGAAGCAGGCGCTCAACCACTTGAGCCACATCCAATCCCCTAGTTGTACAATTTTTTTGCAAGACTACTTCATGAGGTGTATGTATCCAAGATTTACTTTAACTTCAGTGAATGACTAAACTCTGGAGATAGAATAGTAAATTCATAAAATGACAGTCCAAATTCCCCCTATAGTGAAAATGAAAGGAGTAAAATTGAAACAATATTTTGACACATAATGCTTCTAGTGGTGTGATGTCTACATTTAATTTTAAAAAAACGTTTTTCAATAATTTTTTCAGGTTATCTGTCTTCAAAAAGGTGTTCTGACAGTATCTTGAAACGGGTCTTGGTTTTCCCCATAACCATTTGTCTGACTATTATAGTGTGTGGAATGACTACTAGTTTTCTAGGTAAGTTAATCAGAATCTTTGCTTATTAGGAGAATTCCACTTACCAAAAGAAGAGAAAGCTTCTTGATAGTTTTCTTGTTCTTTGCACTTCCATATATATATATATGTATATATATATATGCCAATATAGTTAAACTCCCATTACTCTACAAATAGGAGCCAAAATTTTGATTGTGTAAAATAAGGGTCATTTGCAAGTTTATTGGAATGTCCAGGGTTTGTAGAAGATAGAACCCAACTGTCAATGTTATGTTTGATTTTCCATTTTGCTAAGTTGTTGTTATATGGTTTTACCATATGTGTGTTTTCGTCTCTCAAAAATTCTGTCTATAATTACAATGACTTAAAAGACATTATGCACAGGTCCTGATGGAGGAAATGTCAAAATAAAGCTGTAGGAGCCTATGTGTTTAAGTTATGGAATTGTGTTCATGCTTGAGTACTGGCCAAGCATTCATTATATATTATTTTAAATAATATTAATTAGTACATAGGCTGAAATTAGGTAAAAAAGAAGAGAGGATCAAAAATTATGCTGACTTACAAAACATAGACTTTTCTTTACCCTTCAGTAATTCTAAGATGAATTACTAGGTCTGTGCGGCTGCTGTGCTCCATTATTCCCTAAGACCTTATTGGCTTCAGCAAGATATAACCATCAAGCCCAGGTTTCCTGCAGGAAAGGAAAAGAGAAAGAAGGAGGCATACTTCAGCTGTAGAATGAAAAGTGTCACACATCCCTGACATTTGTGGAAATTTAGTCACAAAATCACACTTACCTGCAAAGGAGTCTAGAAAATATGAAGTTGCGTAGCTTTAAGTCAATTATTACAAAAGGAAAAGAAAACAGATTTTGGTGGTCAACTACAGACTATATACAATTCTAATCTTTATTTAAAATTCAAGTAAATTTTCAAGGGAAAAAAAGTCCTGCTCTTTGAAATAAGGAAAAGTCACCTTTACTAACTCACCACCAAACAATGATGGTCTCTTCTCTTTCCATCTCTCTTCCACTCTACTCCATAGAGGCAAAAATTTTTACTTAAAAAGACTTTCTGTAACAGATATCAGGTGAACAATTTATAAACATTGATTTGAATGTAACCTCCTTGTTAAAATTTTTCATAAAATGAACTATAAATAAGATTAAAAATCGCACATAATCTCACTGTACTTAGTATATACATCAGTTCTTCCTTCTATGTTTTACACTTGATGGGGTACCTTTGAGAGGGATATACACATATACACTGCCTTCTGCTCTTTTTCCTTATCACCGCAAAGAATAGGTAAGAATCGTCGATACAATTATAATCTATTGGATTAAACATATATCGTTCTTTGCAGAGAGGTCTGTCTTTGTTAAGGGATAGCCTGGCAAATTTGCATTCCCTAGGAGGTAATGATAAGCATATATTTCACCCTAGGTCTGACTCCTTGATAAACCTTGGTATTAGGAGAACAATCCAGAAAAAATGTACTCTCAATAATTAACTAAAAATGAATGACTTAATTCAAACACAGGAACTAACTGATTGAAATACACAATCATGCTTTTCTTGACCTCACCACACACAACTACTTACTTAATCATCATTTTGGAAATTCCCCTTAAGTCATCAGTTTGTCAGTCAAATTAAACATTAGTTGGAGCACAGTTTAAGAGCACAGCCAGGAATACAATTCTGTATTTAGACTGCCTGGTTTGAATTCCAGCTCTGTTACTGGCACAGCTCCCATAAATTCTCTGCGCTGCCTTCTGCTTACTCAGGGCTGTTACACATCAGTGAATGATAGGACTCAGGCAATGTTTGACACACAGTGTTTTGAGAATAAAAATTAGCTTTTAGAAAAAGCAGTTTATTTTTAGATAAGATGCAGTAATTTGGTTGTGGGTATAATGCAAGAAAAAAAGGTTTAAAAAATCATATGATGCCATAATGCAATGAAATTTGATGAAAATCTGAAATGGTTAAGTAATTGCCCCAAAGTCACATATTCCGTATTTTTCATAGACAGGATTCTGAACCAGTTATTTTGAATCAAATATATTCTTAACTACTAGAATTTACCCCCTTTTTAAATCAAATATGCTTTCACATAATTTATAAAGTGTTTCTATTCTGAAGGCATAATATATTAACTAATATTGGTTGACACTTTTGTGCTCTCATGCATTTGTTGACTGATAGTGTAATTGTTTCTGTGCCTGTTATTTATCTTCTCTGTGTGCTCCTTGAGACAAAATATTTTTTTATGTATCCTAAACTCATAGGCCAATACCTGGTACAGAGTAGTGTTCAATAAGTGATCAACAACTGAAAAAGTTTCAAATACCATTTTATCCTTTTGAATACAATTTTAAATGTCTCAGTTTCATTTTCCAACTTCCCTAAGTCTGTTTTTCCTACAAAATTTTGACTAGAGATTTTTCCTTCTAAATGTTATAAAAGGGTTGTGCCCAATCAAATAGGCACCACATACACATTTCACCACAAAACTCTCTGGATTCAAATCCCAGATCTGCCAGTGTTAGCAGATTTACTTAACCTCCTGTTTCTAATTTCCTCATCTGTAAAATGGGCAGGATACATTCACTTCACAGGGTTGTTGTGAAGATAAATAAGCTCATAAACCTGTAGAACATAGACCAGTACCAGGCATCTAGTAACATGTTCAAAAGATATTTTTTAACCCCATATAGACTATACTCTTACTTGTTTTATTCTTAATTTATCCTATTATTTTGACTGAAAACTTATTTTGGGACCCATAATCAGAATCACTGAGAATGATCTGCCATGTAAAACAACAGTCCGTGCATCTGGTCTTTATTGAAATCTGTGACTCTGCCCTCTGTGTCAGCAGGAGATTATATAGGATCTGTTAGATTTTTGAAAGGTGTGCTTTTTTGTATCTGTACAAGAGGCCCAGAACTTACCCTTACCTCTATAGTGGAAAGGCAATGGAATAAATCATTGTAAACTTACTGTATTAAGATGCCTTTAGGATGCTCAGATCACATCTGACATAAAGTAAGTCTTTGAAATTTGTTTCCTGCTACTTTCATTGCCACAATGGCTATATAACATCTCAGGATTGGAAGCATCATCATCTTCTCTTAAAAGCTACTCTATGTTCCAGCCCTTGATTTCTGGCAGACATAACCAATCTTTCTAGACAACAAACTCCTTCTTGGAGAGTATACTCTGGAAGCAACTTAGCTATAGATTTCTTTATAGCTCAAAGCATGTTTGCAGTGGATCTAACACAAACAAGCTATGACATTGACAACTACTAGAGCACTCATATTCCCTACCCCAGCCTAGGCAGTAAACTAAAATTCACCCCAGAAGCAATGCCACAGAGACCCTTCAAGTACTGCTTCCAAATCTGAGTCTACAATACTTGGAACATCCCATGTTCTTCTATATGGTTCTGATTTATCTCCAGATCCTTTCATGATTCTGTACAGGCCTGATCAACTTTTGTTATTTTGTAACCACAATTAATATATCTTATACATAGATGAAGCATAAATAAATTGTTTGAGATTTAGATTAACAGGAAAAACTGGATATGATTTTTTTCAGTCTGTAAGTATCTCAATATTAATCAGGAAAATGTATTCTGAAACACGATTTAAATCTACAATCCCTCATTTCTTTAAATAATCATAAGAACTCTGATTCTGGCATTTATGCTTGTCTTAATTCATTACACATTCTGCGTTTCTCTTCCTTTCAACCAGCACTTGAAAAAAAAAAGAGGGTGGGGGAAGAGTTCATAAAAGCTTCAGAGTCAGCTGCTGGCAGCTCATTGACTACTGTCTGGGTAGACTTTCTTTGATTTGGATCCCACTTGAAGAGATCATCTTTCTTGGATAGATGGGAAGTAGATCAGAAAAGCCTGTTCAAGTGGAATAGTGCTGCCTCCAAAATTCCAGAGAGCCTTCCTAAATGTTTCATTGTCTCAGTACAAGGAGGTTCAGGTTACAGCAAAACTTTTCATCCACATGGGACTATCCAGACAAGCTCCAGACCATTACATCTCAAGAAAAGTTTATTCATAGACGATATCTAAAACCTGCCACTCATTTTATTTATCAAGGCATCTAAAGCACCTGGGACAATCTGTTCTCCAAGGCTGATCAAATGCAGCTATTGACATATCTGGCATTTTAAGGAAAGGTAGAATTGTTGAAACCCAAATAGACTGGTATGTGATCCAGACCTTAAGGCATTAAGTTTTTCTTCAGCTCATCCACTTTTGAAGGCATTAGTTTGAATCTCGGATCTGCCATATACTGTGTAATGTAGGCAGTCATTTTGAGCACCATATAATTCATTTAAAAATAAAGACCATACTTTTAATACTTCATAGGAGTATTGGGAAATGCAGCACAGAGTAATTGGTAATTTGTACAGCATGGTATGAAAGAAAATTATTTTTATTTTCAGTAGCTGCAGCTAAAATCCACCAAAACCCACCAGAATGTCTTGAAGTTGCATGCCCAGACAGCTGGATTGGTTTCCAGAGAAAGTGTTTCTATTTTTCTCTTGACGTCAAGAATTGGACATCCAGTCAGAGATTTTGTGACTCAAAAGGTGCTGACCTTGTACAGATTGAAACGTTCCAGGAAATGGTAAGGAAATAGGTCTGGCCAGAATCAAAGATTCTGTCCCAACAGGATATTGTGTGAGTTTATGTGAGAATAGTTACGAGACAGGGTTAGTGCCTTGCATAGGCATTGACTTTGCAGCATAAGGATAGCGGGACCCAAAAGGTGTTACATTCTGTAGTGGATCATCCACTGTTACCTCAATGGCAGAAACTTGGCTAGAGAGAAAACCAATGCCTTCTTTGATTTGTAGATCAGAACTGTTCAAATAGGGATTAGAAAACTAGAGGCAGCAACATAATTTTAAATTTGTAGGAATCTAACAGCAGTTTCAAAATAAATCAAGTAAAAATAGGCAGAATGACAGTAACAAATATGTCAGACTAAGAAATTTAAATAAACTTCTCATAAAATGATGGAAGAAGCAGACAAAATTCAGTAAGCGTACACACACGAATGCAAAATGTTAATAACAGGGTAAACTGTGGGTAGGATATATGGGAACTCTACTTTCTGCATAGTTTTTCTGTAAACCTACAATTGCTCTAATAAAAAAAAAAAAAGAAAAGAAAAAAATGGTTTTGGCTATCATTGCAGACAACTTTTAAAAAACTATCATTCTATGGTTTTTGGTGTAGTTTCAGAGAAGAATGTTTACAATTATCTTAAAAGGCTATTAAAATAGTCCTTCCTTTTTCAACCACGCATCTGTATAAAGCTGGATTTTTTTCACATACTTCAACTAAAACAATGTATCACAACAGTTTGATGCAGAAGAAGATATGAGAATCTGCTGTATTAGGTCAAGCATTAAAAACATTTGTAAAAAATAAAAGCAATGTCAATCTTCTCACTAAATATAGCTATAATTCATTAAAATGTTATTTATGCTAAAAATACAGTAAGGGTACAGAAGATTTGAATTGCATAAAAACATACCTGACTTAATGGATAGACATAGAACACTGGCTCCAGCAACTGCAAATATATATTTTTAAAGCATATGGGGAATGTTAACCAAAAATTGACTATGTATTAGCATATGAAGGAAATCAATACTTTTAAAGGATTGGAATCATTCAGAACAGAGGTTCTTAGCCTTTTTGGTTCCATGGACCCCTTTGCCAGTCAGGTGAAAACCACAGACCCCTTACTAAGCCCACACTAGACTGTATTATCTAATAAATATATCACACCTGCACCAACAAGTCCCCACAAGAATAATGTTTTTTTTTTTTGGAATTTCAATTCAAGCTCATGGACCCCTTGCTATGAACCCCTGATTCAGATTCTGTTTTATGAGTACAAAGCAATTAAGTCTAAAATAAATTACCAAAAATATCTAGAAAAACTTATACATTCAGAAATTAGGACAAAAATTTCTGAATTACCTGTAAGTTAAAAAAAACAACAACTGGAAATTAGAAAATAATTTACACCAAACTACATTATTGGTGATTATCAGAGCCTTGATATAAGAACTTGATAAAGGGAGTAGGATAAAGAACAATTAGAGGCCTACCTGATTCATGAACAAAGCTACAATTTCTTAAGTGAAATGTTAATAAACTGAAGTCACCAATATAGGCAAACTATAATATATATGAGCAAGTTAGGTTTATCTAAACAATGAAGCCTTGCTTCAGCATTAGAAAACAATCAATATAATCCAGGACTTAAGTTTAAAGGATAAAATACTTCAATGAATCGAAAAAAGATTTGATAAAATTCAACATCTAGTCATCTTAAAAGGCTTAGCAAACTAGGATTAGAAGAGAGGTACTTTAATAAGGTAAAGAGTTTGAGTATCTACAAAATACTTACAACAAACATCACATTTAATGCTAAAACATTAAAAGATTTCTCTCTGAGACTGGAAACAGGCCATGATATCCCCTACCACCAATTTTATGCAACATTGTATTGGAAGTTCTAGGTGGTATAGTAAAAAAAGAAAAAGAAATAAGAAATTATAAGTATTAGAAATAAAGAATTAAAGCCCATTTTTTTTACCTTACATTATTCTTACCTTCTATTATTGTGTCTCGTGTGTACACATAGATAAGACAACAATAGGAGAGCTTACTAAATTTGCCAAATACAAAAATCAATACACAAAAATTGTATTTCTACATACCAGCCAAAAAATTTTATTTCAAGACCAGAGATTATAAAAAGGTCATGTCCCTCCAACATAATCTATAGAGCCACCAAAGTTTTAATTGAAATGGCAATGGATTTTGGTGGAATTTGTTAAATGGATTTTAAAGAGCTGGGAATAGCCAAGATACTTTTTGAAGGAAAAGTACAAGGTCGAAGCACTTGGCCTGACATATACCAAAGCTCATTATAAAATGCTAGCAATGAAAACATTGTGACTTGGGGCGCAGGGGCAGATAAGTGAAACCAACAGAACTCACTGGGGAGTCCAGAAAGAGCCACAATGCATTGTCCCTTGAGATATGGAAAAGATGACACTGTACCAGATCATTGGGCACAGGATAGGTTTGTCAGCATATGGTCAGTAAGTTAGATATTTACTGGAAAAAAAAAATGGAAAGGGATCACAACTCACACTATATGTGAAATCAAATTAAAGACCTAAACGTAAAAGATGAAACTAAAAAGTTGCAGAAAATAATACAGAAAAATACCTTTATGACCTTAAAAGTATAAACAATTTCCCCAAGAAGTCATTAAATTCACTAACAACAAAG
The DNA here is from genome assembly GCA_026826555.1 of Tolypeutes matacus. NCBI lineage: Eukaryota > Metazoa > Chordata > Mammalia > Cingulata > Chlamyphoridae > Tolypeutes > Tolypeutes matacus. Next base: position 1,911,663 of record JAKSZT010054550.1, read on the forward strand.
GGAAATATTGATATATTCAATTACATTAAAATTATGGCCTACAATCATCAAAAGACACTGTAAGTGCTGGTGAGGCTGTGTAACAAAAGAAACCACCCTACACTGTCATAAGTATAATTTGCTTCAACTACATTAGAAAATAATTTGCATAATTTGGTAAAGTTGAAAATCAGCATGGCTTGGGGCCTTACAATTCCATTCCAGGACAGATGCCAAGAATGTCATAATGGCATTCGTACAAACTACAAACAACTCAAGTGTTAACCAAGAGTAGAATGGATAAGCAAATCATGGAATATTCATGCAAAGTGATCCCTATGCATATAAAAAACAAATAAATTATTGACAATTTCTCTCAGTTTTAAATAATCTTCTCTATGTATGTATGATAATATAGCACACATAGTCTAAATGTTTTGTTGTGCATTACAAAAAGAAAAAGAAAATTAGAAGTGCCGTTAAGAAAATAGCATAGAAGCAATGCTTCTGTGTAAGGCTGGGTAATGTCTCATCAATGAACATCTCTGTGTTTTCTGAAAGGATTTTCTCTTGAGGTATAAGGGCCCTTCTGACCACTGGATTGGATTGAGCAGAGACCAAGAGCAACCCTGGAAATGGACAAATGGTGTTGAATTTACCAAATGGTAAGTTTTGGACATCTTGCAGTAATATATGTATTTGACTTTACTTTTCATGAAGCCTAAAGTGTTCCCTAGTTTTACACTCTAAAATATCTGATTTTAAGGTTAGTCTTCCAGTACCATCTAAGTCCTTTAGTAGCCCTTTCACTTTGAGCAAACCATACAGCTTCTTGAAGTTTCTTTCTTCATCTTTACAGCCAAAGCAATAATATTGGCCCTATTGATTTCACAGAAGATTTTGATGTATAAGATGTGCGTTTTGAACTTTAAAAGATAGTATAAATGCAGGTTACATCACTATATAAAACTTTCATTGCCCCAATCTTCAGCCATTTACAGAGGGATTATGAGTAATAGCAATGGAAGATTCTTCTTATCCGTGATCAGATCATAGTTTAAGAAGGGTAAAGTTTGGCAGTGTAGAATTTAATCTCAGTTGTATATTTATAGGATATTTGTAGTTCTGAAAATATTTCGAATAATGCAGAAAGGCTTGAATCCAGACAATTTCACTGAATGTTTGCTTGTCTAAAGAGATCAGGTTTTTAAAAACTGCTTTATGATGATATAGTCATCAGTATTGGAAAGATAACCTTACTCAAGCAGAAAGAACACTGGATGAAGCATTGGTATGTTTGAAAACCAGTTCTTAATTTAGTGCTCATTAGCCTTTTGACCTTGGGAAAAAATAAGCTTTAAGAATTGGAAAGCACATCCATTTACAATTTTTTTTGCATCTGCCGTGCACAGCATATGGTGGATGGTTGACAAATATTAGAAATAACTTTTATTTCTTCCATCACAATCCTAAAATAGTAATACTCTGCCTAATTCTCAGTGTTTTAAGGATAAATGCATTTTTAACTACCCAGTTGTTGAAAAATGTCATCACTATAGATATGAAAAATATATATTACTAAGGCCTAGCATGTTTTAATAATTAGTAAACCGTATCAGACCATACAATTTTCCCAGAGTAATGAGGAAGAACTTATCATCTGAATGCCTAGGATGTCTATGTCAGACCATTTAAACTCAGCTGAACTGTGCCGCAGTTGTAGCACTAGAATAATCGAGAAGTAGGCAGGCAGTAATGGAACGCTGGGTTTCAAAAAGGCTGCTGAGGTTTTCAGGTGTTTAAAGAAGCAGAATATTGCTGAAACTCTGGAGAGATGAGTGTTAGACCTCTCCCACCAGCCAAGTGAAGCTTTGGATGTAGTTGAAATAACACTATACTTACAGAGAGGAGAGAGGTTTAATTCTTGACTCTGTACTGTCCCACAGCTAATTTATTTTATCTCCTCCTAATCAAAGCCTGCTCACTAGTTATTGATCAATACCATGTCAGGATAAAATCAGGGCCTGTGATCAAGCAAAAAATTACCTGTGTCAGAGCAGTTCTTCTTCACTCTTCCCTTTACCAACGTGAAGAGGTGGAAATAGCCTAGTCCCTGTGGTCTCATTGACCTAGGTATGAATCCTAGCTCCACTTGCTTTATGGCCTTGGAGAATTCCGTTTCCTTAGCTACCTTTGGGGGACAATAAGATATATCTCCCAGGGTGATTGTTAATATTAAATAGATGATATGTGTAATGCATCAGACATTTGAGGCTGAATTATTGTTAGTTGCTTCCTTTTCTCATCTTAGGTCCCTCTGCTGATCTGGCCTTTTCTTTGGCAGGTTTCACATCAGAGGAGGAGAAGAGTATGTCTATTTGAACGACAAAGGTGGCAGTAGTGCAAGGGGCTACACGGAGAGGAAGTGGATTTGCTCCAAAGCAATGCTTCAAACCAATCACATGGACCCAGATCAGCCAGCCTCCAGAACAGTGAAACAGTAAATTTTTGTTTCTTAAAGCCAACTAGTTGTGTGACTTTGTGACAGCAGCCCTTGCTAACTAGGATACACGCTGGACAGATACATTATCAATTATTATCTACAGTTGCTGTTTGCATCTTTATCTACCGTCTGATGTCTCTACACTTCCAAGTACAAGAGTCTGTTCATTTCAGTTCCTCTTTCAGATCGTAGTCTAATGTAACTGCTTTGTTGGCCTTTCAGTGTTTCCATTATTTTGAGATTTCTAGGTCTCAACGAGAGATTAAGTATCTTGGTGATCTGAAGTCACAGATACTTCCTATTCTTGATAGCTGGTGCCTTCTGTTCCATAAACTTACACAGTTCTGCTCTAAGCAGGAAAGTTTACTGGAACAAGATAAAAACCTTGATATCCAGAGCGGAAGCAACGTCAATGTTAAAGAAAAGTGGTGAGAATGGGTATCCTTGCTTTTTCCTGGTCTTAGGAGGGGAAGCATTCAGTCTTTCACCATAAAGTATGAGGTTACCTGTACTTTTTTTTTTTTTTTGTAAATGATCTTTATCTAGCCAAGATAGTTCCCCTTCAATTCCTAGGTTTCTTAGAGTTTTTCCATGAATGGGTCCTGGATTTTATCAAACACCTTCTCTGCATTTATCAGTATGATCATATGATTTTTCTTTCTAGTCTGTTCATATGGTAAAGTATACTAATTTTGGAATGTTGAACCAGTCTTGTGTCCCTAAAATAAACCCCACTTTGTTATGGTGTATAATTATTTTTGTACATTGCTTAATTAAACTTGCTAATATTTTGTTAAGGATTTTTGCATGCAAATTTAATTTTGCTCCTGCTGCATCCTTCATTGTTCACATTTGAAGAACTACCAAGTCTTCTGAATACTTCTGAGTGCTTTCTTTTTTCCATTAATCCTTCTACTTTTTACATTCCTATTGCCTCAGCTTTTGCCAAGCACATCATCTCATTGTCTGAAATAATAAATATGTTTTTAATTGGTCTCCTCTACTCTAATCTCCTTCCCGTCCTGTTTTTTACATTTTGTTTGTTCAAATTACTTTCAGAAAATAACGGCTCTTCTTCTCAAGATGTTAGGGAGTGGGAGGTTACCCATTTCCATGGGGAATGTCTAAATTTTTATATTGACTTACAGTTAAAATACAAATTTCTGCCTTTAACTGCATTCCAGGTACTTGAAGGGGACCTTACTCTCTCACCCAATTGACCCACAATCTCTTTGTTATCTTTAGAAAATTTAAAAATTTTGGAGGATTTTCTGGCGAAAATGCAGCCCATTATTTGCAATACTCTGAAACCCACCCTTGCAATTCCTGAGAAAATCTTAAATGACTGTGCTAAGTTGCATTGTTTAGAATCTCATCTCTCTGGTTTAATTAATTGTTCTCTCATTTTTTAATGCTTACCAACTTTTATATCCCTATATAGTACTGTATATTTACTTATATATTATATATAGTGATACTATATATACTCACATATATTTATGCGTGTACTTTTATAATATTTTTATGTTAATGAATACTGATAAAGCATTTAATTTCTTAAGCATAATCATTAATCTCTGAGTAAGCATGTATTCCATAATCACTACAGGATATAAGCTAAAGAAAAATTAAAAAGGACTTTTTAGATAGACAATTGTTTCATTGTTTGTGTTATAGTTGATTTTGCTTCAAGGGCAAAAGTTATGTCTTTATGCAATTATATGCATCTTTATATGTACACATATAAATATGGACAAAAATACCCAATATTGCCAGTTGTAGCCCATTAATAAATATTTCTAGAATATGATTATTTGTTGTTTATCCCAATTGCTTAGAACAATTACAGCCACTCTTAGGTAATGATTCCAATAGAATACACTTTTAGGGCTGCTTTCCACCACTGAGAGCACTGAAATAATGGTATATAATTTTTTAAATGTTACTGAAATAAAGAAGATACTGAAAATAGTTCTGAAGGTGAATTTTGCTTTTAGGACACTTATTTTCCAAGTCACAATACACTTTCTGAACACACACACAAACACATCTTTCAAAATCATATTAATATATGACATGCTGGAAGTACTTTTAGTAAATGGAAAATATTATTAATCTAATGCATGCTTTCCTGGTTGACGTTTATTTAATTCTATCTCCTTTCATTTAAGAGTTCTTTCTATGCACTACATCCTATAGATCCTGAGATAACTTTTATAGAACAAACTAATGCATTTGAGGGAGGGTACATGGGAGGTATATACTTGAAATTTAAATATTTCTTCCAACTATATTATTTCAGACAGGTAAGGGTATATGATATGGGTAGGGGAAGAGAGGGAGGGAGAGAGAAAGACATTCTGAAAATTTAAAAATAATGACTTAAAATTAATGCTACATCTTTGCCTATCTTTTCTTCCATAATAATGAAACCTTTTAAATGACAGAAACTGCCATTTTCAAACTCTCATTCCTTTTAAGGGATCAGTGAGTTTCCACTATACAAATTTAAAAAGGAGAGAGAGAGAGATTTTTCAGAAATGGCAGAGATTTTTCTAATAGAAGCCTCCACATGTATTTTCTGAAATAAAAATAGTAACGCACAGAGGAGTCCTCCAAATATTTCAATTGTGACAACTGTGTGGACAATCCACAGGCTCCTCCTCTCCATATAACTGTTAGATCCGGTTGGGTGAATTCTTTAATGTGATTTTATGAAAAGCTTAAACCATTTGAGAGAATAATACTTTTCTTTGCTGATGACTTTGGCTTTTCACAGTCTTCATTTCAAAATTAGGCCAAGTGATTCCAAAATGACGTTTGGAGTGACAAAAAGCTTGGGAATGATAGACTTGACCAGCAGCAGTTGGGATTTTAAGGGAGTGAGGTGGACAGAGGCACTTGGTCATAGCCACTGGCCCTATCCAAGGTTTCAGCGCCTTAAATGGTTTTGAATCCATGAAGCCTATTCCCTTAAAAAGACAGCCCTTCGTGTGAACTACAGAGTTTGCGGACAGATTAATATTGGGTTCATAGTGGCATAATGCATGCAGACTCCCGCGAGTCCCCCTAAATTCTTAGAGGACGGCTTTGCCTTTTGAATCAGAGTTGCAAAGTTCAACAAAGAATGGCCTTGTGGATAAGCACGAAGTCCAGCGACAACGACTGGACAAAATGAAGGGCCCCTGGTACCCCCGCCCCTGGCCGCGCTGCTCCAAGGCAGCGCGCACTCAGGAGATCCACGAGAAGGTTTAAATGAAGCTGTCGGCTCCGCGATGTACCACACCATCACCCTCACGAGGGAAGACTTGGAAAAGTTCAAGGCCTCGAGAGTGGTAGTGCCGAGAGGCCGGACTACGACAACGTGGACCTCGGGCTGCCTGCGAGCTGGCACCGCAGCGTGCAACTACCCTTCAGCAGTGGTGGAAGAGACTGCGGATTCCACCATCTGCCACATCCTCAACCTGTCCCGCAGAACACTTGGCAGTACCGGGTGCTGCAGGCGGGTCCGGCATCCAGCAGACCCTCGAGGTGGCCTTGGGCTCAGCCCGCATCCGTGGGGAGACTCTGAGCCTCATTGCCTTCGATCACAAGGGTAACAGGTTACTGCTCAAGCTAAGGCCTTTGGATTCAGCGTCCTGTTTTACGACCCCTGCTTGCAGGATGGCATAGAGCAGTCCCTGGGCATGCAGAGGATCCACACACTGCAGGACTTGCTGTATCAGAGCAACTGCGTCTCCTTGCACTGCCATCTCAATGAACATTGCCTCCATCTCATCGATGACTTTACTATCAAGCAGATGAAGCAAGGGCCATTCCTAGTGAATGCAGCCCGCTCTGGACTGGTAGAAAAGACGGTCTCAGCTGATTCTGGACATAATGCCTCATCGACGTTGCAGTGTTAAAACCACAATAAGAGCTAGAAGCCGAGTCGTGGGAAAACTGAAGGTGTGGTCTGCTTCGGGAAGCGCTGAAAGACTAGGATGATTTATTAACGACTAACTTTTGTTCCTGTGTGTTAAGTTTATCACCTGCGCATCAAATCACAATGAATAAATAGATCTTTTTTCCTTATCTGACCCTTGGGCACAGCAGGTCCTGAGCACTTTGCTCTAGAATATTGCATGGAGAGTTCCAAACATCAAAATAGAAATTATAATAGAAGAAACCTCCATCCTATCACTCTAGGCCCTTCAGTCCAACGGGGCTGGTTACCTCTTTTGCTAATAGGAATATTAAGTTACTACAAAATGGGGAGAAACTACCTTAGACCACTACAAGTAGAGGCTTAAATTCAGTACAGGAGCCTCTAGGGAAGTGTTACCCTCACATCTGAATTACTGAGCAGGCAAGTTGGCTGAAGTTCGGTAGTACCCTCTGATGATGCAAAAGAAAAAGAAATATTAAGTTTCATAGGCTGTTGGTATATTTCCTCAGTTTCAGATCTTTAGCTATTTTATTGAGTGGAAAGTCTTGAATTTAAAAGTGTTCAAGATAAATAATATTGCATATCCTAATGTCTGTGGAAACACTTTTTATGGTAACTTGTCAGATTGCCTATGAACAAACCCACTCTTTTAGACATTGCTAAAACCTTTTCTTCTCATGATATTTTATGCAAGAAACACTTCAGATTTGTTATTAGATGTGACTGCTTTTTAACAAATCCTATTAGGTTTCTATCAACTAATTACATGTTATATTCATAGTCTTTTGTGACCATTGCTTTGTTATTTAAAGAGATTGCTTAGTTTGAACCTTTGTATAGGTACATTCCTATTTTTGTGACAAAAACAAGAACAATTCTAAAACTGTCCCAAATAGAAAAATAATTGCTATCAGAAATATGTTTTGTTTTCGTGTGAGTTACCATTACGTAATTTATTTATTGTAAAGGTGGACATTTAGCATTCAATGTAGTTTTCAATAAAAAGTAATCGAATTTCTGTTAAGTTCTGAAATTCAATATATATATTCCCTGATTGTGTCCTAAATCTATTGGATTAGAATTTTTTGAGTTGGGGATGAAAAATTATGCTTTTTCAAAGTTGTGATGACAGATTTTGAACAATACTTATATTTATGATTATGGTTGATTTCAGCTTTAACTGAAATTGCATGTTTTGCATGCTTAAATTTTATGATTCACCATTAGGTTTTTCACTAGTTGCATAAACACTCTTTATAACACTGTAACTATTTCTATATTGTTTCAACATATATTGCTACATGTCATTTTCTAAAGCATACTGGGGTCAACAATTTATGCAAGTTAACAGATTATTGTCAAAGAATTTAGAGGCAAAACCCTAAAATATGTTTTTAGTTCCAATATATCATGTTCTTTTTCAAATGTGTTAAGTTTTCACCAACGCAACAAACCAAAGGAAATTTTTACAACGTATGGTGAGTTGCAGTGACCAAATATTGTGCCACATGTGGCGGAACTCCTCATTTCTCTGAAATCAGGTAAAAACATCAGGTAATGTGTGAACAAGAGATGTTATCTCTCATTTTCACAGAAACTCTACTTCATTCTAGGAATAGTGCTTCCTTCCTTTAATACACCAGAAATCTCTTTCACTCAGAATTAGTACTGTTTTGAAAAAGATCACATACTTATCTTTCATAAGGGCATGCAGAATATTTTTTAATGAAGTTCTGACCTGGGAATTACAAAAGTAATTTGTTTCTTTAAGTTTTAGGGCATTGCTAGAATGTCTCAAAATGTGTTAAGTTTGAATGAGTATTATAAGTAATGTAAAAAAAGCAAATATACTTATATTTTCATATCTTCCTATACATTTCCTCACTGGCAGACCAATAATTAAAACCAGCATTCTTTCTATGTGAGTGATGTGAATTGGTATTCATCATAGAAAAATAGGTAACAAATATATATTTTAATTTTTTTTGTTTTAATACATTGGTTATTAGAGATATTGTGAGCTTACCAAACAATCATGCAAAACATGGAGAATTCTCATACACATCACCCCTCCACCAGTGCCTAGCATTGTTGTGAAACATTTGTTACAGATGATGAAAGAATTTCATCCAAATATTACTACAACCATGGTTCATAGCTTACATTTGGTGCATTCTCCCATACACCTCTTATTAGTAACTATGTATTAGTATTGTCCATTTGTTAGAGTTCATGCGCGAACACTCACATATTTGTACATTAACCACAGTCCGTCATCCACCACATGGTTCGCTGTGTTATACAGTCCCATGCCTTGCACATTCTATCCAAAGTGTACACTCAGTGGTTCTTACTTCCATTATAGAGTTTTGCAGTCATTGCCTCCATACATTTTTTACCGTTTTCCTTAGTCCAATAGAAAAAAAGATATCCTCCTATTATTGACCCTTAGCATTGATAGAGTATCTACTTTGGCATTGATGCAAGACTATTACAATATTGCTGTTGACTATAGTCATAAGTTACATTAATTGTGTTTTCCCATGTATCACCATATTCTTACCACCTTGTAATAGTGAAATATATTTCTTCTAGTTCATAGAAGAACATTCATGTATTTGTCCTATTATATACAATCTTCATTAACCACTATGTTATACAGTCCCTATATCATTTACATTCCTAGACTACCCTTTTCAAGCCACAATCACATTTATAAATCAGCTGTGTTAGTTATACTCACTATAATGTGTTACCATTAACTCTATCCATTTCCACACTTTTACAATCAAGCTAATTAGAAAATTCTACATATATTAAGCATCAGTATCCCTTCTCAGTCCCATTGTATCTCCTAGTAACCTATACTCTAGATTTTAACTCCATGTGCTTATTCTTTGTATTTAACTTATATTAGTGAGACCATACAATATTTGTCCTTGGTAGCAAATATTTTTAATAATTTTGTGAGCAGAAGGGCATTCTGTTATTTTAATTGACTTATTTTAAAAGGAATAAAAACAGTCTTTAGATATAAACAGGCATCAAAATGTCCCTTGATCTAAAAATTTTTTTTAAACTCTATGGAGTGCTGACATCAGGAGAGGATGACATGAGGCCCCTCCCAGGCTACCATTAATAAAAGCCTTCTTCCCTCCACTGCAAAGGCTGCAGTGCACCGCAGTGCAGTTACTGCAGCAGAGGCGCAGCGGGGAGGGGCTTCGTCTTCCTCAGCCGCTCCTCTATCTGGAGTGTGGCGAGGATGCAGCTTCTGAAGTTACTTTCTCACGTGGGATGGCGGCAGCTGCCTTTCATATCAGCAGCAGGGTCTAAGGGGACAAGCTTGGTCACTTACTGCGGCCCAGACACTGAGAGAGACACGACTTATCTTTTACAGCCCCAGCACCGCGCCCTCCCTCCTTCACTTCCCATTTGAAGTTTCTCTCGTGGTTTCCAATGAGAACAAAGTCATCCAGGCTGACGCGTGGCTCCTGCCTTGATGCAGATAATGAGCAAATTCATTTGTCCCGACCAGGTGAAAGTGAGTCACGCCAGAGCCCTTAAAGTGAGTCACGCCAGAGCCCCTGGCCGGGGCGGCTACTGGGCAGCTGGAAAGCACCGCAGGGAGCGGCCCCCTGTCTTCTCTCCACTATGAGCCCCCGACACACACCCTAGGCCCCACACCCCAACATACCCTATCATCCCCTACCCCATACACTCCCCACAGTCCACTCCACAGGAAAAAAAAAAAAAAAAAAAGGTAAATTAAAAAATAAAAAAAAAACACCAAAAAACAAACAAACAAAAAACCTCTATGGATAAATAAATGAAATATAACTGAAATTTTGAGACTAGAATGATGAATTTCTTAGAACTCAATTAAAGATATATTATCATAAAGAAGAACAACTGGGCATTTTACTTCTCTGGGCATTCTAATATCCAATTCATCAATAGTGATTCTCCTGATAAATTTATATTGGCTTACCGCACTTTTAATTGACCTAGATTCCTATTCTGTTAGTCCTTTTACAGAAACCAGTAACAAATGTTCACTGCTGTTTCATAACTAAAAATTTTCTAAGGACTTACCTAGGTTGTATTTTCTAAACTATAAAAATCACTTCTTTCATCTTAAGAGCAAGAGACTATTCCCTCCTATGTCTGTTTTCTCCTCCTTTGTGTAGTTGGTTTTCCTCATCCCAAAGACACATCTCTTTCACACACTGTATAGCCTCAAAAATATTTGTTGTTAGCTTTGTATTGTTATCCATCTCTTTAACAACCTATTAGATTTGTGCACAGTGACAGTATTTTCTGTAGTTTTAACTACAATGCAGATTCTCCTTCCAGTTAAGAAGGAACAACAGGGAAAGAATTTAACCTCCCATCTAAAACAACTAAAAACACAGACTATACGTGGAAAAATGGCTCTCAAGAACACTAGATATCAGGCAATGAATGATAGTGATCCTACAGAGGGGAAACAAATGAGGCATGCCCTTCGATTGCCCTGGTTTACTTTCTGAGAAAATTTCCAGTCTGTTGTGCAGGGAGGACTGCAAACAGAACACATCCATCAGTCTCTTTGAGTTGAAAAAAAAAGGAGCCTAGAGACCAGGTCAGACAAGCTCCAGAGTGGAGAGAGCTGCTATTAGGTTCTTACAGTGCATAATTATTAATGATATCCCAAATACATCATTTCATGTACTTATTATCCATTTACATATCTTCTTTGGTGAAATGTATATTCCCATATTTTGTGGAATATTAAATTAGATACCCATCTTTTTATTGAGTTGTGACTGCTCTTTATATATTATGAGTATAATTCTTTTATCAATATGTGATTTCCATATATTTTTCTCAATCTGTGGTTTCTGCCATTTTGACATTTATGGAACACTTTACCTAAACCTGCAAGCTACACATTCTTTTCAAGTGCACACTCAATACTTACCAAGTTAGACCATATTCTGGGTCACAAAACAAGATAAGTTGCAGTAGATTTAAAATATTCAAATAATACAAAGCATGTTGTTAGACTGCAATGGAATTAAATTAGAAATCAATAACTGAAAGATGTCTGGGAAATCCCAAAATATTTGGAGACTAAATAACACACTTATAAATAATCCATGGATCAAAGAGGAAATCAAAAGAAAAATTAGACAGTTTTTGGGAATGAATGAAAATGGAACATATAAAATTTGTAGAATGCTGTTAAGGTACTTGAACATTTATAGCCCTAAATACTACATTAGAAAAGAAGAAAGGTCCTAAATCAATGACTGGAGTTTTCATCTTATGATACTGAAAAAGAAGAGCAAATGAAATCCAATATAAGCAGAAGAAAACAAAATCAACCTGAAAAATCAATGAAATAGAACACATATAAACAAAACATTGGTGAAAAACTAAGGAAACCAAGAGCTGGTTCTTTGTAAAGGTGAGTAAAAATTGATAAACCTCTCATCAGAGAGACGAGGGGGAAAAAAAGGTAGACACAAATTCCAAATATAAAGAATGAGAGAGGTGACATCACTACACATTCTATAAATATTACCAAAATAGCTAAGAAATAATATGAAAAATTTTATGCCAATAATCAAACAACTTTGATGTTATGGACAAATTTTTGAAATACACATTTACGAAAGCTCATTCAAGAATACACAGGTAACCTGAATACCTACCCACATAACCATTTAAAAAATTGAATTTGTAGTTCAAATCTTTCCACAATGAAAATCCCATGATGTCACGGGAGACTTTTGCCAAACATTTAAGAAATAATTTAATCCCACTCTTCAAAAACTCTCCAAGGAAATTGAAGAGGAAGGAATACATCCCAATTCATTCTGTGAGGCTAGCATTACTCTAATACCAAATCAAAGACATCATGAGAGAAAACAGACACTATTATTCCTCATGAACATAAAGGCAAAAATTCTAATTTGAATATATAGATATAAACATAGATATAGATAACTAATACATCATGACCAAGTAGGATTTATGCAGAATGCAGGCTTGTTCAATATTTAAAAATCTATGTGACTCACCTATTAATTGACTATAGAATATAAACATTCTGATCATTTCAATAGATGCAAAAAATTTTTGACCAAATTTATCATCCATTCTTGATAAAAACTCTGAGCAAACCAGGATTAGAGAGATCTTCCAAAGCCTGATAAAGGACTTCTACAAAAACCCTATACCTAACATCATAACTACTTGTGAAACTCTGAATGCTTTCTCCCTAAAATCATGAACAAAGCAAGAAAGTCTTCTATCACTATTTTTACTAAAAGTTTTAGTCATTGTAATAAGTCAAGAAAACAATAAGTCAAGAATAGGTAATAAAAGACATCAAGATTGGAAAGGAAGAATTAAAACCAAAAGGTAATAAAAGACATCAAGATTGGAAAGGAAGAATTAAAACTATCTTTTACATAGATGAATTTGTGAAGATTTCGTAGATGAATTCTTAGAGAATACTAGATTTGCAGGCCACCCAGTGAGAGAAAAGTTTGCAAACCACATAACTGAAAAGGAATTGAGTCAAGAATATATAAAAACTCTCAAAACTCAATAAGAAAAAAAAACATAAGATTTGAATAGACATTTCACCAAAGAAGATATGTTGATGACAAATTACCACATGAAAGATGCTTATCATCATTAGTCTTTAGGGAAATAAAAATTAAAACCACAATGAGATAAAAGTAAACATGTATTATAATGACAATTTAAAAAGACAGATCACACCAAGTGTTGGCAAGGATATGCAGCTATTTCAACTTTCATGTGCTATTATGGAACAATTTTGGAAAACAGTTTGGCAATTTCATAAAAAGGTAAACCTTACAATGAAAGAAGGAAGCTGGTGGCAAAAGGACACATATTATATGACACATTTATTTAAAATGTCCAGAATAAGCTAGGTGCTGCCCCTGCTGCAAAAAGCTAGACTCTGCCCCCGCTGCAACAAGCAAAAAGGCCACAAAGCAGCAGACTCTGTCACCCATGGGAATGGATGCCGCTCAGGCCATTGGGCATTCCCCTCTCATGTGGGAAGTCCTGGGTTTGGTTCCCAGTGCCTCCTGGAGAAGGCTAGCAAACATTGAGCAGACAGATGAGAAAACCATCTGGGGGAAGGGGGGAGATAAATAAAGAAAAATAAAAGTAAAAAAAAAAAGTGGGATGTGGTGTTTTTAAAAAAAGGAATGAGAATTTGATATATGCAATACTATGAATATGTCAATATAATTATAGTGAATGAAATCAGCCAGACAAAAAGGAGTGCATAGTGTGTGATTCAATTAATAGAAAATTCAAACCTATGTAAAGTGGCAGAAAGCATCATTACATGGTAAGGCAAGATGGCAGGTTTCCCAGTCTGTCTCTACTTCCTCTTAGAACTCAGCTGTGGGCAATCAGGCATCTCTCCCTGAGCCTCATCTCCTTGATTCCCTTGGGGCTTCTCAGGCTTTCTGCAGCTATAGGTGAATCTGGAGTACTCTCTTTCTCATGGCAGGGTCAGAATGGCAGCACTCCCTTTCTCTGTGTCTCTTCTTTATCTCTATGTGTTTTCAGTTTATATAAAACCCAACAAGAGGGCAGAGATCCAACCTGGGTCATGCCTCACTGATGTAGTCCAATCAAAAGCCCTAAAGTGGTTGAATTAAGTGATCGAATCAAAGGTCCCTTAACTGAATCTTATGCAATCAAAGGGTCCCACACCCACAGCAATGGATTAGTTCAACATAATCTTTTCTGGGATTCACAAAATTCAAACCATCACAGTCTGGTGTATACATACACCAAAATTTATCAATTTCTACACTTTAAATATGTGCTTTTTATTTTATAACAATTATACCTCAATAGATCTGTTAAAAGAAAAAAATATATAACTGAAAATTATTATTAATCAACTAATATATATAGGAAAGCCACATTTTATGCAGTTTTGTGGACACAATAATCTTTATGAATGTATAGAATACAATCTAAACAAATGGAGGGAAAATCAATGCACTTCCATGAGATTTATTTATGCAAATAAGATTATTTTCAGAGAATTATTGACAATTCAGCTTTCTTCCTTCATAAATTGTTAGTATATTCTCTGTCATTTTTCTGTTGCCATTTTGTCATTTTTCTTACTGATTTGAGAGAGTTCTTATATATCAAAGCTATCATTCTTTCTTTTACAAATGCATTGCAAATATTTTCCATGTTATTTGCTGTTTATTTTTGTTATTATGTACACTAGTCTTACATATGATTATCATTAGATCTACTTACTTTAATTATGGCTCCTGTATTTTCTTAACATTCATAGAAAATTATTCTCTGTATAACCTATTTCTCATTTTGAGTCTTTTGATCCAGCCTCCAGGTAACTTCATTGTCCTATGACTGCTCAAGAACCACATTGCTATTCTTTCTTAGTCTTGGGAACCCTAAAGTTCCTAACTCTTATTTTGATTACTTTACCTATTAATATGTTTATTACTCAGTAATGTGTATTAAGAGGCTGTTTTTGTAATTGAATCAATTCACAGTAAAATATAAATGACTAAAAAGAATGATTATTCACACATTAATAGTCACTGGTAGAATTTATCATAGGATAAAGAGAAATTAAGTAAAGGTTTTAGATGGTATATATATATATATCTTCGGGAAAATGTTTTTGGGAAAGTGATATAGCTATATGCATAAAGAGTCCAGGCTCTGGAGTAGAACTGCACGGATTCAAATTCCCCTTCCAGCACTACATTAAGTAACTTGTCCTCCCTGCCTCTCAGAGGCCTCACCCATAATAACCCTCCTAGAGTGGTTGGAATGGTTAAACAAGATAGTCTGTGTCCCTATAATATTGTAAGTATACCATCAGTTTAGCTCTTTATTTTTATTATTTCTATACACGTGAATACCTACACCATATTTTCCATTTCCTCTCTCCAACCACAATATGTGTTTGCATAATGTAAACAAACTGCACTTTATATCAAACTGGACTTTATCAGCTCCATTCAGGCATTCGTGTATCCAACAAATATTTTTTAAACTACATTTTCTCAGGTTTTCTAGGTGAGGCAAATTCAAAGAGAAATAAGAAACTATCTGAGAGGATAGCTCTAATAATCAAATGGTAAGTGCAAGGATATAAAAATTCATAGTTACTGAAAATTTTTGAGGTCAATCTTTGCCTTTTACTCTTCTCTCTTTATTACTAAAAAAGTTCACTGCAATCATATTATCATTTCATTTCTTGTAAGCCACTATGATTTTTTCTTCACCTAGCTGTCACAATCTGCCTTCTAGTTCTCTCTACTCTAGTGTCTTCCTGTAAGAATCTCCTCTTTTAATTCAAAAACTTCTCTTTTTCATAGCAATTTTCCTGATAATACCTTTCTCACAATTCTCCTGATAATATGCTTTCTCCTATGCAGTCAGTTTGTTATTTCGTATCTACTTATTAGCATTGTTTTGTGTACCAAATTTCAAATGCATCAGAAAAACATCGGACATATATTTTTAAATTTCAGATAAACCGCAGCTTCAAAACATGCCCAAGAAATGTCATAACCACTGTTGTGAGGAAATGAGCTGTTAGCAAAGATTGAGCCTGTGATGGCCCTCCCACCCTATTTTTCATTTTTTTATGTAGAGAAGAAATTCAGTGATCTGTGCATAACTCTTGGCAGATAGAACCAAATGTGTCTAGAAATTGAGGGATAGATTAATCATTGTGCTATGAACCAAGAATATTAAAAACCTACAGTCACAGTGGAAGCATTATCTTTGCTCTTTCAAAAAGACAATCCAGCCACTTGTTCTCTGGAATCCACCCTCTTTGACTTCTCAATATCTTAATTCTATATTTATTCCTCTTCCAACCTCTCTTCCAACATCAATTTTTCCCTTTTCACTGACTAATTTCTGTTATCAAAAAATGCTCTATTACCTACCATATTAAAAACAATGATCTCCCTTGACCTCTTGTTCCTCTAGTTACTATCCCATTACTCCTCTCCCCTTCATAGTATACTTATCAATAGAGTTGACTAAGGACATGCTCTCTAACTCCTCACTTTCTGTTCTCTTTCCAACTCACTCCATTCTGGCCTTCCATCCTCTTTTCTCCAGAAAATCAGTTCTAATCAAGGTCACAGAGGACATCAATGGGCATTTTTCTATGCTTGCATTTCTTGACCTCCCAGCAGCCTTTGACGCAGTTGACCACTCCCTGCATAATAAAAACTTGCTTCTCTATGTTTCTTCCTTATATCCCTCCTACATCCTTAGCTGCTCCTTCTCAATCTTGTTTATTGGATTCCTTCCCTCTGTTTTAGCTCCAAATGTTGAAGTTCATGAGGCTCAATACTCAGCTATCTATATGTACTCTCTACTTAGGTATGCTCATCCTGCTTTATGTTCAGATATTTTCCCTGAGCTCCAAATACAGATATCTAACTGCCTAGTTGACATTTTCATTTGGATGTCTAATAGGCATCTCAGATTTATGATGTTCAAAATTAGATCAGTCTTTTTCAAATATGCATCCTCAATCCTTTCTTCCCTCTATCTTCATCATCTCCAGAAAGGCATAGTTGAATTCTCACATCCCACATTCACTCCAACTGTAAGTTCCTCAGCTCTTCCTTAAAGATAGAAATAACTGTCTAATGTGCAGAAGACCATGATTATGCTTGTATATATTCACCCAAAGATATGGATCATGTGATAGGTGCAGATAACGTTTCTACAGATAATCTCAAAGTGGTTTTACCTTTTTCTTATTTTCATTCCTCATATTTTCTCCTTTGGAATATTTCATATTTTTTTATTGTAGAAAAGAATGACTGCCTATTTCAGATATTTTATGAAGATACTAATCTTCTCTTTGCTCCTAACAAAAGAAAGTACTCTTCACATGCTTGACTGAGTTACTGAGGAGGATTCCTAACAAGGTGAAATCCATGTAAGTACAAAAGGGACTGAGGGACTTTTTCACTTATACTATACAGAAGTAAATGGAAAGCACCTAAAATTTTAAAAGGTAAAAACCAATTATTAAAGGATTTTTAAGATGTCTAACATTTACCACACATGTGCTACACTATAGGGAAGCATGAAGAACCCCCCCGCCCTAAGGTAACACAGTGGGCTTCAGATATTACCTTAATCAATTTAACTCTTCTTTTCTCTTATTGATTATATTCTAAAGATGGTTTTTCCAAAAACTCTTCCTCTGACATTAAACCTTTTGTTTTCTTTTGCAGTTTCAGGCACTAAGTATAAATGAAGTTCCTCTTAATTGAATTGACATTTACAGAATGCAGTATCCAGCAGTTGCACATTCTTCCCAAGCTCACTTAAAACATTCACCAAGATATAACACATTCTGGGCTACAAAACACAACATAATAAATTTTAAATCATACAGAGTATGTTCTCAGAACAAAATAGAATTTAATTGGAAATGGATAACAAAAGAATTCCCTGAAAATCTCCAAATATTTGGAAATGAAATAACATATACATGACCCCGTGGATGAAAGAAGATGCCTCCTAACACTGGGATCTTGGTTTCTAATACCATTTTTCAGTGAGATGATCCAGGGATCCTTGGAGAAAAGGCTGATTCTAGGACTATAACAGAAAATACACCAGATGAGCCTGGAGCATCCTTTCATGCAAGAAAGTAAGGGAATGCTCAAAAACAAACAACAAACAAACAAAAACAAACAGAAAGAAGACACATAAAGGGAGTATATCAAAGGGGCCCTGGAGCCAAGTAAAACAGCTTCCAATGCCAAAGCTGGAACAATTTGATAGATAGAAAGATAGGTCAATTGACTGGTAGATTGATAGATAGATGATAGATAGATAGATAGATAGATAGATAGATAGCAGTTGGTTACAAAGGCAAATATGAAATGAATGTGAAAGAATTTGTAGTGATATAAATGATTGAATAAATAAAGAAATGAGAGAAAAGGCAAATACCTCATGCAGAAAAATCCCAATGATTTTTGTAGCTACTCTGCCTTCAAGAAGATAGAGCATAACTCCCCATTCCTTAAGTGTGGGCTGTGCATACTTCCTTCCAAAGAATACAGTATGGAAATAGGGGAAAAGAGTAACTTTATAGTATATACATTTGAAAGAATACCTCAGCCCCATGATTGAGGTTAATCTCAGCAGTGATGAGTCATCTTGATAGAACTGCTTGACCACCTTCATATCAATAGAAAGATGTAGCTTCAGCCCTGTTGCCAAACATGGTAAATGTTCATTTTACATAGTTACTGTGAATGATTAACTTCTGCCCTGCTGAGAAACACTGTGAATGTCCAGTCCTTGATTATCTGTCCTGACCACTGCACTTTCTATTCATGCTCCCCCCTCATGTGCCCTCCCCATCCATACATAGACATGTAATATCAAAGACCCCTCTTGTTTTGTGGCAAGTGAGGACTTGAGCCTCGGAAGCACCACGCTCTCCACCTGCCACCATGGATGAGGATTTAGGCCAAGACCAGGTTTGGACTCTCCATGAGAGAGAGGACTCCCCTCTGACCATTAAGGGCGAGGCCCCATGTAAGACCCCTATTAAATACTCTTTGCTCTCCATGTGGGGCTTGTCCAAGTATTTCTTTGGTCTGACCTATCCCTCTCAGTTTGGTGGGAAGTTGTCACTTTACACAGTTCCCTGCTATACTCGGAACAATTGGCGTAGTCAGCAAGATATATTAGACCAAAGCATGAGTCAAGGTAGAGATTCATCCACTGGAGATGAAGTCTCAGGATGGCCTTAATCCATGGGACGATTCCCATATGGCCAGTTGACTCCACATGGGGTGGGGTCACTTGTTTGCTTGGTTGTTGTGGACCTCCATATGAATAAGGGGACACCTTGAAAACGCCGATAGGAGTAGAGCACATGTTGCAAGAACAGAAGATTTTGAGGTTTAATAAAGATGGCAAACGTGCTGCAGTAACAATTGGCTGGTCATTGCTATGGGCGATATGGTTAGCTAAAGCAGATTGTCTAAAGAAAGGCAAAGAAATCCACCATTTGAAGGAAGAGTTACAGCTATAATGAGATTTGTAGACTTCCACCTCTGCCTTAGTGACAGGTCTCTATGAGCAACTGGATAAGAAGGTTAAAAACATGGAAACAGTGGGGCAGATGTGGCTCAAATGGTTGGCCGTCCGTCCCCCATATGGAGGGACCTGGGTTCAATCCCTGGGACCTCCTGGTAAAAACCAACCAACCAAACAAACAAAAAAAAACCATGGAAATATTGGCCTGTCTGTTTTTAAAGCTAGGGGGTCATAAAAAAACCTAAGCTAAGTTATGGCTATCTTAGCTAAGAAGGATTGGGATCCTAAGACCTGGAACCCCTGGGAGGAAGAAGATAGTGATTCAGTTGTAAAATTCATAGAAGAAGAACCCTCATATCTTAATGTTAGACTGTGCAGAGGAAGGCTAAACCACAGATACAACATCCCGCACAAACAGAAATGCTAAACAGGGCGCCTGTTAGTGAAACAATGCTTGTAAGAAAATATTCTGCTGAAAAGTTAATTGAGATAGAGAAAACATTCTGGCAGCAACTTCATGAACCCCTTGCCACCTGGTTGGAGTGACTGTGGAATAGTGGGGCTGATGGAATTAATTTATCTGCTGGAGATGTGGAAAAACTTAGCAACATTAATGTTCTCTGTTATGTTTCCATGTTAATTCTAATTGGGCCTGGATAGCCATGTTGATAAAATTGGTGCTATTAGAGTTTAGTAACTTTTGAACTGGACAATTCTATCTAAAAAAAAAAAAAAAGAAAGAAAGAAAAACCCTGACTGCTTTGGTAAGCCTGAAATTCAATCATGGCTTAGCCCTGATAGCGACCAGCTCCCCCTGCCAACTTGCCTCCGGAAAACTGTTTCAAAAACGTGTCCTTGAAAATGTTTCATATCTCACTGAAATTCTGATAAAATAGTAAACTAAAGAAAGCATATATTTCTGAAAGCCGTACATTATCAGCTATTGATGTTCTAATATTGCATGCACCTAGGTACTTAAAATAAAGAAAGGTATGTTTGCATATAACTAAGTTGAGTCATTACTCTGACAAGTTTGCTTAATTCTAATGGTAATTGTATGTTGTAAGAAGTTTTCTTAGACTCAGTTCCAAAATAATTTTGGTAACTTATGCAAGTATATAGAATATGATTTTTTTCTTTTTATTAAGGAAAAAGAAAGTAATTTTGGCCTAAGGTAAAATGACTAGCTATCAAGAAAGAGAAAAGTGTGGGACAAAGCCTGAATAAATACAGGAAGTGCACAAGTTTTGCAGAAAAGGAATTTTTTTGTAGTCAAAGTTGTGTAAGATTTTATGGGTCTATCTAAAAGTTTTTAAAGCCTTAGTATCAAATAGTATACTGATGCAAAACCTAAAATTTTGTTTTTTCTCTGTTAAAGTGACAAAGTTTCTTAAGTGATTAGTCTGTTTTAGTAAAAGGTTATAAAGACTTTTTCTCCTGAATAATCAGTATACAAACCAGAACATCTGTTTTATCAAAATAGCTTCGTATACTTTATGTTAACTTTATTGTGTTCTTTGCTGTTTAAAAAAACAAGTCTTCTCACTTTAAAAAGAACATAATGTTCAAACCTAAACAACTATTAACAGTTTGATTTCTGCAAATCAAACCCTAAAAGTTATTTTTTTATTTCAAACTATTACAAAAGATTTGTTCTTTTACCTTGAAAAAAGTGAAGCACTAAAATAATTAAGTTCATTTGATATCTTATGAATTGCATGGGAAGTCTTTAGAAAGTATATAAAAATTAAAAGAGGTTGTCTAACCTTCTATTAATCAAACCTGTAGGGGTAAAATGTTCATTTAAATGTTTAGAGATTGTATAAAATTCCTAATGTTTTGATTGTTTTTTGCATAATATTAGATAAGAGTATAATTGTTAATAATGGTTTTAATTATTTTAAAGATATTATATGTCACAGAAACAATCTCTCCACCTAGGAACCAAGAGGCAGATGCTCTGGCCTGTATCTGCATGTTTGTCTCACATCTGTGAAAGAAGCAGACTTATGGCCACCCATAAAGAGTGACCATTGAGGGGCTGCCACAGAGTTGTGCATGGCTAAGGCATTAGACATTCCTATAAAGTATTCTGACCTCATTCATATCATACAAGAGTGTGACTCCTGTTTTTTACTTTGGCCATGAACAGTGGACATATCCATAAAACCACACACTAAGGGGATGGACTTCAGTGTTGTCAGACTGTCTTGTGCATTTAAACCAGGACACCAGTACCATGCATGGTTCCTCTCCATTTGAGTTATTAGCTAAATCAGATACTATGACCCCTAAAACAATAAAGGTATCTGTCATATCTTCTGGCCATGCTTCTGAAGCAGACAGAAATACATTGCTGCTTCAGACTCCTATGGCTCTGCCAGCTGGTGACGGCTTGATAGCGCTAGATCTATGATGGACATTGCCTTCAGCCTGGCTCTGTTTCATAGTGCTGGAGGGTGCTATGCACCAGGCTGGTTGAATGCTGGAGCTACCTACCTTCCGGTTCTCTTTAGAACCAATGATGCTGCAGCATGCTGGCTGTGTGGAAGATATAGCAAGTGGAGTAATGTGGGTAGAATCTAAACAAGCGCAATTGGCATTAAGGCCTGCTTCCATGGAGGGACAACATGCATGGTATTGCAAACCTGGAGCTCACCCATTGGTGTCCCATGTCTTAGGACCTATGGGAGAAACTTCAGCTTGCATTTTGCTTACTGGAGAAGGTCTCTCTCTCTGGGTAACCACTAAACATTTAATTTTGCATCTCTAGGCTAATCTTCCTGCTTCACATGAGCTCACCCAATGTGAGCTGCCATCATGGCAGCTGCACACATACAAAAAGACTGTTGTGTTACGCAGATATATGCCAGACTTCAGTAGCTCCAGTTTTTCTTGGAACATTCTTCCCATATCCTTGACTAATTGGAGTAATTGGTTAATGACTATAAATCATAGCCACTGTTCTAGGAGGCAACTCTCAGAACCCACAGACTCCTACAGTTCCTCTGCTTCTGTTAAATATGTAGCTTCTATTGTCAGGGAACATGCCAACAAAACCTGCCCATCCCTCATATCAGTTTAGGGTAGCCTCACATGCATGGTGGCAGAACATGGTGTCCTAGATGCTCAAGCAGCCTTTTGTCTTAAAAGAAACAACACATCCAATCAATGAACCCACCATCATATGGGATAGCTGCCATCACAAGTGTGTGGCTGAGTCATCGTTGTCTGGCAGACTGAATGGACTGGATGGCAAAATGCATCCTTATCTATGAGAGCTTATATACGCCCTCCAGATGTAGATTGGTTATGTGGAACACAATTTTGGCCATAACTACCTTAAAATTGAACAGGAAGATGTACAGTAGGGTATCCTTTCCTCCTGGGAAGTATGCACAGAATTTTGTCCAGCCCTCCTCAAAACCTTCCAGCTTTACAAGACTGTTTTGACATTAGAATAAGGCACTCTCTAGCATAGTGGGAATGGCTGCTTAGTATTTTCCTTCCTGGTTTTGGAGCTTTGGATGCTTTAACACAAGTAACAGCCCTGGCTAACTTCACTGCCAAGCTCTTAGTGACACTAAACGTAGTATAAGCCTCGAATGAAGAAACAACTCAAATGAGAAAAGTGGTATTACAGAACTGTGTGGACTTAGATATACTTACTGCTGCATGGAGGTGGAATACTTGTGCTAAAATTGGCAAGGCTTGTTGTACTTATATACCTGATGAATGTGCTAATGTTACCAATGCTTTGAATCATTTACAAAATTCTATCATATGAAAAGCCTAAACTTAGTGGACTCTTTTTCCTCCTGGCTCACAAACCAACCCTCACATTGAAGTTACATTTTATTGATTGGTAGCCTTACTATAAGAATCATTTGCTTGCTTTGCTGTTGTTTATATTGTAGCTGTGGCCTAATGGCATAATACAAACAGTGGTTTGTACACGGCCCTCTCCCCCCCTGCCCTGCCCAGTTCCGCTCAGGGCTTTATGTAGAAGAGGTGGTGGGAAGATTGTAAGAGTTGTGGGATAGTGTAGACTGTAACATATATGACTTTGCATTTTCCCATGACCCTTCCAGTTCTTTCCCTTTCTAGTCACAGTAGCAGTTCATTTCTTAATAGTTACACAACAAGCCTTGAGAAATAACTGTTTGTGAGCTTGTGACTGATAAATAAAACTTGTATCTTTAGACTTCTCTCTCCGAAACTCTAAAACAATCTGATATGTGAACTGCTTGGCCATCTTTGTATCAATAGATCCCTTAGTAATTACTGTAAAGATAAAACTAAGCCTTATCGACAAACATTGTAAATGCTCATTTTATGTAGTTTCTGTGAAAATGTAACTTCTGCCCTGCTTGGAAACACTGTGAATGCCTGGTCCTTGATTATCTTCCTGACCACTGCACTTTTTAATTATGCTCCCCCCTCACGTGCCCCTCCCATCCACACAAAGACATGTAATATAAAAGACCCCTCTTGTTTTGTGGCAAGTGCAAAGAGGAGCCTCCAAAGCACCACGCTCTCCACACACCACCACAGATGAGGATTTAAGCCACAACCAGGCTTGGACTCTCCATGAGAGAGAATCTCTCCTCCAAACATGGAGGGCAAGGCCCCACATAAGCTCCCTATTAAATGTTCTTTTTTTTTTTTTTTTTTTTTAAAGATTTTATTTATTTATTCATTTATCCCCCCCCTTGCTGCTTGTGCTCGCTGGGTCAGCTAACCACGCCGTGTGGGCGGGCTTGCCTTCACCAGGAGGCCCCGGGAACTGAACCCGGGGCCTCCCATATGGTAAACGGGAGCCCTACTGATTGAGCCACAGCCGCTTCCCTAAATGTTCTTTTGCTCACCAAGTTGGATTTGTCCAAGTCTTTCTTTGGTCTGATATATCCTTCTCAGTTTGGTGGGAAGCTGTCATTTTACACACTCCCTGCTATACTTGGAACAGCTTTTTTCAGGTGATCTCACTCCATCTCATTCAATAATGGAGTATCCTGTTTATGGGATGGTCGGACGAAGGCAAAACACAGAATTGATGACAGAGCCTAAGAGAACATCCCTAACATTGCTAGCACATAAAGATAGAACCACATATTCCCCTTGAGGGCATAGATTAAATATCTAGAATTTTCTGTGGGGACCATTAATCCTCGATTTTCAGTGAGGACTTTTAAGTAATGACACTTGAATTAGTGTCAATTATTTTATTTTATTTTTTTTTAAGATTTTATTTATTTATTCATTTATCCCCCCCTTGCTGCTTGTGCTCGCTGGGTCAGCTAACCACGCCGTGTGGGCGGGCTTGCCTTCACCAGGAGGCCCCGGGAACCGAACCCGGGGCCTCCCATATGGTAAACGGGAGCCCTACTGATTGAGCCACAGCCGCTTCCCTAGTGTCAATTATTGAGAACAAAATTTACCATATTTTGAAATAATCTGTTTACTCAGATGTCTCCCCAAGAGATTATGCACTTACTTATTGCTGCAACCCTTAAACCCAGCCCATTTCCTGGCATATAGTAATATGTTTATAAACTTTGTTATATCAAATGTAATGGAGCAGATTTATCTTGACCTGAACTGAAGATTTTAAAAGTGTTACAATGAATTTTTAGTTAAGGCAAAATTTACAATAAGGATCAGTATCTAGGTTTTGTTTCATGAATCTATAAAAATGAACAACTTTTATTTCAAACAGCATTTTGAAAGATGGCTACAGCATTCAATCTTGTTTATGAAACTACATTGAGCACTCACTTTTTTTTTTTTTTTTTCAACTTTTGTTCAATTATTTTGTTACCAGCTAAGTATTTTCTTCTTGGGCCTCAATTCCATTTAATATCACCTGTGTAATTCAGTCAAGATTGAAATTAAGGAAATTGACAAATTTTGGTGAAAAGGTTTTGTTTGATCAATTTAATCAACGAATATCCACTCATTCTCTTTTTGTATAAATTATTTAATAATAGTAATTTGTGGGTTTATGTTATTAGTTTTTATATCACCCCTGTAAAGCACAAAGAGGAGGATCTTGACAGGGGAGCTGGAGCATGGGAAAAAGACGACTTGTGCTAGTCAAAGGAAAAATTGTACTTTTGATTTCACATCAAATCTCTTTACCAGAT
Source organism: Tolypeutes matacus (assembly GCA_026826555.1). Taxonomy (NCBI): domain Eukaryota; kingdom Metazoa; phylum Chordata; class Mammalia; order Cingulata; family Chlamyphoridae; genus Tolypeutes; species Tolypeutes matacus. Next base: position 1,937,347 of record JAKSZT010054550.1, read on the forward strand.
CAATTCAGCATTTCTCAACTAAGAGCATTGCTATATTACTCTCCCCACATGTATTCTTCTGGGCTTGCATAGACATTCCAGAGGCCTTCCTTTGATGTGGTCTCAGCACTGCGGCCCTCGGGAAGCATTTGTTTAATATTTCTATCTTCTTACCCTGGGCATATTGTTCCCATATTCTGAATAACTACATTTTTCAATCAATTAATTTCTTTCAATTTTACCATACTGATAGAGAAGAGTAAAATAAATAATTCATGCCAAAAAGGTGTGTAAGCGTCCTGAATGTGACCAGTCTCACAATTCATACCTTGCTTTGCCCCAGAAAATTCATTTGGGAGAGAGTAACGTAAGAATGTGGTGACTGTGGGAAAATCTTCACTCCTAGAACCAAGCTGATCATGCACAGGAGAATCCAGACGGCAAGGAGCCTTTTATAAATGTGCAGCGAGTGGCACCAGCTTCGCCAGGCCTCACATCTGCCTTGCCTGTGAATATCCCTGTAACTGAGAAACTTTATATGTGTGGCATCTGTGAGAGAGGCATTCTGCGGCTCCCGGGATTGGCACAGCATCAGAAAACCCATACTGCAGAAAAGGCTCACGAATGTGCTAAGTGCGGGAAATATTTGGGTCAAGAAACAAATCTCACTTCGCATGAGAAAATGCACACATCGGTAACCCAGTACAAGAGCACTCTGGAGTGCGAAGAATTGAGGGCAGGAGCACATCTTGTCCTCCCCTAGAAGAACAAGAGCTGTGAGTCATTCAGCGATGTGAAGAAATTTTACTTTCAAAATTCAAACCCTTAAAATGTCGCAAGTGTGAAAAGACCTTTCCTCACATCTCTCAGCTCATTTCTTGTACTTGTGATGCAGCCACATGACTGTGCTCAGTTCCTCAAATGTGTCATGCTTTTGTCTTGCCCTGCTTTAGCTAAGAAATATTCTTCTCTTTTCTACTCACCTAACTCTTACACATTTTCCAGATCACCAGTTAAATGCCATTTGGAGGGAAATACTTCCTTGATTCTGTTTCCATTCCAAACTAAATTATATGGAGTTACGTATTTTCACAGCTCCCTGTCCTTACTTAATATTAACATTTAGCACACTATTTCTTGATTGCTGTTTGTTCAATTATTTGTATTTCTTTTTAAAATTATTTTATTTATTTTTTTGTTAAAATTTTATTGAAGTATATCATTCATACGTGAACACACATAAACTATAAGTGTTCATTAAACATCATGATCTTACAAAACAAGCATGCATAACATCATACAGGGCTCCCACACATCACCCCCCCACAAACACCCTGCATTGTTGTGAAACATTTGTTAACAAATCCTGAAAGAGCATCATCAAAGTATTACCACTAACTATAGTCGTATCTTCCTCCTCTGTACATTTTTTAAGGATTTATTTATTTATTTACTTTTATCCATTTTTACCCGCCCCTCCTACGTTTTTGCTGTTTCTGTGTCCATTCGCTGGGCAACTCTCTGTGTCCGTTTCCTGTCCTCTCTTCTCATCCTTCTCCTCCTGTCTTCACTGGGATTCGATCCTCGGAACCTCTGATGTGGGAGAGAGGCGTCCTACTACCACCTGCACCACCTTAGTTCCTGGTTTTTCATGCGTCTTGTCTTGGCTCTGCCTTGTGTCACTCTCTTGTTCGTCATTCTCTTGCTGCGTGGGTCGCAGGGCCTGGTGGCTCACCTGCTTGCAGGGCCTGGTGGCTCACCTGCTTGCAGGGCCTGGCGGTGCACCCGCGCACAGGGCCTGGTGGCCCACGCACCTTCTATATTTTTCTTTTTTTTAAATTTTTACTGGGAGGTCCCAGGGGTCAAACCCAGGTCCCTCCATATGGGAGACGGACGCCCAACCACCCAAGCCACATCTGTCCCCCTGCTATATCTCGTAAGGTTGACCAAAGATACCCAAAGCTACAGTCTTTTCCCATACAGGATGGTCATATAATAAATCAGGCTTAGTTTATCACCAGCGTTCTAAAAACCAGACCTAGGGAGAAAAACTAGGTCTAGGGACACATGCATGGTTTCTAATATAGCAAATGTTTAGCCTACCCTGATTATCACCAATTATTTGTATTTCTTAAAGCACCTTGAATTCTGTAAGGTCAATAATCCTCATCATTATATGGAACCTAATGCTGATAGGTAAATAATTTTTTTTTTTTTTTGCTGTTGTATATGTTTTTGTGACAGTTCATATTATTTCTTTGGAAAATTGTTATTAGCTATGCAGAACTTTCTTTAATGTGGACAATCTTAACCTATATCTAGAGAAATAAACCACTGTTTTTTATTATTTATTTATTTTTATTATTTTTAATGTTACATCAAAAATATAGGGGATTCCCATATACCTCACTCTCACCCCTCCCACACTCTTCCCCATTAACATCTTTCATTAGTGTGGTACATTTGTTACAACTGATGAACACATATTAAAACATTGCTACTAACCAATGGTCTATAATTTACATTATGGTTTACACTTTGCACCCCACAATTTTATAGGTTTTGACAAAATGTATAAGGGCCAGTATCCGTCATTATAGTATCATGCAGAACAATTCCAAAGTCCCCAAAATGCCCCATGTTACACCTATTCTTCCCACTCCCTCTCCTCAGAACCTCTGTTGACCAGTGCCTTTATATCAATGTTACAAATTCTTCTATTACTAGAATAATAATATGTCTACTTTAGTCCATAGTTGCATTCCCCCCTTATGTTTGTTCATTCTTCAATCTCGAGGATTTTAGGTTGGTGATGCCCACTCTGCTTCTGGTTGAGAGGGGCCTTAGATCCCATGAGGAAGATGGGTGGAACTGTCTTGCTTGCAGTTGTAGATATACTCTGTTTTTTGGGGATGGGTGTTGTCCATCATCATCCTTTTGCTACTTCTCTTGGGTGAGTCTGATGAATTGAAGAGTAGGTGTTGGCTGCAACTTTGCTGAGATTTAGGGACCAACTGACGTATGAACAGCCAGAAGATTTATGTCTCTGGGACACATTTTTAATGGGTATAATACTAATTATAGGTTGAAATAAAAGGGCATAAGAACTATGTGTAGGAAAATTATAAATGAGCCCAACTCCAATACACTGGGGGGGAAAGGTTATCATATATTCCAATGTAAGGCCCACTGACAGGGTGCTGAATTCCTGGGATTGTCTGCCCTGCCTATAGTGTCTAGATGTCTTTAGAGCCCTCAGGAAAACCCTTGCTTGAGGTACTGTTTACTGTGGTAGTCAGTGAGATCCTCCTGAGACGTGCATAATTGTAACCTCTGGAATGACCTCTTGACTCACTTTGAAATCTCTTAGCCATAAAAATTCATATATTTAATATTTCCCCCTTTTGGTCAAGGTCTTTTTCTAAATGCATCCCTAGTTGTCACTTGGTAATAATCCCTCGGTGTCATACTTGGGACTCATATCCCATACCAGGGGGGATGTTAGTGAATTTATATGCTTAGTTTGGCTCAGAGAAAGGACACATTAGAGCAACAAGGAGGCTTTCAGGAGGTAACTCTTAGGCAATATTTAATACTAGGCTAAGTTTCAATTTCACAAGAACAAGGTTTATAAGTGTAATCATCTCTGTCAAGGGCCTGGTATATTGGTCTGTCCTCCTTCACTAGGCACTGCCCATGTGCTCTAGGAATTCTTGCAACTCTATTAGAGAATGTAGCAAGACTCCCCAGGATGGGAATTCAGTATTCTTTTAGTTATTGTGTAGGTCTCCATCCACTGAGACAACACCCCATGACCACTTGAACACATTCATAGTCCATAGAGGCATGCCCCAGGCACACCCTTCCCCACACAGCCTCCCACCACTGATACCTTGCACCAGCGATCCTCCCCTGCCAAAGTGTAGCTTCTGCAATCCAAAACTTTCCCGAAAACAAAAGCCAAAAAATAAAAATAAAAATACAAAATAAAATGCAAAATAAAACAAAATAAAAATATATTAAAAATTAAAAAATTTTTTGTATTGTGTCTTTCATTCCCATGAGATCTGTTATTCTTTATGTAAAGTGACAATTTCTTCAGTATGTTCCCACAATGTCTTAATTTTTTCACTTTATTTTCAAAGAAGCTTTAGGTAACAGTAAAGTCACATAGAAAATATAAGGGATTCCCATATACCCCGCCAATTGGTATATTTGCTACAATTAATGAACAAATATTGAAGCATTGCCACTATCCATGGTCATTGGTTTACATTATGATTCACATTCTATACCGTGCAGTTTTATAAGTTCTAACAAAATGCATAATGGCCTGTATCTGTCATTGCAAGATCATTCAGAACAATTCCACTGCCCTAAAAATGCCCCGTGCTCCATCCATTCCTCCTTCCCCCTCCCCTCAGAACCTGTGGTAACGACTAGGTTGCAATTTTTGAAGAATAAGGCTCATAGTTACATGCAATAATATTGAGGGCTTGACATATTGGTCCATCTTTTTTTGATAGGCACTGCCAGGGGTGGGAGAGGTTTTGCCCCTCTATTTGAGAACCCAGCAGGTCTCCACAGGATGGGAGTTTAATATTTTCTTGTTTATTGTGTGGCTCTTCACCCACTGAGATAATACTCCATGACGATACGAACACTTTCATGTTTCATAGATGAATGCCCCAGGCGCGCCCTTTCCCACATATCTTCCCACCCGTTTGCTTTTTAAAGTAAAGGTCATTGTAGGTTTATATAAGCTAACAAATGAAATTGTCCAGGTTCTTTGTGTACATATTTTTGTTTATAATATTTAAACCTAGGACTTACATTGAGACTTAGAGCAGAGAGATACTGGATTAATGTTTATCCGTCAAATATAGGCCTACCAGTAGGAAACTTCCTTACAAGGCCTCCGATCCCCTGGGTGCAAAACTAAAAGTTCATACAAGAATTGAAAAAAAAAAATAACATTAATTTCAAAAATCCACATGTGTGAAAAGAAGCAATTATAGTTTATAGGGAATGAAATATAAACCTTCGACTTACTTTAAAAAAATAAGCACAAAGAACACAAAACCATGTTTATTTAGCATGATAAATAAAAACATGCACTATTTGTCAATGGGAACATTTGAGAAGTGGAAAAAATGGCATAGAAGTTATAATGAAGGGAAAGAAGAGAAAAATGATGGAAGATTAATAGATCCAAGAATCCTTTTGCTATTGAAAGCCAAGTTATCAATGCTCTTTGAAATACTGAGTCTGATTTAAGCATTTAAACATTAAATAATTAAATATTAAAACATGAAACAAAGTTTGGCTAGATTTCTTTCTTTCTTAATTAATTCAAGGATTATTTTAAAAATAATATTTCCAATTAAATCCCCAAATTTTTGTTTGCATGTAGAGAAATGTCTTACCTGTGAATTTCTGATATGAAATTCTAAAACCTATTGTGAATTTAATTAGCTATGCTTAAAAATCAAAACTTGTCATTATATATATATTATTCTAAATTGCATACTTGAAGATATCATTAACCTATATACAACTCTTGAATAACTTCTGAGTGCCATAGAGTATCAAAGCTGAACTCATTAGTATGGCACATAACGCCTGGCAATCTGTTGAGATTAAAATTGCCAAATGGGCATTTTGTCTTTTAAAAAATAAGTTAAATGCATTTATACACACGTGTATATATAATCATGTATATACATATATTCATGTATATATGAACAATACATAATGCCTAGTTCATAGAACAAGCTCAATTAATATATTTAAATCTATATAACACATGTATGTATACATTTATATATGTTAAATATATCAGGTAAACTAAACAGTATGTGTGGTGTCATAGTTAATGCACATTCTGTCACAAGCTCTTTATCTCACCATGGACTAATAATAAACTGTTTATGGAACAGCAGCTCACCACAGACTACCATAAACTTTTTTTTTTCTTTTTTTCTTTCTTTTTTTATTTTATTTAATTATTTTTTTTTTGACTACCATAAACTTTTATCTAACTATCTAACCCATAATTTCCCATATTTCTGTTGAGACTAAAATTACCAAATGGGCATTCATAGAGAGTGAAGGGGTGAGAATGCAGGTGTTATAGAGAAATGGGCTCACTGCCAGATAGGCATAAAAGCCAATGCTGTGATACTAGGATTTTTGAGGAAAAGAGTTTTATTGCGAGGCCCACCTGCAAGGAGACAGCGGGCAGTGCTCAAAACTGTCTCCCCAGTGGAAGGGTCAAAAGGTATTTACCAGTTTCGGATGGATGAGGAAAGGCAGGCGACGACCAGGGCATGCCCAGAAGTCTCACTTGCTAGGTCACACTTCACAAGTTAATAAAATGGCGTCTTAGGCATTCTTGGTGGGAGTGGGGTTTCTGAAGAAAGGTTCCTTAAGGTTGCAATTGACAGCGAGTGTGTATTTGTCTGGCTGGGGAATTTTACAGGCCAGTCTGGGTTGGCTCTTGCCTGTATCAGGCAGTTTGTGGTAAGGGCAGAGAAAGAGGGTAGTTAAAACAATTTGTGATAAAGGCCCAGAAAGGGAAAGTTACCACAATGGGCCTATGGTATCACAGGGAGAGAAAGAAGGTGAAAATGAAAGTGAACAGAAGGGAAATTTGGCATGATTTATAATGAAAGAAATAAGAAAAAGACTTTACTAAGATTTTTTCCCCTGAAAATTTTTACTAGTCCCATGCTCCAATATATATTTTCCTATTGAGTGGGACGTTGACCACTTACTTAAAATAAAAGTTCTGAAGACAGAGAGTTGGACTAGAGGCAGCAGTAATTTATTTCTTTCTCATGAGGAAGGGCACACACCCAGGCTAATGGAAGTGGGCAAGTGCGTGTGATCAGTATAAGAACAAAGATTATATTGTTCTCCTGATGCAACGTCCCATTTCCCTCCCTCTCCAAACTTACCCATCTCCCATTGGTTGGGAGTTGTGGGCTTACAATCTTAGGTGCGAAAACTAACCCAATCTTAAAGTGAAAAGTGTAAGGGTAAGTTCTCAGTGTCTAAGTTCATCCCCTTTACTGACGTGGGTTTTTGGGGAAGTGACTCAAACGAACAAGAATGTTGGGAGGGTTAGATAAGCAGGAACAGGGAAAAGTTTTGAAAAGAGGCCACCTAGAATGTGGGAGGGTGAGATAAGTGGGAACAGGGAATTCAGTTTGAGAAGAGGCTACCCTTTGTTCTATTTCTTTCACTATTACAAACATTGTAATTTCTACCAGTGATTATACATTAAGCACCTACAGGATTCTTATCACAGACTTCACAATAACTTTAAGAAAAGGATTATATTTTAACAGAGATATGTTAACCCTGAATAAACATAAAATATCCTCTGAAGAGCAGACATTCTGACACAGAACCAAGCATTGGTTTCTCAAACAGAGAGAAGTTTGAGCATCAAATTTCAAACCACCCGTCTCCAGACTTTATCCTATTCAAGAGATTTGGGAATTTTTTAAAATGTTGGGCCATATACCTGTTGAATGTCCAGATCTAATAGATACATAAGAAATGGATTAAGAGCTTTGGAATGTCAGATAGATGTAAACATTTTCAAGCATGAATTCCATATGACTATAATATAAATTTTTGCATAATGAAAACTACATTTTATATAAAATCTTTCAGCTCTATGGTGCCTTAACTTTTTGGTGCAAGGGTATATGGTTTGCTTCAAATCCACTTTCTAACCAAATGGCTACTGGCCCCGCTAATCCCAATTTTATGTAGTTAGGCACATTCTCCAATTCCAAAGATTTTAAATGTGACTAAAACACAGAAGAGCCAAAAAATAAAAAATAAAAAATAAATTTTTTTTTAAAAAAGGAGGCCTCAGAATGAGTGGTTATTGACTGAATGAGTTAGAGAAAAAGTTTCCTTTGCTGTAATATTTTACTGCAATTCCATATTGCTAAAATATAAAGCAAACTGAATTCATATGCTTCACCTGCCCTAAAATGTAGCTCTCTAAATTAAAAAAAAAACAACTAAAATTAATATGATGTAGTGCAGGATTATTCCCAAAAATTTTAACCTATACTGTAAAAATTATTGTTGTTTTTCAAGCTCTCTGAACCTCAGTTTTATAATCTGTAAAATGGAAATAAATATACCCATCTCTGAGTGTTGTTGTGGATGTCAAATAATATAATGCCTAGGCAGTATTATGCTTGGCATATTTAGATATTGAATACTTTGTTTGCCACTGTTTCTCTGGGCTCAGTTCAGTCTCTGCCACAAAGGAGGTTTCTGGGAGAATGGCTATGTATGTGTTATAACTTAAACCTCTTCTTGGTGGGAAAGGGCTCCGAGCCCCAGTCTTAGGTGTGTAAATTATATACCCAGGACTTACCAACCACTGTATATAGTCCAATCTATCCACTTCCAAACCTGTCCTGGGTTTCGGCTTAGTCCAATCCAATATTGAGAATGGTCCAAATAGCGCTTCAGGAAATTCTTTTAATAAAGTATATTTTCCAAATATCTCATCCTCTTGGATTGTGTTTCACATCACTCATTGTACTCTTTATGGAAAATCAGACTTCAGATTTGGAAATTATCTTAGAGGCCCAATTGTCCTTAGTCTGGTTCATGAGTCATGCTACTTCTGTAGTAAATTGAATTGGGTAGCTTTCCTTGTTTTTTATTTTCTAAAAGAGTTTGTGTAAGACAAACATTATCTGCTCTGTGAAAGACTGATCAAATTTTTCAGTGACTTTATCTAGGTTTGGTGCCTTTTAGGATAGAAGAATGTTGGTTAGCAATAAAATGTATTGCATAGTTACTGGTTGAGTCAGATTTTATATGTTTTCATAGTGCATTCTGATCCATAAAAGTTAGAACACACCATTTTTTCTCTGTTTCCTAATTTACTGGAATTGCATTCTGTTGGTTTCTGTTTCACATATTTCCAGATTATACTATCATATGCATTCAAGTTAATGGTTACATTTTCTTGGTGGAATCAGTATTCCACCAAGGATTATTTATCCTTGTGAATATTTTTTGTCTTAAATTATTTTTATGATATTATTATCACTAATGCAAAGTTTTTTGTTTTGCTTTGTTGTTTGTTTTGGTTAATTTTTGCTTCACACATCATTTCCTTTTACTTTATTTCTAACTTTCCTGTGTGTATATATATATGTTTAGGTGTATTTCTGTAAGTAGCACATGGCTGGATTTTGCTTTTTTTTTAAGCAAAATCATAATTTTTGTCTTTTAAAAAATAAGTTAAATGCATTTATACACACATGTGTATATATAATCATGTATATACATATATTCATGTATATATGAACAATACATAATGCCTAGTGCATAGAACAAGCTCAATTAATATATTTAAATCTATATAACACATGTATGTATACATTTATATATGTCATATGCACATTTATCTCTATGTTACTATATAGATGTATATAATATGTACACATTTATAACATATGAACATGTGAAAATCATATATCATATACACATTTATATATGCATGTCTATATGCGAGTTTACCTATTTATATGTTTTCAAACATCTTATTAAATTTTTTCAACTTACGTGTAGGATATATGTCCACAGCTTACTATCATGGAAGGGTGATATCTCATGCTGCTTTTTAGGTCTAAAAGTAATCTATATTTTGTGTAAAACACATAGTCTTTAGGATGGAAACCATTTCTTTTCCTGTTCAATTCTTCATAACCTATATGTATATTTGTGAATTATGATTAGGACTTAGAAATCTGACCCCATCATTGCAAGCTGTATGAAAGCAAGATCAAGTGTTTTGCACCTTGAGCTCAGTTTTCATTCTGACAGACATAGCAATCAACTAGAAACAGCTTAGGGAAAAACATACTAACAGTTAGATAAAAGTTTATCTAACTTAAAATCACTACAAAGGGGATGAAGATGATGATTGGTAATATTAGAGTTACAAAGTCTCTTTTTGTTCACTTTTGGAGGTTCTTGTAAGGTAAGGTTGGAAGAGCTAACATCTCCTGTAGAAAAATTTATTAGTTTTTCATTATTAATAAGTGAGTTTAGCAATGTTACAAAATGTTAGATTAATATACAAAATAACCAATCATATTTTATATAATAGCAATAATCAACCGGAAATTGGAATACAAATATTATTTACAATAACGTAAGTGTTATACACATCGATAAAAGTTGTACAAGACTTGAACACTGAAAATTACAAAATATGGCTGAAAGAAATTACAGGCATAAATAAATGAAAAGATACTGTTTTCATGAGTCAGGAGACATAATAGTGTTAAAATGTCAATTTCATGCCCAAATTAATCTATAGATTCATCAAAATCCAACTTAAAGCTATAGCCGATTAAACCTTGGATTTCTTAGCTTCATATATCAACTTATTACTTTTATGCTTCGGTTAGTTTGAACCGAGTTTCTGTCACCTGTAATCAATTGTCTTTTGACTAAAACATACTCTGAACTCATTTTCTGAAAAGGAGTTTTTATTAATATGATCTTACAATTAATTAATTCAACCTAAATAGCTAACAATGATCATATGACTATGATCATTGAATTTTCAAAGACTTACATCATAATATCTAATTTTCTTTAGATCTGTCCTGAAATTTTCTCATTATGTTTATTACTGAGGATAATATATTTTATTTTTATTTTAAAAGGTCTTAGTGTTGTCAGTTTTTATGCAATAACCACTTTTAGTTTATAATTTTGGTTCATCTGTTGGTAGCTTGGAGTGCAGTGTTGAGTCATTTTTTAAGTGCATATGTTGTTTTTAAACATTTGCACTTTGAAAAACCACTCACTCTGATCTTCACCAAGGAAAGACAGTTTAGACTGGCTTCTATGTTATAGGATATAATTTTTTTCTCTCAAATCTGTAAATATTATTCATTAGATATTGGAATTTAGAGTTACAGGATACTTTTTCCTTTCCATGTGTTTATTTCCGTGGCTTCTTCTTCTGAGTTGAATGTTGTTTTCTCTACTTTGTTAAGATTTTCTGTTACATGTATGTTGTTGTTTTTTTTTAGAAGGTACCTGGGATTGAACCCAGGACCTCATACTTGGGAAACAGGCGTTAAAACCACTGAGCTACACCTGCTCCCCTACACATATCTTTTTTAACTTTTAAGGTTTTTACTCATAATTTGACTTAAATGACAGGTTCCAGATACCATTTCTGGGTCAGAAGCCTGGGTGATCAGTTTCCTTTTGCTCCTTCTCCTATTTTAGATAAGCAGACTTCCGTTCTCAGGAAGTGAATTATGTCTATTGTATTTCAGTATAATTTGCTTTTAGTTTTCTTGCTCTTTGTTCAAGGCTTGCTTTCTCCTAGAATCTGTAGCCTTCTAGAAATCCTTTGTCACAGGGTGATCACTCTCTCCTTGAATCTGCTCTTCTGGTTTCTGCTGACTTTTGGCTTCTTCTAACTAACTGCATCCAAATTTTTTCTCGTTGGAACGCCTCCAGTCCTGTGGATTAAGCCCGCCCTGACTCAAGTTAGGCTCATTTAAATAGGACCTTCGAAGATCTTGTTCACAGACGAGTCCACACCTTAACTAATAATAACCTCTCCAAAGGTCCTATTTACAAATGGGTTCACACTCATATGACCTAGGGTTAGGACCTGAAAATGTCTTTTGTGGAAGACAGGTCATAATGCCCAACAGCAGTAGAAGCTGCGTGGGTAATGGAAAAAGATGTAAGAGCACAGAGCGTGTAAGGAAACAGCTCAGAGAGTAGAATTCTGTGTGCACAGGAAAAATACATTGGCGATGAAGCTAAATAGACAAATAAAGAGGGAATTTGTTGACTGTTTTGAAATACTAAGAAATAATTTCTTTTCATCCTTTTGGCATTAGAAGTGGATAGTATAAAAGCACCATGGAGCACCATATGTAAACTAAGTGTATATCAAAGATGCACGTACTCATTTCCATTTTAGAGGATGCTAACCCTGTAGACAGGAGAGTGTGAAATTCATACAATATTTAAATTTCAGTCAGCAATCTGAGAAAGTCTCTGATGATCTTAAGGATAAAATGTAAACAGTGAAGTGAATATCATGCATTTAGGCTGCCACTTGTTCTTTTTGTGCATTGCATGACTGGCCAGGGCAGTGAGTGGGGAGTGTGTTTTATAAGTAGGAAATTCAGCCCTACCCAGGTGTAAGCCAGCAGCCCAGGCACAGGGCTCTCTGCCCAGAGTGCATATCTTTTTAAAAATCATCAACCAGTAAATGATCTCTTTCTCAAATTTGCATAGGAACACAAAGTATAGCTGCATTTGCGAGAAGTAAGATAAATTTTTTCTCTTGAACTAAAAAAGTCACAAGATACTTAGCTATCTTGAGGTATTTGCTATTAAAGACATAAACAAATATATACATACACACACACATAAATATATAAATATATATATATGTAACTTCTACCCCAAACCTAATAACTGTCTGAAAACAGTATTGAACACTAAAGGTTATAAGGATGAGTATGTGTGAAAGATAATCTTTTTATATAATTCATATCTTTATTGGAATAGGCACAATTGTTGTATTCAAGTATTATAATTTGCTACTTATAGAACTTCAGTGACATCATGTTATAGGAAAGCTTAAATTAACCCACTTCTTATTTCACACGTGATATTGTCTTCCAGAGTTGGATTCTAAAATTCTTTTTATCTTCCGAATAAATTTCCATTTTTTTCCAGCATCTGTATTATTTTTTCTCTGTTAGAAATAATATGAAATAATATAATTATACATTTTATGTAATATACAGCATATCAGTGTGCATAGACATATGTTATATGTGTGTATTTGTGTTTATCATCGTGTGTTTGCTTAGTTTTCTGTAAAACTCGGGGCATTGTTATAGAGCCTTTGTTGTATTAAAAATGTTTTCTTTGAAAATGGTCTCCAAATAGATTTTATATAAATATTCCTAAATAATACTCTTTCAGAGTAGACCTAATCTTAGAGACTTGGTGTGTTCTGTGGTTGTTTATTATCTTATTTAATATGGACAGACCCAGTATTGGAGAGCTTTACAATTTTATAAATCTAGTAACTATTGTTTGTAGAAATGTATAACCCATAGCAGGCTTTCCCAAGCATTGCATAATTGATTCTCTGGAAAATTCTGTGTTGTATATATTTCATGATGTCCATTTTGCAGATCAGGAGCAAAAAGGTTAAACAGTTCAGTCTCACATAGCTGAAACTAGGTTCTCTTATTCTAAATCCCAGGTTCTTTCGACCTTCTTTTCAAAAGTCAAGTTCCCCTTTGACAAATTGATGACCTTTCAGTCAGATTCAACCCTTGTACTTTGTTTGCCCTAAACAGTGTTTAAAAAAAAACACACAAAACATTTTGCAACTTTTGAGGACACTTGAAAATAAAAATCTGTCACAAAGAAAGATGGCTTTCCTGAAATGCTGGAGTAGCTGTCATCCTCAAGCTCAGAATCCCTCTTAACAACATTTGATGAGATCAGAGGGCTGGGGTGGAAGAGGCAGTGGTCCTCAAGCCTGGATGCATTAGAAATGCCTTACTTTACAAACATACACACGGGGAGTGGGGTGTAGCTCAGTGGTTGAGCACCTGCTTCCCATGTACAAGGTCAATCCCCTGTACCCCCTAAAAAATAAATTAAAAACAAACAACAACAACAAAACCCATACACATTCCTAGGTCATACCTGTGATGAATTACATTATAATCTCTAAACAGAAGCTCAGACATAGGTGATTCTATGTGCTGCCAGGGTGGGGAACCACTGACTTAAGGTTTATGTTCTTCAGTTTGCCACAGTCCTCACTAAGCCCTCATCACTCACTCGCATGACCTCGGTCATGGTTTGAAGCTGGATGTGCCCCAGAAAAACATGTTCTTAAACCTAATCCATTTCTGTAAGTAGGACCTTTGGATGAGGTTACTTCAGTTACGGTGTGGCCCAGCCCAATCTGTGTTTGTCTTAATCCTATTACTGGAGCCCTTTATAAGCAAAATGGAATTCAGAATGGGGAAAAAATCACAGGAAGCAAGAAGCTGAACATCAAAGAAACCAGGAAGAAAAGAGAGAGACCAAGACTCCATGTAACAGGCTAAGGATCAAGAATCGCCAGCAGCCAAGCCCAGAATGCCACAGTCTTTGGGGGGAAAAGCATTGCCTTGATGATGACTTGATTTGGACTTTTTCCCAGTCATAAACTGTGAGTGAATAAATTCCCATTGTTTTACCCAACCCATTTCCTGGTATTTGCTTGAGCAGCCTAGAAAACTGAAACAGCCTCCCTGACCTTTATAGATGCTTGTGTCTCTGAACCCTGTTTCATCATGTTCTCAACACAGACTCAATAGACTTTGAAGATTCCTGTGGTCAGGGATATAAAGCTCAATTGTTTCAATTTTACCTATACTCAGAAAATTGTATCCTTGTCCTTTCAAATTTAGGATATCGAATTGCCAATAATCAATGCATGGTCTGGAAATTACTTTCTATACCCTTTGCTATATAGTTCATGTTCAATCATTCTCTGAACTGAAAAGCTAGATGAGATCAGGTTAATGTGCAGGGATAGCAGATTTGGGTGGGGAGTTTTCAGACTGAGGACTCAGCTGACAAGTAGCACAGCTATTGAAGGGTCAGGCCTCTGTGAAAGACATGACCACATTTCCCCCTCTGCACAAAGGAGAACCAGGATTCTCTCAGAGAGACACTATCTGTTTCTTAGATTGACACACAGATGTGAAACCAGAAGTTTTCTGTTTCTTCATCTTGAGAACTAAGTTTGAAGTCCACTCCCATACATATTCCATCGCATTAAATATCTCATTGTTAGTCAAGCCTTCGGTTTTGTGGAAATTAGGGCATTTTTTTTAGAGATTCCTAACTTCCTACCATTACATCCTATTTGTTCCATGATCAGAAAATTGTGTCAGTTTAAAAGGACATTATTTTACTTCTTGAATGAAACAGGAACTGGATGACATTATTGGCTATAATGAATATGCCAATAAAATTTGTGAAAGTTGGGGAAGAGTCTTTTATTATATAGAAGACTGGCCCAGAGCTCTGTTCTTCAAGTTGTGACCTGAGAATCCTTTGTGTTCCAGAGAAATGATTCAAGTACCCCATGCACAGAGGGCAGGGGAAAGAGCAGGAGCACCATACCATCTACCTCCCCCGCCACCCGCCAAAGTCAAAGTACCTCTGCTTTTCATCTGTTTTGCCTATTAGAATTCCATCTAGGATTTTGTCTGAAAGCAGGATCCTATTACTTTAAAAAAGTTTGGATATCACTGAATTAGAGGGAAATTCTAGTGATATTTCAGGTGAGCAAAATAGATCAAGTAAAATGAACTTGAATGAACTACTTTCCTATATCAATCAGGTTTTAATCAGGAGACTGAAACCAAGCAGTAATTTGAACTTGGAAAGTTTAATTTAATTTAAAGAATTATCCATAGGGGTTGGAGCAATGGGAGATGGGTTAAAAAGAGGTAAACTCTAAAGAATACAATAATAATTTTAAAAAGAATACAGGAATAGTAGATATAAGCATTTAGGGATATAGGGAGCTAAGCCAGAGCCCTCAAAGGAGAACTCTTCTGAGGGCTGAGATCCAGACCTTTATGGAGAGGGGTGAGGGACTGAATTGTGTCCCCCCAAAAGACATGCTGAATTCCTAACCGCCAGGCCTGTGAATGTGAACTCACTTGTAAACAGGACCTTTGAAGATGTTATTAGTTAAAATGAGGACGAACAGGATAAGGATGGCCCTACTGTAATATGACCCTTGTCCTTATAAGGAGAGATAGAAAGGCAGAGTGACAGGTGACTGGCACAGAGACGGAGAGAGAGGTGGCCATGGGACAGAGGCAGAATGCCACAGATTGCTGACTCCAGAGGAACTATGCTCCTGCCAACACCTTGATTTCAGACTTCTGGCCTGTGAGACAATATGCTTCTGTTGTTTAAGCCAGCTAGCCTGTGGTAGTTTGTGACAGCAACCCTGCTAAATAAAGAGGGCACAACCATGGCTTAGTAGATGAGGAAGTGGTTTGCTGAAGTGCCATGTCAACAGGAGTTGCTACAAATCTGTCCTCTGGAGTGCCCCTGGGGTACACGTCCACAGGAAGATGCCATGGCTGGGAATTCACTCCAACACTGCCCCAGGGTGTGTGCAGGAAGATGACCCTGGGGAGGTGCCCACTGGCATTGCTGTGCTATGAAGTCACCAGAGGTGGTGGTAGAATTTTCCCACAGGAAGGTGTACGTGCAGCTGACTGCTAAGTACTGAAGAAAACCAAAACTGTGCAGGTGTCTGAGGAACAAAGCATAACGGAATGAGAAGGAGAAATTGCTTCCTCTCCCAGTGTCCTTCAGTAATCTCAAATGAGAAAATTTAGGATTATACCAGCTGGCGAATTTGAGCTTACTGGTAGCTTAATAGGAAAGCATGGTTATTTCTATAGTTCTCATACTTAAAGTTATGGAACACAAGCATCCCCTAGGAGTCGTGAAATTCTTATCTCTAATATTCAGAAGTGTATTTATTACGTGAAATTTTCTTTAGATGAGATATATTAGGCGACAGAATGAAATTGTATTTGACTGAGACTGACAGATGATCTGTTGCGGCAATATAGTTGTTTCATCCAGAGCTAGAACTAGAATGATCTAGAATGATTGCTAGTTAAAGTTTGTGGGCCAAGTCGCGTGTCTGTGTGCATGCCTGTGCACATATGCTGAACATAGTGAAGTTTATGGAAAGCTGTCCCAAGGCAGACAGTATACCGGGGGCAGCCAGGATGCATATTGGGCTAATGATTATGGGTTTGGGGGCATGCAGGATTTTAAATTAAAAATAACCATGCTCATTTTGAATTTCCTTCCAAGTTTGCAATAGCCCCCCCAAAACTCTTATTTTCTTATACTAGGCTGTCTCTCCTCAACTAACTCTACTAACTGACCCATGAGAGAAATATACCAGTAGTTAAGCATAGAGCAGATTGCTTGAGTTTAAATTTCAGCTCTGCCACTTCCTAGATGTGAGACCTTGTAAACTTTACTCAAATTCTCCAGGAAGTTCAGTTTCTCCGTCTTTAAAATGAGGATAATAACTGTATCTACTTAGTAGATTATCAGTGAGGTTCAAATACATTTAATATTTTTAAGGCACTTAGAACCATGCACAATAAATAGTAAGTGCTATCTAAGTGGTAATTTTTATTTAGGAGGGTTTGGGCCCCCTGATAGTGAGTTGTTTAAAGTAAATATATGACGATTTTATATTGTTATTTCCTTTCTTTTTTGGTCCAATTCATAACTGAGATACTGATCACTACAACTCTTCTGAGCATTTGGATTTCCAATTCATGTCACTGGATCACTTTTTTTCTTTTTTTTCCCCACTAAAGTCTCCATTGAAACCTTGTTGATCTTTCAGCGCCCTGATCTTATTTTTCAGCCCAGCTGCCATGTCTGGTATTCTTAGCCCTGGCTCTGTTGGCGCTATTCTTGTTGTAACAACCTAGTTCTCACACTGTGTGTGTGTGTCCGTTCAGTAGTCCTCCTCTATATTTAGGGTGGGTGGAATGCTTCCTCTCTAGCTAATGGAACCTATGAGAGAAGAGATGTCAAGACGAGCTCCCTTTTCTGTTTTCAATTCCTGTTTTGTTTCTTCTTTTTCAAGTTTAAGGTAAATTGACTGTTTGAGTTTAGTGTACAAGGAATTAAATGAGTTATGGAGATGAGTGCGTAGTGATCCAAACAGTGAAAAGTGAACTGTTTTCTCCACATTTCCATAATTTAGGAGTGCAGACACACCTTCTTCCAACTCTCAGTAAATCCTCAATTCAAAATTTGAAACTTTTAAATTGGTATTCAACTTACCAAGAACTTGATATATTTGGGTGTCATATGAAGTGGTCACACACCCAAATGTTCTTACACAATAGATAATCACATGGGAACTTCTGATACCAAAATCGAGGGGAAAAACACTTTATTATAATCCCATTTAATGAAAATGCTTTCAGAATTTTATGTATTTTATAAGATATATGTTATACTTATTATTTTATAGATATATGTTATGCTATGTCCACCCAATAGTTTTATTTATCTGTTTATTTTTTAAGGAGGTACTGGGGATTGAACCCAGGACCTTGTACATGTGAAGCACAAGTTCAACCATTGAGCTACGCCTGCTTCACTTACCCAATAGTTTTGTAACAAAAGTGGCATTGTTACTCAGTGTCACTGATAGGGTTTTGTAAAGCCAGTCTCCTTCTAAACTTCATTTATTCAGTATAAACAGTACCTGAGATTACGAATTCACAAAAATTGGTTAAGCAGAGTCATATTCAAGTGTTGATCTTAACTCGTTTTATTTTACAGACTCATGAATAAGGTCAAATCAGTTTTCTTCTTAGAGACTTTTGAGAGAAATGTTTTCTATTGGTAGAAGACATGCAAATTTATAAATTCATTATCGTTAATATTGCAGGGACATTTTTGTTTCAATTTAGCAATAACAAAGTGTCCAAAAATATATAGAAGAATGGTAACAAAGAGCATTGACCATTGCTCAAAGGAATATACTATACCCCTAAAAATGACAAATACTGACCTTGTATAGCAACATGGAAGAGGATCGTGAAACCCTGTGAAGTGAAGGAAAAGCAGAGCACACGACGCTGTCTGGGCTTGGTTGTGGCTCCTCAGCTCTCTAAGCTGTCACAGTTGCTGAGTACCAGCCATCTCACTAAACTCCCCGCTTGGCTGCAGGACCTTGGCACCTCCTGCCCACTCCATCCTAGTCTCCAGGACATTCATGAAGCCTCCCCTGTTACTTCTGGAACTCACCAGGGACCGCAGGGTCTCGCTGAAAACAGGACAGGTCAGCTCATGTTTTAATGCTCTCGCCTCCACATCAATGAGCCTCTGCTGACCCCAGGGTCCTTAAATTAGAGAATAGTCAAATTCCCGTCAGCTCCTTGGGGTTTTTCTTTCTTTTTCCATCCACATCAGTAGTCCTAGTGCCTAAGTTATCAATCTTGAGGCTCTCAGTGTCTCAGGACACCGCTTTCTAAGAATCCCTTTGTTTAGTGGCGCCATCTGCAGGAGAGAGTCTGCATTGCTAGTTTTTGTTACCAGACAGAACGTTACAGGGACTGGTTCTGAGAAATAGCTGGAAAATTTCGAGGGAATTTGGCACAGAGATGAACCCATTGGCTGCATTGTGAGGGGACCAGGAGAGGAAGGTTCTGGCCCTCTAATATTTTTCCTTTCCTTCTTGCCCTGCACCTTTCTTCCCATTCCTGCCTCTCAAAGGGAAATTTCTTTCTCTGAAAGTTTCATTTGCTCCCACAGCCAAAGGGTCTAGTCTACCAATGTATCTTGCAGTTAGAGTCCGGTGTGTGAGCTTCCCTACTTACTGCTGTCATCTGGCTTTGCTTTGCAATAATAATGTAACCCTCCTCCTTTAAAGAAACAAATCTAGCCCAGGCAGCTTGGCTTGAGAGGGACACGGTACTTTTCTTCTGTGTTTTCACTTTACTGTCTATACTGGGTTTTTCTAAAATCCCCTGGGAGGTCTTTAAAGTTTTAGGTTGTTGCAGCTGCTCTCCTAGTAGTATGGCCTCTTTTGACTCATTCTCCTAGATCCTAAAAACTCCAAAGTATCTAGAATCCTGAGAAGCTGACAACAGGGAGACCTTATTTTCGTAAAGAGGGTGGATGGGCTCCACCTGGCTATATTTTTTACTGTGGCTCTTTCACCCTATGATTCTTAGGTGACCTTCCATGGGCTCTCAGCCCTGTTGTTCTCAACCCACTTTCCCACAGGGCTTCTACAGTGTTTAATTTAACCAAGGGAGCCTCTTCACTGCACACTCCCCTCTGGACTCTGAGGAGTTCTCCTCTGTGGGAGTGCTGAGCGAGTCTTCTCCTGCTCGCCCGTTGTTTGCAAGCATGTAAAGTAGCCACTACATTAGAGCCGATGCCCAGCCTTTCAAGCTTATGGTCATCCTGGGTCACCACACTCACAAACTTTGGCTCCCCTATTGCCCTGGGTTCTTTCTCCTAAAGGAAAAGAAACCCGGTGGCCTTTGTCACTGGTTTTCTGGCAACTTCTCTTCACCTCAAGAGGAATGTCTCCTCTTCCAGCCTTTGCCCCTTGTTCTCGTCTGCTGTTCTTACCCATCCCTCTGTGGTCACCACTGTAGGAACCCAAGTATCCTTTCAGGGTACCACCAGTTAGGGATGGTGTCTTCACTTGGAATAAATCAAATTTGGTCATGAGTTTTAATATTTTTATATCATTAAACTGGGTTTACTAATATTTTGTTTAGAATTTTTGCTTGTATGTATGAGAGTGAGATTGAGTCTTAATTTTCCTTATTGTTCTCTTAAGGTTTTGGTGTCACCATTATTTTGGCCTCATAAAACAATTTGGGTAGAGTTTGCTTTTCCTATACTCTCTGAAAGAATTTGTGTAAGATTAGCTTTACAACTTTTTTTTAAATGTTAGAATTTGAAAGTGGAGACATCTGGGCCTGGAATTTTTTTCTTTTTTAAATTATGGATTCTATTTCATTTTAGTTAAGGAAAAACCGTATAAAATTTTTCTTCTTGCATGAATTTTTGTGAACTGTGTTTTTCTTTCTAGAATCTGTCCATTTCACAGAATTTCACAAATTCATTGTTATAACATTGCTTATAATATCTTCTTAGCTTTTAACATCAGCAAGATATGTTGTGATGTACACTTTTTCATTTTTTATATTGCTTATTTATGTCTTCCACCTTTTTATCTTGATCAGTCTCAATGTAGCTTTAATAATTTAATTGGCCTTAAAAAGACGTAACTGAATTTGTTGATTATCTATATTTTATGTTCAATTCTTTAATTTTTACTCTTAAATTAATTTCCTTATTATTATTTTAATTTGGGTTTAATTTATTGTTTCTTATCTAACATCTTTACATGAATGTTCAGGTCACTGCTTTTCATCATTGTCATTTTATCTAATGAATGTATTTAACACATACACTATCCTCTAAGCAGGGCTTTGTCTATATCCCATATATTTTTTTAAACAAATCAATTTTGTTGATACATATTAATATAGCTTACAGTCCACCTAAAATGTACAGTCAGTGGTATGTGGCATAATCACATAGTTGTGCATTCATCACTTCAATCATTATTAGAGCATTTTCATTGCTTCATTAATAATGATAATAATAATAAACAAAAAACAGACAAACAAAAGAATTTTTCACCTCTCAAACTCTCTATTCTTCCCCTGCTGTACATAGCTGCTATTTCTGGCTATTCTTACATATTTCTTTATTTATTTTAAAGCATTTTTATTGAGATATACTCACATACCATACAATCTATCCAAAGTGTAAAATCAATGGCTCTTCGTATAATCACGATGTTGTGCATGCATCACCACAAAAAAATTTTAGAACAATTTCATTACTCCAAAAAGAAAAACTCCACACCCCTTAGCAGTCACCTCTCAATCCCTCTATCCTTCCATAGCCGTTCATAACCACTAATCTAATTTCACCTTTATAAATTTATTTATATTTATGTATTAAACAAATGGAATCATATAATAGGTAGTACTTTGTGTCTGGTTTCTTTCATTTAGCATAATGGTTTTGTGTGTGTGTGTCTGATATTAACATTTTGTAACATTTGTTCAGTTTTAAAGAAAAACAGTCTTATATATGCAATATTACCCATATACATAATTCACATGAGGTTTTACTATGCTATACAGTCCCATGCTATATTTTTCAGCTTTCCTTTTAGTAATTTATATGACCTTAAACTTTCCCTTTCAACCAGTTATACCTATATAATAGCACTGCTAGTTACTAACTGTGTGCTTTCACCTTTTCTATTCATTTCTGAAGATTAACACACATCCGTCTTACCAATTCTGCACTAGTTAACCTTCAGCTTTCCATTCTTTAAACTCATTCTATTTTCTGGTGACCCATATTCAAGTTATTAACTCCATGAGATTACACAATATATTTAGTTCATAATAGTGCAATCATACAGTATTTGCCCTTTTGTGTCTGGCTTGCTTCACTCAACATAATGTCCTCCAGGTTTATCCAGTTGTCGTATGCTTTATGACTTGATTTCTCCTTACTGCTGCATAATATTCCATCATGTGTATACACCACAGTTTGTTTATCCATTCATTGGTTGATGGAAACCTGGGTTGTTTCCATCTTTTGGCAATTGTGAATAATGTCGCTATGAACATTGGTGTGCAGACATCTGTTCATGTCACTGCTCTCAGTTCTTCTGGGTATATACCCAGTAGTGGTATTGCCAGGTCACATGGCAAATCTATATTCAACTTCTTTAGGAACTGCCAAACAGTCCTCCACAGTGGCTGTACCATTCTACATTCCCACCAACAGTGAAGAAGTGTCCCTATCTCTCCACATCCTCTCCAACACTTGTAGTTCTCTGTCTTTTTAATAGTGACCATTCTAATAGGCGTGAAATGATATCTCATTGTAGCTTTGATTTGCATTTCCCTAATTGCTAATGATGTTGAACATTTTTTTCACCATTTGTATTTCTTCTTTGGACAAATGTCTATTCAAGCTTTTTGCCATTAAAAAAAAAAAGATTTATATATTTATATTTTTTATTCCCCCCGCCCCCCTCCAGATGGTTCTCCCATCTGTCTGCTCATTGTTTACTTGCCTTCTCCAGGAGGCACTGGGAACCGAACCTGGGACCTCCCACATGGGAAGCAAGTGCCCATGGTCTGAGCCACATCTGCTCCCCACAGGCTGTGGTGTCTGCTGGCTTGTGGCATCTGCTTGCCTAGGCATCTTCTCGCTGTGATGGGTGCAGCGTCTATCTTGTTTTGGGGGTGCAGCCTCCAGCTCGCTGAGGCAGGTATGGGCATCTAGCTTGCTGTGGCGGCTGCGGGTTTCTGCTTGTCTTCTTTAGGAGGCACCAGGACCCGAACCCGGGACCTCCCATGTGGTAGGCGGGCACCCATCTGGTTGAGCTATATCTGCTTCCTTGCCCATTTTTAAATTGGGTCGTTCGTCTTTTTATTGTTGAGTTATAGCATCTCTTCATATATCATGGATATTAAACCTTTATCGGATATGTGGTTTCAAAATATGTTCTCCCATTGAGTCAGTTGCCTCTCCACTCTTTTGACAAAGTCCTGTGAGGTGTAAAAGTTTTAAATTTTGAGGAGGTCCCATATATCTATTTTATTTTATTTTGTTGCTTGTGCTTTGGGTGTAAGGTCCAAGAAACCACCACCTACAACAAGATCTTTAAGATGCTGCTCTACATTTTCTTCTAGTAGTTTTATGGTCCTGGCTTTTATATTTAGACCTTTGATCTATTTTGAGTTAATTCTTGTATAAGGGATGAGACAGAGGTCCTCTTTTGTTTATGGATATCCAGTTCTCCCAGTACCATTTGTTAAATAAACTGTTTTGTCCCATTAACATGGACTTGGTAGGTTTGTCAAAAACTAGTTGGCTATACAAGTGAGGGTTTATTTCTGGACACTCATTTCTATTCCACTGATTGATGTGTCTATCTTTATACCAATACCATGTTGTTGTTTTTTGTTTCATTTTGTTTTTTTAAAGATTTATTTACTTTTTTAAAAATCCATTTTAATCCCCCACCCCACCCCCATTTTTTGGTTTTTGTTGTGTGTGTGTGTCCATTCATTGGGCAATTCTCTGTATCTGTTTCCTGCGCTCTCCTCTCATCCTTCTCCTCCTGTTTTCACTGGTATTCGATCCTGGGAAACTCCTATGTGGGAGAGAGGCATTCTGCCACCTGTGTCACCTCAGTTCCTGTTTTTTTTTTGTTTTTTGTTTTGTTTTGTTTTGTTTTTGTGCATCTCATCTCGGCTCTCCCTGTGCATCTTCTATATTTTTCTGTATTTTACTGGGAGGTCCTGGGAATTGAACCCAGGTCCCCCCATATGGGAAACAGACTCCCAACCATTTGAGCCACATCTACCACCCCCCCATGTTGTTTTGACAACTGTAGCTTTGTAATATGTTTCAGGGTCAGTCAGTGAAATTCCTCTTATCTCTCTTCTTTTTTACCATGTTTTTGGCTATTTGGGTGCACTTTCTCTTCCAAATAAATTTGGCAATTGCCCTTTCTATTTCTTTAAAGTAAGCCATTGGAATTTTGACTGGCATTGCATTGAATCTATTAATCAGTTTGGGTGGGATTGACATCTTCACAATATTTAGTCTTCCAATTCATGAACACTAAATGTCTTTCCATTTGTTATATGTCTTCATTGATTTCTTTTAGCACTGTTTTGTAGTTTCCTAAATATGGATCTTGCACTTCCTTGGTTAAATTGATTCCCAGGTGTTTGACTCCTTTTGTTGCTATTGTAAAAGGAATTTTTCCCCTGATTTCCATCTCAGATTGTTCAATACTAGTGCCTAGAAATATTGTAGCAGTGTGTTATTATTTATGAATTCCAAAAATAGATATTGGACTATGTTTGTAAATTGGTCTGTTCCTCTGAGTACATTAGATTGTATTGGATTCAAAGATTTCACTCTTACTTGATTAAATTATGATTAAGGCTTTGATTGGGCCACTTCTGTAGGATGCTGGGAAAACAACAAGGCAGATGAGTTAGCTGGAGTTTTGATTCTGGAGCCCCAGGAAGTAAATGCACAGAGAAGGAGGAAGAGAGACAGTTCATTAGACAGGATCCTGTGGCCCCCTGGGAAGAGAGATGAGCCATTCACCCCGATAGTTTGCAGCTGCAGAGACCAGAGCCCTGAGCAGCTGAGCCAGGAGAGAAATGAGCCCCAGGAGAGAGACAAGACTTATCCCAGCCTACAGCTGAGATAGGAAAAAGCTGGGACCACAGAACCTTGGGCAGAAGTCTCACAGAGACTGGCAACCATCTTGCTCTAATACGTGCCAACAGACTTTGGTGAGGGAAATAACTTACACTTTATGGCCTTGTGACTGTAAGCTTCTACCCCAAATAAACACCTTTTATAATAGCCAACAGATTTCTGATACTTTGCATCAGTACCCTTTTGGCTGACTAATACAAACATTATTGATTTTTGGGTGTTGATCTTGTATCTTGCCACTTTGCTGAACTCATTTATTAGTTCAAGTAGCTTTGTTGTAGATATTTCAGAATTTTCTAAATAAAAGATTATGTCATCTGTGAATAGTGAGAGTTTTATTTCCTCTTTTCCTTTTTGGATGCCTTTTATTTTTTTCTTGTCTAATTGTGCTAGCTAGAACTTATAGCACAATGTTAAATAACAGTGACAGTGAGCATCCTTGTCTTGTTCCTGATCTTAGAGGGAAAGCTTTCAAACTTTCCCCATTGAGCACGATGTTGGCTCTGCATTTTTCATATATGCCCTTTAAAATATTGAGGAATTTTCTTTCTATTCCCATCTTTTGAAGTGTTTTTATGAAGAAAAGATGCAGGATTTTGTCAAATGCCTTTTCTCATCAATCGAGATAATCATGTTTTTCTTTCCTTCCATTTGTTAATATTCCATAAATTTTAATATATATTTTTATTATTCACTTCAAGATATTGTCTAATTAACATTGTGATTTTATATGACCCCTCCCTGGAGCTATTTAAAGATGTATCACTTAATTGACAAACATATGGATATTTTTCTTACTATATTTTCTTAGTTTTGGGGGTGAAATTCACAGAACACAATTTAATAATAAAAAGTATACAAATTAATAAAAAATACACAATTCAGTAGTACTTAGTGTGCAATTCAGTGATACTTAGCATATTCACATAGTTGTGCAACCATCAGTTTGTTCTAGTTTCAAAACTTTTTCATCACTTCATTAAAACAACCATATCCATTAAGTAAGCACTTCCCCTTCCCTCCTCTCTCTCTGGCCCCTGGTAATCTCTAATCTGTTTTCTGTCTTCACGGATTTCCTATTCTGAATATATCATAAAAATATATTTCATAAATCTGGATATATCATATAAAAATGGCCTATGGTGCATTTTGTAAATGTTCCTTGTAAAATTGAAAAGAAAACATATTCTGTAGTTAATTAGTGCACTACTCTATGTATATTAGTTGGGTAAGGTTTGTTAATTATGCTTTCCAAATCTTCTGCTTACTTATGCTTACTTGCTTACTGCATATAGATTGAATTATGTACTCAAATTTAGACATATGTTTAAATTTCATTGGCATCCCTGTGGGAGTGAGCCCATCATAAATAAGGTCTCTTGAAGATATTATTTTTAGTTAGGGTGTGGCCAGCTGAAACACAGTGAGCACTGATCTGCATTACAGGAGTCCTTTATAAGTGGACAGTCACAGACAGCCCACCAGGAGGAGCCAGAAGCAGGAAGTCAGGATACCCCAGAAGAGAAAGGAGAGACATCACCCTGTGACTCAAGGCAGAGATACAAGCCAAGAAGCCCCAAGGATAGCCTGTGGAAGGCACCAGAATCTTACAGACTGTTGGGAGAAACATGGCCTTGTTGACCCCTCTTTGGACTTTTAGCCTCAAACCCATGAGCCTGTAAATTCCCATTTTTTAAGCCAACCCATTGTGTGGCTTTTGTTATAGCAGTCTGGTAAAATAAGACACTATTTTTTTCCAGCTTGTTATATTGGTTGTTGAGAGAGGTTTTTTTTTTTTTTTCACTTTCATTTTAAAAAAATCGGACAATCTTGTTTTACTTGGAGCATTTGCCCACTTATATTTAATTTAATTACTAATATATTTGGGTTTAAATTTGACATCTTACTAATATAATTTAAAAATAATTTTTGAGAAACAAAAAGAGATTTTGATGAAAAGATGGAAAGTATATGGGAAAAAAATCAAGGAAGACTTCATAATAGCAATAGCAAACAAACAAAAAACCCACACGAAACATTGCTATGTACACCTTCAACTCCTTTTATATGAGATTGGATTATGGTAGAGGCATCTCTCACTCCCCAATGGATTTTTTGGGTTCAGGTTATGATAGGATTTAGGAGAGGTTAATTTTCTGTAAAATAAAGAGGAATATAAAGTGTTAGGTGAAGAGTAGGCTCTAGAGAGGGAGGGAACAGAAATGTGGAAAACTGCATGGATAGAGAGGAGAGAATTGAGACCCCTCAAAAACAATGCAGATCCAAAGTGATCTAGGGAGAAAAAATATACTAGGTGGTGATTTTAAAGTTGATTGTCTTGGTGTATGATGTGCACCCATTTTACCCTTGTCGTACCTTTAGCAAAGACTATATTCTTCAAAAATTCTTTCTGTAAAAGTGGATTAATTTAGGGAAGAGGATTGAGTTTAATGTTTGGGCTGAAGCAGGGCAAAAGCATATTATGTGAGGAATCTGGAGTTGGGGACAGAGGAGACCCTGAGAGTGTAAAGGGAAGAGGGGGGCCAAGTAGTAGGGTCCAAGCAGAAGGAACAACTAGCTAATATCTAGCTTATAGAAGGAAGAAATTATGTGTGTGTTTGTGAGACAGCGAGCGAGCAAGCTTGTGTATGTGTATATGTATGTATGTATGTATGTACGTATATGTATATATACCTGAAAATTGGAAGGCCCAGAGAAAGGTTGAGGGCTCTAGAAACCCTCAGAGGCTGGAGGGCTCAACAAGGATAAATAATGGGGAAGTACCTTTTGTGACTGCTTTATATCTCTGTGATGTAGACCTGAAATTCTACACTAAAGTTGACATTACCAGTCCTCAGTTACCTGAGGCAGCAGTGGGCTTCAGACCATTGAGCACTATCTCTTTTCGGTGAGGACACTTAATGCTCCGTGGTAGAGCTCAAGGTGCACATGTGTCATGGATTCATCCTCAACTTTCTGTGAGGGATGGGACTCCTTCTGTTATTCTGTTCCATCCAGAGGAATCAATTTTGCCGATATTCATAAAGGACAGCAATAAGGCTAAGGAACCCCAGGCCCAACCTGTATTAGAGATTGATTCTATTTTGTACCTGTATCCTTCCCACTTTTCTACACAAATTATGTAGACATAGAGAGATGCCCATGATTGGAACTCTCAGAAAATAATAGGATATCATCCTTCTAGGGGAACAGATCCGGTAGAGCAGGGATTAGACAGAAGGTCTCAGACCATCTGAGTATGGTAGAGGGCTCCAGGGTAGAACCCCAAATACCATATACCAAATACTAATGACCATAATGTGCCTACTATGAAAGTGCAGGATGCCTGCAGGAGGACAGAGTCCTTCACAATTGTTTATCAGTCACATTCCCATCTCAGGTATCTCTGGAAACAGAACTTTAGTTGGACTCTGGACAAGTTGTTTAATTTTCCTATATCTCGCATTCCTCAATGAGAAAAAAGCTACCTCTATACTCTTCAAGGTTATTGTGAGCTTTATGTGATAATGTAAGTTAAAGCACTTTGTAAATGATAAAGCAATGCATACACACACTCATGTACTTGTATACATACATATCTTACTTTTAATGTTATTGACCATTTCACCTTGTACTCGAATTTTGGGGATAACAGTATCTAATAACCCAAAAATTTTCCCAAGAGCAATTCTGCTCAGCCGCATAGAGGATTCCTCTTCTCTTATCTTGAGCACTTGTAACAGACTATCCCAATTTCCCAGCTTCAAGAGCTTGTTATAAAGGAACTGAAACAGCATGCAGCCAGCTTTTCTTCTGAAAAGGTGACTAACTCATTTCCTTCTGTCCTGAATTCATCTTCCTTGCTTAAGGAGTATGCAGTTCCAGGGCCCCAAAACACCCTGTGTTGTTATAGGGTGGGAGAACGCATAGGGAAGGGAACGTGAAAAAAAGCTTTGGATTGAGCACAAAAGGAATATGGTAAACTCAGGGATATGGGGGAAATGAGAGCAAATGTGAACCTGCTAAGACTGCCAGGTCTTTCTGGCTCTGTTCTGCTCCTGGCTGGAGCTTGTATCTCCTGTCCTGCAGCCACCTGAGAAAGTTCTCCTTAAGGGTAACTGGGGGCAACATTGCAGGAAGATCTCTGTTGCAGCAATGGTAAAAGCTAGCATTCTGCTCTGTAGGGGCTGTGTGGGAGATGCTTTGTCCTTTTTGACCCTTTGGCTTCTACACCTCTTTGGCTTGCGTCTTCACTACATCTGGCATCCACTCTTCTGCAGATTGTCCAAAGGTCCAATTTCTCACCCTTCTGCTTAGTCCTCTCTAGTCCTGGCTTTTTGTTACACCCTTGTCCTGAGATCCTGTGGAGGCCCACATTTCTTCATTTGTTCTCATCTCAGCTCTTACTTATTTTTTCCCACTATCTCCTTTTGCCTCATTTTACCATAACTTCACATTGGCTCCTTCTTCCTCAGGACTCCTTTTACTGACATCGTTGGCTTTGTCTCTACCACTAGAGGCCACTCTGACTTTGGCCTGCACTTTTCACTGGCGTGTTTCCTCCTTCCCAGGAAAGATCTTTTTGTACTGTGCCTCCAGGGTCCTCCTAGCCACTGGACACCCTACTGCTTCACATGTCCTTTGTTCACCCTCAAAATTAACTTTCTCACATTTGCCACCAAGGTCCTCTCTGCCACTAGCTTTCCCTATCTTCTCTCTGGCTTATTATTACCACTGGGATTCTATCTGCCACCAGAGACATTTCTATGACTAGATTCCATGTCCCTATTAAGCTGTCTTCTATCCCCACCACTTGTCTTTCCTACTTTTGCCCTGGAGCATGCACAGTTACAGGATCCTGTTCCTCAAGCAGACCTCACATTGTCTATGGCCTCTACCACCTGACCTGTCCATACCTTCTCTAACCTATTCATTATTCTCTCACCCATCTTGACCCTCTCCATTGATCCTACTGATTCATTTCCTTTCCTATGTTACCACAAACCCTCTCTCTTTCACCACTCCCAATCTTTATCTCTGACTCAAGCTTACTTAATTCCAATATCACTGAATATAGTCCCAGAGAGCTTGTCTCCAAATAACCTCTGTTAGTTGGCTTCTAATTTCCCAATAATCTTGGGCATTGATTGCTTATTTCAACCATTTCTTGGTGGCTCTCTTCCCAGGACTTGTTATTCCACTCTTGCTCAAACTTCCATATCCAGCAAGAACTTTGTTCTCAGCACCTATCAGATACCCTCTCTGGGAAGCCCCTGCAGCCAGCAATGCTGACACTGGTAGCCTCTCTCTCCTCAGTACTAAAGTTCTGGTACTCCTGGAGGTACATACCAAAAGGAGTGGTTCTCCAAACTTGAGAGAAGAACAAAAATAAGAAGGGATAGTTGACAAAACATGAGGCAAGACCACTAAATGAATTCTTCTGGGACCATAGAATCAGTTGCTGATGAGCAAGACACAATAGCCTCCAAGACTTTCTGTAGCACTGAGTGCAAACCAGAGCACCTACATTGTCCTCAGCATCTCTGAATCCCATGACCTCGGCAGACCTATGCAACAGAAGTGGTGTTAATGGTATTCCGGTGTCTATCCCCTCTACACAGTAAATCCTTGTTGATTATTGTCTTTTGTAGTATCTCTGTGTTTTCTAATGATTTTGCTTGAAAATAAATTCATTAAATATTTGTATAGCTTTAAGAAAATATTATGTCCATAAAATGAAAGAGAGGAACTTTTGCTGGTATGCAGGACCAACATGCCATGGTATGAATATTTGACTCATCAATCTATATAAAGAGACCAACTCATCAGATGTAAGGTGTTTTGTGTGTGTGTGTGTTACCATATGTTATACGAAAATAATTGTAAGGATATAATCTCTATAAAGAGCTGGCATAAACATAACATTGAATTGTTGGCAAAGTTTATCTCTGAAGCCCTTAAATCGTCATTAAACTTCGGATTCACTTTAGGTATCAGTAACCCTCCTACACATATAGTTTAATTTTCCTTTGATACTCTGTGACTCACCAATTAGACCTCCATTGTTGAATCTGTGTTTCTTTTGCACCTTTTCTCCTCAGCCACATATCAGTATTTTACTTCTGCAACTTTTACAGAAAAATTAATACACTAAATAATTTATTGAGCACCTACTAGATGGTAGGTACTTTAAAAGGTGCTGGGAATTCAAAAATAGACATAAGGCCCTCCTGTAATTTACAGTCAAGTAAGGGTGGATGATATTAATAAATATTCATTCAAAGACTGGTTGGTATATGTGAGACTAAAACGGTGATAAATGCCAGGGAAGAAAATGTAGGATAGGGGGATTTGACCTTGTCATGGATCTAAAAGAAAGATTATCAAAAATTGAACTGAGATATAGAGAATGCTGGAAGTTAAGTTGATGGAGAAAGGAGGAAAGAGAATTCCAAGTGTAGAGAACAACTTCTGCAGAGGCATTGTGGTAAATTTGAGTTCCTAAAGTAAGTGTAATGTAGTTGGGGTGCTGACAGCGGGGGTGAGTTTGGTGCAGGAAGAGACTGAGTATGGAAGTGAGGGTTAGACTTAAGAGGATTTCTCGACCATGTGTTGGATTTCAGTATTATTCTAAGGAAGATACCGAAGCGTTTTCAATAGGATTATACTGTCAGAATATCTTTTAAAAATAACACTCAGGCTTCAGGAATGGAATAAGAGTGGAACAGGAAGACCTTATTATTGCAGTTATTGGGCACTTTGTAGCAAGATAATGGAAATGGTGATGGAGAGAAAAATGACACATTTGAGAGAGTTTGAAAAAAAGACAGTAAGATTTGTGGGGAGTGCGGGGTGGAGAAGAGTGAGCAGAAGTGCAGAGGTGAGAGAGAGAGTAATGTCAAGGTGACAGGTCAGTTTCTAGATTGCATAATTTTCTTGGATGGCCTTGCCATTTACTGGGATATGGAGCACTAGAACATGATTATTTTAATGAGGAAAGTTAATGACTTGTTTTTGTATGTTGAATTTGAAGTACATTTGAGAGTTGAGATTTGATATGTTGTATAGGCAGTATGATATATGGGTCTGGTGATAAGGAAAAGATCAGAGGTAGAGATAGAAATTTGATATTCATTGCTTTGTAGGTAGTAACTGAAACCATGGAAATAGATGGGATTAGCTAAGGGTATTTAGAGGGAAGCTACAGAGAAGATAAAGAAGACTGAAGTTCTAAAAATACAAAACAAGGAAAAGGGAGATGATGATTGAATAACTTTTGATTCAGATGCAAAACAACATTTTTAAATATTCCTCATAGTTTCTTATTTTCTATTACATTTATTTCCTCTATAGCACCGTTCCCACCCCTCTGAGAAGTAGCAGTATACCAGGCACATTATAAATGGAAACACACACACACACGGAGCCCTCTAGAACACACACAACACTGGATTTTCTGTGATCTGAACTCAAACTTCATTTGTTGTCTTTCAGTCGCAGAGATGGAGACTGATTTTCTGCAGGTTGGATTACAGTCTACAAATCCATTTATTAAATTGCTCACAATTTCCTGAAACAATCTCATCACGAGACATCTGGGCACATTTCATCCTCCGGGTCTGTAGACCATATCCTTTTATTGAAAACCTATAAAATGAAAGAAAATGGCATATTTACACTAGCCTTGAAAATATGCACATCCATCGGCTGTATGGGATCAAAGCCCCCTCTCAATTAGAAGTGGAGTGGGCATCACCATCCCAGAATCCTCAGGACTGGGGAATGAACTATAGACTAGAGTGGACTTACTGGTATTCTACTATAGACTTACTGTAATTCTAGCAATGGAAGAATTTACAGTATTGATGTGGAGGCAGTGGCCACTGGAGGCTCTAGGGGCAGGGAGAGGGAAAGACAGGTGTAATGCGAGGGCTTTTTCAGGACTTGGGAATCGTCCTGTATGGCATTGCAATGACAGTTATAGGCCATTATATATCTTCCCATAGCTTGCAGAATTGTGTGGGAGAGAGGGTAGACTACAATGGGAACTCTGGTCCATGCTCAATGGCAGCGCCCCAGGATGTGTTTATCAATTGCCACACTAATGAAGGATGTTGTTTATGTGGGAGTGTGTGGGAGGTGTGGGGAGTGGGGAATATGGGAATCCCTATATTTTTGGGGTAACATTTGTATAATCTGAATATTTTTTAAAAAATAAAAATATATATTTTAAAAAATATGCATGTGCCCAGAGGCTAAAAAGGCCCTCAGTTATATTTCCTAATTTTAAAATGAAAAAAAAAGATCATTAAAACAATTTAACCAGTACATAATAATATGGTAAAGTAATCCTTTCCATTTTGAGTTCTATTCCCCATAACCTCTTCTATGGGAGTTAATATTAAATAACGTATATTAGTTAGAGGTGCATACAGGTAATGCTAGAATATGCTTCTGAATTTTTTTCATTTATGAAAGTATTGACCACTGTCAGAAATGAACAAGACCTTGTTTAATTTTGTGGCTGCAACTCATCAATTTACCCCTTGGATAAAATGATAAGAAAGCAGCAGTGGCAAATCCTGTGCCATGCATGTATCTTCTAAGTGGATGGAGTGAGCTTTTGTGTGTGGTCCATTTTATATGAAGAGTCAGTCAGGTAATTCATATCTGTTCATGCAGGTCATGCCCAATACCATTAGACAATTCTTTCTTGTCATGTAATTAGAGATCCAAACTACAGAAAGCTAAAATACAATGAACTCACAGATTTAAGTCAAAAGAGCTGTTGTCCATCCAGATCCATGATTTTCCAACTGGACGACTCAAACCAATCCAATAAAACCCTGGAGAATCTAAATGCAGCCACAAGAAACTCTAAAGAGAACAGAAAATGTGGTATGAAACAACTGATTGACTCTTACAGATACAATAAAAATATCTCAAGAGCACCTGTTTTGTTCTTGGCTCTGAGCTAGAAGCTGAGAATAAACAGGTGAGTAAGACATAATTCCTATTTTCCAATACATCATACAGGGGAACAGACGTGCAATCAAATAATGGCAATAAGTGTGATGACTGCTGAAATAGATTTAGATATAGTAGAAGTAGGTACTATAGAGTGAGAATGTGCAATTTGAGCCTTAACTCTGTCATTGACCACTGTGCATCCTTGGATGAGTTATTAAGTCCTTTCACTTCAGATAATAATAGTACCTCTCTCAAAGAGTTATTATTTTGTTATTAAATAATATCATTAAATACTGAATTCAAATAAATGGTCAGTACAAAAATATTAGTCATTATTATCAAATACAAGTGTGAAATAATATCTAGAAGAAAGAGAATATGCAAAGAAAATTGAAGGGAAAAAACCACGTGTGAACTGAGGTAGCAAAAATCATTCAGTTACCAAATGCATTTTTTCTACTTTTTGTATTGTTTTACAACCATAACGTAATAAGGGCAACTGTAATGAAGACTACATTTCCCACCCTCCCCATGACAAAATGAACTAAATTCTGACTGATGGATAGAACAGAAGTTATACTGAAATTCTGAACCATGCACTCAAAGAGGAGGGACATGCCCTTCCTTTCATCATTTTCTTCTCTTCCTGCTGGCCAGTATGTGGACATGGTGGTGACCCAACCAGGCAGACAAGGGCAGCACCTTACTGATGAGGGTGATGACTTGAAACCCATAGAAACATAGGCCATTGTGCAAGAGAGAGAGCCTCTTGCAACTATCCTAAGATGGATTTTTTAAAAGCCATCTTAACACTTTGAAATTAGTACTGTTTAAAAATCAATGATGTGGGGAAGTTACGAATTGGACTGGCTTTGAGATTTGTTGTTGATATGGTTATCCTCAGTTCTCCACAGGTTTCAAATTCTTGTAATGGTCCTTTGTTTTTAGCCTAGCGTTTATTTGTCAGAGGAATAGCCACTTGATCTTGAGATTTTTAGTTTACCTGTTGCCCTGTGCCCTAGAGGGGATCTCTTGGCTCAGTATTGTTCCCTTCTTGTCCCTCTCCCAGCAGTATTCTTCTTTACTTATTTGAAACCACTTAGCTTGGTAGTGGGAGGCTTTGGAGGCCAGAAGTCCCTATTCTCTGATAATGCCTCTGTCTTGGGCAGGCTCTGAGTCCCTGGTCTTGTGTGGGAGACCTCAGTTCTGCTGCCCCCGCCTGGCTGTAGTAGTGGGTCCAGGTGTGTATTCCTGCCCCTCCCACAGGAATAGATTTTTATTTATCCTGGCCCCTTTTCCCACCTGCATGATGTTTCACACGTTCTCTAAGGGCATCAGTGTTGCCCTTTCCTCTACTCCGTGAAGGATTTTGTTCCACAGGGCAGATAACAGGGAGCGCAGAAGGGTCTGGGTGGCAGTTCTTGCCACTTCTTCATTACTGTGGTTTTTAATCCCACATCTGTGCCACAATGGACACTTTCTTCTGTTTCCTTTCCACTTGTAGAGAAAGAGCCTGCAAGAGGGTGTGGACTTCCCCAATTTCTGCAGCCTGTAGGGATGTCATAGTTTCACCACCCTGCACTCAGTCATTATCCATTTTCAATGAAACCCTTTTAATACAACAAAGATTCCCTTTAGAATCTTATTTATCCTTGAAAGGGAATGATTACGTCTGGCCCGTTTATTTACTTGGAATAATGTAAAGAGGTGTATGCTAAAAGGGAGGAGTTAAGCTTCTATTATAATATGTTGTCTCAGATACCGAAAGAGTGACAGGAGCAAAATGGTGTAATAGGCAACTCTCGGTTCCTGACCCACACAGAGCATCAGAAAACACGGAACCTGAAATGCTCCTATTTTAGCCATTGACTTGGCCTTTATGCAGGCTTTCCCTGAAGACTACCCTCTCAAAAGGCTTATCTAAATACTCCAAAAGAAAGGTGAAGAATCTTAGTTTCTAAACTCTCTTCCCTCAACTCTTCAAAGGCTCTAGAAAGGTCCTTGCCTTCTTTTCTGAGCTTACTCTGGGTCTGATATGGTACAGATCATTTAGAAAAGACCCCCTGCGTGGCCTCTGCTAGCTGGGCAATCTCCACCTGTTTCCAGTTCATTCAGTGAAAACATAAATGCAAAAATCAGCAACAAAATACTAGCAAATCAAATCCAACAGTATAATAAAAGGATTATACACCATAAGCAAGTGGGATTTATCCCAGGAATTCAAGAGTGGTTCAAAATAAGAAAACCAATCAGTGTAATACACCATATTATTAGAATGAAAGGATTTTAAAAATGTGATTATCTCAACTGATGTGAAAAAGGCATTTGACAAAATCCAACACCCTGTCATGATAAAACCATTCAGAAAACTAAGATTAGAAGAGAACTTCCTCAACAAGATAAAGGGAATTTAAAAAGAAAAGCTAATATCATTCTCCATTGTAAAAAATTGAAAGCTTTTCCCTGAGATTAGGAATAAGACAAGGATGTCTGCTGTCACCACTGCTTTTCAGTATTATACTGGAAGTTATAATCCAAGCAATTAGATAACTAGAAGAAGCGAGAGGTGTTCAAATTGGAAAGGAAGAATAAAACTATTTCTATACACAGATGATATGATCCTGTGTATAGAAAATCCCCCAAAATTCCACAAGAAAGCTACTAGAGGTAATAAGGAATTCAGCAAATTTACAGAGTACAAGATCAACTCAAATATTCAGTTCTATTTCTATATATAAGCAATGAACAATATAAAAAGGAAATTAGGAAAACAATTTCATTTACAGTAACACTGAAAAGATTAAAATATCTAGAATAAATTTAACCAAGGAGGTAAAATATTTACACAATGGAGACTAGAAAACATTGCTGAAAAAATTAAGTCCTAAAAAAATGAAAAGACATCCCATGTTCATGTGTTCAAGTATCAGAAGACTAAATATTGTTAAGATGGCAGTACAACCCCAAACAATCTACGTATTCACTGCAATCCCTATTAAAGTTCTCTTTTTTTTTTTTTTTGCAGAAATGGAAAAGTCAATCCTCAAAGTCAAATGGAATTGCAAAAGGCCCCAAATATTCATGCAATTTTGAAGAAGAACAAAGTTGGGGGACTCACACTTCCTGTGTTGCAAACGTGCCAAAAAGCTACAATATTAAAAAGAATGTGGTACTGGTGTAAAGATAGAAATATAGACAAATGGAATAGGATGAAAGTCCAGAAATAAACCCATATGTTTAGGATCAATTGATTTTTGACAAGGGTGTCACAGTTGTTAAAAGGAGGAAATAATAGTCTCTTCAGGAAATGGTGCTGGGACAAATGGCTTCCCACATGAAAAAGAATGAAGTTCGACTCCAACCTCACTTCGTATTCAAAAATTAACTCAAAAAATATCAGTGATGTAAATATAAGTGTTTCACCCATAAAACCTCTTTGAGAAAACAGGGGTAAATCTTCATGACCTTGAATTTGGCGATGACTTCTTAGATATAATACCAAAAACATGAACAACAAAAGAAAAGGTTAGATAAAATTGGACTTCATCAAAAATTAATATTTTGTACATCAAAGGAAATTATGAAGAAAGTGAAAAAGGTAACTTACAGAGTGGGAGAGAATAGTTGTAACGTATATGTCTGATAAGGGTTGAGTATGAAAATGAACTTCTACAACTCATCAACAAAAAACAAACAATCCAACTTAAAATGGGCAAAGGATTAAAAATAGATAATTCTCCAGTGAAGTTATACAAATAATCAACAAGCACAAGATGCTCAACATAGTTCATCATTAGGAAAATGCAACTCAAAACCAAAACAAGGTATCAATTCACACCTACTGGGATGGCTATTATAATAATAAAAAAGGAAAATAACAAGTGTTAGTGAGGATGTAGATAAATTGGAACCTTCATACATTGCTGGTGGTAATGCAAAATGATACAGTTGCTGTGAAAAAAGTTGTCAGTTTCTCAAAAACTTAAATATAGAATTTTCATATGACTCACATATTCCACTCCTAGACATATATGCAAAATAATTGAAAACAGAGACTCAGATACTTGTATGCCAATACTTCTAACAGCATTATTTTCACAATAGCCAAAAGCTGGAAACAACCCAAGTGTCCACCAGCAGATGAATGGATAAAAAATAGCACATACACACAATGAAATATTATTCAGCCATAAAAAGGAATGACGTTCCCACATCTGCTACAACATGCGTGGACCTTGAAAACGTTATGCTAAGTGAAAGACATCAAAAACAAAAGGACAAATATTTTATGATTCCACTTTCATGAAATATTCAGTAGTGGCAAATTTATAGAGATAAAAAGTAGATTAGAAGTTACTAGGGGCTATGGGAAAGGGAAATTGGCAGTTATTGCTTAATGAGTACAGAGATTTTGTTTGGAGTGATGACTAATATTTAGGAATAGATAGTGGGGAGGGTTATATAATGTTGTAAATGTAATTAATGACACTGAATTATATACTTAAAAGGGTTAAAATAGAAAGTTTTATGTTATATCTATTTTACTGCATACACACAAAGGAACAATTAAAAATATGTTTTGTCTTAGACTACCTTTTTTTCAAAATCCAGTTTGCTTCTGCTCTGGAGACATGCCTTCCCTGCTTTCAGCATTCTTCCCTTGGTAGGGGGCAGGGGGCATATGATATTCTTAGTAAACTCCTTCATTGCACTGTTTCTACATTCAGTGATTTATTGTGTCTTCCTTTCAGAACATTCCTGCTAGAAGCTTTGTAGCTGATCCTAGCTTTTCCTTCCTGTCCATTAAAATTTACCTCAAGGAGGAGAAGAAAGATATCTATTGGTTGTTGATTTCATCTTGGATTTGGTTCATATTTCACTATATGTGACAGAGTCTTACAGTCTGATATTTGGGGTTATTGCCGTTTCCTGGTTATACAGAAGATAGTTTACTGCTCTTCTTGTTTTTCTTGTTATTGTTGGTTTCTGTGAAACTCAGAAGGTTTTTTTTTTTTTCCCTCAGAAATCTCAACAGCTGCATTTTGTAAATCGCCCCAGATGGCAGATGTTCAACTAGAATTGTGAAGCACTGCTAACTATTGGGTTTTCAGAAACTGGGCCTTTGACATTTCTTTTGGTTCTAACACCCTACTGTTCACGCTGAGAACCCTTATTTGATGTTTTCCAATTAGCACCTCTATTGGTCTTATCAATTAGGAGGCGAGGCTAGAAGCAGTGTCCAACTTTCATGTAGCGAAACTTGTATTTAAATTAAGTCAGAGCAGTTAAATAATATTTCTCCTCTAAGAAGAGCTAAATCTAAGTGAGCAGGACTACTGTGTTTTTCCTTTTTCACAATGCCATCCTTAACTTCAGTTGCCATGGTATCTGACTGCAGCCTTTTTGAGCATTGCAGTAAAAATGCAAGATAAGATTTTCAAACTCTTCCACTTAAAAATGGACTGTGGTAAGAAGCAGGGATCCATTGTGGAGATAAACTTAACTGTATAAGTCCAAATGAACTCCTCACCCCCGTCAAAAAAAAAAAAAAGCCTAAAATAATCATGTAGCTCATTAATTCATTCAACCAATATTTATGTAGTTATGAGAAGGTGCCCCATTTGTAGAACAAGTAATTCCATTTTAAATGTGAGAGATGCTTACAATCACCACATTAATATCTCACCATATCAATGAAGTCTTGAATCACAAAGAGAAGTGAATTTTTCATGGCACAATCAGCTTGACTTTTTTCCCAAGAATTCTTAGCTTCAGAAACCCAGTAACATTTCCCTCCATGCAACTTCCAGTCTTTGGAGGGGCATGATTGATTGGCAATGAAAGGGTTGGATGAATCTGAGAGGGGAAAAAAATAAGTAACTAAAAGACACTCAATATTATACCCCTGAAAATGACACTGAATAAAGGCCCTCAAAATTTGTTAAGTTATG
The DNA here is from genome assembly GCA_026826555.1 of Tolypeutes matacus. NCBI lineage: Eukaryota > Metazoa > Chordata > Mammalia > Cingulata > Chlamyphoridae > Tolypeutes > Tolypeutes matacus. The sequence goes on from JAKSZT010054550.1 coordinate 1,977,246, forward strand.
CTCTAAGCTTTCTTTGACAAAAGTTTGTGCTTTTTCCAAGGTAGAGTTGGAGAAAAAAGAGATAAAGAGAAATGCAACCACATATATTCATTTACTTGTTGTTTCTCTCATTTATTTTCTTTAAAATTATGTCATACTTTTCTATACAGTCCCATGCTTTGTACAATCCATTGAAAGTGTATACTCAGTGGCTCTCATTTTCATCTCAGAGTTGTGCTCTCATCAGAACAAATATGAAAACATTCATTCCTGAACTATAACAAATATTTAGTTGTAATACAGGGTGTTAATATTCGGGTGGGTTGTGGAAAAAAACCACCAAATGTAAGATATTGGCTATAGTTAGTAGTAATATTTTGGCAATGCCCTTTCATAGTTTGTAACAAATGTTTGACAACAATGTAAGGTGTTGGTGTTGGGGTGATGCATGGGAGCCCTGTATGATATGCATGTTTGTTTTGCAAGTTCACAAATTTTACTCTACATCTATTGTTTATGTTTGTTCACGTATGAATGATATATTTCGATAGTTATTTTAAATTAAAAAAAAAATCATACTCTTTATCATCCAGGTTAGCACCAGACCTTAGGATAAAACAATGAGCATCCAAGCCTCAGGGAGCTCAAAGTTTTAAAAGTGATCTATAAATTAGAGATTTTAATTAGTGTCCACTAAAGGCACCAGAAATTTTGGAGCTGTGTATCACATGTATCACACAGGAATACTTTTTCTTATGCAAAATGTGTAATAGGTGGTCCAAAATCAGTCAGGTTGATCTCCCTATAGACAAAAGGATGTTGACATGTAAAAATATGTTGGTAATGTGTAGTTCTAATTTATAATATTTTCCAGCAGGTTTAGATATTGATGCATCGGTATAGCAGACAGACCAATAATTTAGTGTCTCCTCAAACATATATTCTTTACACACACACACAGACTATGACCTGGAGGCACTGAAGAGTGAACAGAAGCAGGCAGATTCTAGATGGGAGCTGACACTTGGAAGAAAGTTTGGCAAGGACCAAGTGTCTCATGTTAAAAATTGCTAGCCTCAGATAAGCTAAAGTCAGTGTCATGGAGGTGGGGATAAATCCTCAATAGATAACCTGCAGTCTTTCTATGCTGAATATGTAGAGGACAGAGTTTAGAGCAATCACAGACGTTAAAAATAAATGAAGAATGAATCCCATAAAAGAGGAAATAAAGGACGGGGGTGAGTTTATGTTTGGTCTATAAACTCTTTCCAAATCCCTGACTGATGCATGTGAAAGCTAGAGTACAGCTATGAGTTTTTCAAAAAATGAAGTGAGATTGAACTGCTGCCCAAAAGTTAGGGATTTCTATTTCAGTCCAGTCAAACTAATTGCCAACTAAAATAGGAAAATCAGCACTTTTTGAAGAAATAAATCAGAATCCAGAAACTTCTCAATATTAATTTCACAATGTCTAGGATGCAACCTCAAATTACCTGACATATGAAATACAGGAAAATATGACCAATTATAAAAGGAAAGTCATTCAATGCAACCCAAAATGAAGATGATGGACATGTTGGTATTAACAGGGAAATATTATAAAGCAATTGTTATAACAGTGCTCAGGGATGCGAATGAAATATACTCTTCAGTTAAGAAATAAAGAGTATAAAAGAGGAACCACATGAAATTCTGTAACTGAGGGATATGATACAATATCTGATATAAAGAATTTCGGTGGATAGGCTTAAAAGCAGGGAATTGGCAAAAACAAACAAACAAACAAACAAACAACAACTGGGTCAGTGAACTTGAACTTGTCCAATATGAATAACAGAGGGAAAATATTTTGGAAATATATACAGAGCTTCAAGGACTTGTGGGACATTAAAATATTTAACATACATGAAATTGAAGTCCCAGAACTTGTTTGAATAAGGCAAACAAAAATATTTGAAGATATAATGGCTGAAATTTTCCCAAATTGTTTAAATTTGTGTATTTATACTTTCAAGGAGTTCATCAGCACCTATACAGGATAAATATGATGAAAATCACCTGTAGGAATACAATAGTTAAAATACTTAAAACCAAAGACAGAGAGAAATCTTAAAAGTGGTCAGAGAAAAATTACATATTATTTTTAGGTAAACAACTATTCCCAAACACCTTATTTTCATCATCAACTCTGGAGGCTAGAATATAGTGTAAATATCTTTAAATTGCTGAAGGAAAAAAAAAAAAACAAAAAAACTTCCACCAAGTATTCTGTATCTAGTGAAAATATCATGGCAAAATTGAAATATTTTCAGATAGTAAAAAACTAAACAAATCTCAAATTACTTGACATAGCAGATGGTCACAACAACAATTGCTAAAGGAAGGTCTTCAGGCTGAAGGGAAATGTTTCTGAATGGAAACGTGGATATTCAAAGAAATAACATCAAATGTGGTAAATATCTGGGTAACCCTAAAAGCATAAAGTAATCAAGATATCTCCAAAAGACATTCGGCCTTACTTGTAATAGTAAGTCTACATGCTTGACTAGATTTAAGTTCTTGCTTAGATTGATATAATACATCTAATGAAAACAGTTTCCGAGTAATATGCATGTCAAATAAGTGCTAATTTTGTGACGAGACACTTTAAAGCAGTGCTTCCCAATGATTTCTTTAATATCACAGAATATATATATATATATATATATATATATATACATCCCAATAAATTATATATATATAATATATATATAAGACCAAGATAAATAAATCATAGTCTATTTCTGATCTACCAATTAGCAACCCGGATCTATACAACTCAGTAATTTCATGATTTACTAGCATGTCAGGACACACAGACTGTTGAGAAAACCCTGCTTTGAAAGACACTTTCAATAGAAGACAATTAGAACCTGAAAGGATTGGATAAAAATATTTTAAATCATTTCTTAGCCTGTAAGAAATAAGGGGACTTTCTAAAGTGGGGAACATTTAGCTGAAAGAGGAGTGGGAAGCAGTGATTGGGTGAATGAGTTCAAAGGGCAGGGTTGTTCTCAGGGCTAATGCTGTCATTGCCAGGATCCTAAGATCAAGTCTTGGGTTCCCTGAAAGGTGATGGAGTGAATCTGTGACTCCTTAGTTAGCCTGGGGTCTTCAAAAGAGCCTCAGACCATCCAAGTGGCTAGCTTCTTCCCTAGTTCTTTGCAGATGAAAATGCAAATCATCCATGAAAAGCACGTCTTTAATTTGTCTCTTAGAGATCCCACCAACTGTTACCAAGTAAAATTTTAAAAATCATGCATACTTGAGAAAACAAGCCAATATGTCAGCAGAAAATACAAAGAGCAGGTTTGATCACTGAGGAATTTATTTATTTATTTAGAACTTTATTTCTAAAGAAGGTTTATATTACAGAAAAGCTACATCGAAAATATAGGGGATTCCCACATACCCTTCCCCCTCCCCCCTCACATTTTCTCCTATTGATAACATCTTTCATTAGTGTGGTACATTTTTTACAATTGATGAACAAATATTGAAGCATTGCTACTAACCATGGTTTACAATATGGTTTACACTTTTTACCACATCATTTTATAGGTTTTGACAAAATGTATAATGGCCTGTATCCATCATTGCAGTATCATGCAGAACAATTCCCATGTCCCCAAAAAGCCCCATGTCCCACCTATTCTTCTCTCCCCCTCCCTCAGAACCTCTGGTGACCACTATCTTTATGTTATAAGTTCTTCCATTGCTAGAATAATAATAAGTCTACTTTAGTCCATAGCTGCATTGTCCCCTTATGTTTTTTCATTCTTCAATCTTGAGGAAGTGGGGGAATATTTAAACAATCATATGTATTATAAATACCAATGTTTAAATTATTTTAAGGAATAAAAGAAGAAATTTTAAAAATGACTAAATAACAAGAGACTGTCAAAAGCAACCAAACAAATTTGAAAAAAAAAGTCCTTCAGTATGGGAAACTATAATCATTGAAATTGGAAAATCAATGAATGAGTTAAATAGCAAATTAGACACAGGAAAAGAAAGAATGTGTGATCGAAAGATATCTGAAAACATTGTCCAGAATTCATCCACAAATTGATAATACTCAGGACAAAATCAGGGGTTAAGTGAAAAGGAGAATAAGAAAGAAAAGGCCTAATGCACATGTAATTTAAATCCCAGAAAGAGAGCAGTGAAAAGGTGGAGAACGAAATAGGCTTGATGGCTGAATAGATCTATTCAGTTTTACTTTAGATGGTCTAAGTGTAGTTGATTATTTTATTAGCATCAACTGAAAATAGCTTTGATATACTTTCCCAGTGAATTGAAACTTAGGACTTTAGGAGAGGTGCCTTATAAAACTACAACAATAGAATGAAAATTGGAACACAGCTCTGACAGTATTCAAAACTAGAGCTTAATTTATTGCTACTCTGTGTCATGTGTATATAGGATACAAAGAGTGCGTTTGGTTTAGGGGTAATGCCCCACAAAGTTTGCTCTCATAAACACCTGGTTAAGAAAAAATACAAATGTATGTTGAGTGAGATAGTTAGAATTTTCATATAGTGGCTGAAGGGGTTTGGAAACATCAAAATCTAATTTAAATGTGTTAAAGAATTCCCAGAATTTGAATATAGCCTATAGTATGGACATGGTAAGTCTTTCTAATAGAATAACATCTGGATTTTCAAAAGACAAAAGGTATATATAGCTTTTCAATGGAGAATTAAAATTCAACATATTGAAAACAAATAATTTTAGAAAAAAGAAAGACCATCTAAATGGATGTTTCCCTGACTTTTAAAAGTTCAGAAGAGCGAGCAACTGAAAGACTAACATAAGATTCCCATTAAAATTTTTCACATGCAATATTTTTTAAATGACAATTATCAATCTGCTATGACCATTATTTTGTAAGAGGAAAGATGCTTTAACCATACCCTGCACATTCCCCAATTTAAAAAAATCATAAAATGGAATTATTTCATTGAGAGACATTTACATTCATTTAAAACTCACTATATAATTTTTCTTATTTTGCCATGGATCACTGAACATTTTTTGGTATAGACCGTAACAGGTCCCTGGAAAACAATGATCTATAGCGGCAGAGCAGTCTTTCCTGTATTCAGATAGTCAAGGAAAACCAATGCTATTGTCCATGCTTATTTACACAGGAATTAGGCAATACAAAATAATTTTACCTATTGAGCTGTTTGTTCCAGTTTTATTTTTCCCAGTACAGTCTTTCTTTATTGATTCATTGTTTGCTTTAGAAGGACTTGCAGAGTTGAATTGGATGACTAATGGAAGAAGAAACATATTTTCATAGTTAAATTCGAAGCACAAAACCACTGGGATCTAGCGACTGTGCCAAGTTCAATAATGTGGAAATTCCATCATAAGTAGAATGATTAAAATATAGGAGGAAAATGGCATTATTTTTTCCAAAGAGATGGAGTTTCCTTTGCACACTTAATCTTATTAATGTTAACTTTAAGAGAATTGGAAAAAATATGACTTGGGAACAGATACTTGCTTGAATTTTTCCCTAGAGCTTTCATAGTTATTTTATTTTATTTTTTTGTAATTTAAATTTTTAATTTTTATTATTTTATTTTTTATTTTTTCGTATTATTTTAATTAGCACAAAGTACTCAGCTCTGAATATAAGCCCCATTTGGATATGTTTGGATTTATTGAGTTCCTGTTAATCAGGTGTCACCTAATTCATAGAAAGGGTTTTTAGGTGTTTTGACTTTGGTGCTTTATTCTGTTCCTTTTGAGATCCTGTGAGTAAATACTGCGTATGTAAGCATGGAGTTAGTCCACAGTAGTTTTTTTAACTTCTATTGGACATTTAACTGAAGTTATTTTTGTTAATTTATAATCTCATGATAGTGTATTAGGCAATTATTACTGATCATATAAAACAAAATAAACATAACTAAAATAATAAAAGTATTTATATAGTGCTTGTCATGTGTAAGGCATTGGCACATGGTGCTATATTTATTATATATTTAATTCAGTTAATGTATTAAAATATAATCTGTAGTATTTTATATTGATATATATTACTTTTAATCCTTACAATTTTCATGCTGGGATTTGAAGACTGACACTCTGGCTCCAGAGGGTCCAGGCTTTAAATCCTGTGTATTGTTGCCTCACAGATACACCTTTTAAAAAGACATCTTATTCTTAAAATCTATTTTAAAAACACATAGATTCTAGTACAAGGTCTATTTTAGTAGTAAACTATATTTTCTGTATTTGTAACACAAATCTATTATCTTAACATAAAAATGAAATAGGACATAGGTATTTATGCTAATGCCTTTTTATGCTTTATGCGTGTGTGTTATTTTAATAGCCCCAATTCGGCCATTGACTAGACCACTTACTGCCTCTGGGCTTCAGATTGCTCATCTAACCTAGAGATTAAGCCTTGCTGATTTCTAGAGCCCCTTCTAGTTCTAGAATTCTATGACCTTTGTCTATTTACTTCCAATTACTAATTGGAAGAGTTCATAAGAGTTCAGTGACATATGCAGTTACTGCATTGGCCTGTTACTAGGATTTGGTTTAATTTGAAAGTCTGCATTCCTTGGACTATATAAACTCTATAGATTACCTTTGTTCTATAGATATTCATGAAGAATTTTTCTACAAGAATTTATTCAACAAAAAATTAAAAGAATTACTATCTGAATAATTGGGTAAATTCCAGCTATGTTCAAAGTATGTGAGTATAGTTTTTAAATGCTTGATTGAATTGATTGATTTTAGACAAAATTTTCACCAATGGATACAAGATTAGTGATGACCAGGGGCATCTAATGTAAAAAGGCTTACACCCAAATATACTTTAAACATGTAATTTAATATGCTTTCAACTGAAGATGCTTCCAGAGAAACTTTTGAATATACATTCCCCTAACTGTGCTGGGGAAGAGCATAAGGCGTCATTTTATCTTTTTTTTTTAGTTTTTTTTTTTTTTCATCATTTTATCTTGATCATAAAATATACATTTCACCTTGACATCTTTTTCCCATATGAATGAGATTGCTGCATAGTATATATTATATTACCATGCTGAAGTATTATAGAAAATCTCTAATTTTAATTTTGCATCAAATTTCATACTTTCTACATGAAGTTGTGCTGTATTGTTTAGGAACCTCTTGAATAGCAAAGAAAATCACACCAGATTATCAGAGAATACTTGGGAATAATGAATAGAATTGCTAATTACTTACCATAAATACTCAGCACAATTACTATTACCACAAGGATGATGATCATTGCACACCCAAGTTTCTGGAAAATTCCATAATGGTGAGAATCTATAAAATTGGATAGATTTCACTAGTAAGCCCAGCAGAAAATTTCTTTAAGTCTTTCATAATGAGGTAAGGGAAGGCTGGACAAACTTTCTCAGTTATTAGTTATAATGCTCCTGAATTATTTTCCTTTGAAATACATATACACAGCTTCTTTATTCACAATATATATTTTTTTTCTCTCTTTTACAATAATACAGACTCACACATGTTTAACTATCCTGTTTGTGTGCCAGGGGATTTATAAAAATGTGAATGGATGTAAATTATTCCTAGTGGGTTCACAATGCATCTTCCCCAGTATTAATCTTACTTATGTTCCATTCTCTGCATCTCTAGGCTTTTATATAAGAGTGTGTAATCCTCAAGATTTTCTGATTGACAACACCTGCTGTTGGGATTGAACTATTTTTTTTTGTCCCTTCTCTTATGTAATGCACCTATTTCCTGTGAAATATAATTGACATTTCATAGAATGATACATTTTAAAATAATAAAATAATAATCATAAGTATGATTATGAGTAGATAATTTAATCTTCATATATTTATGTATTTTCATTTATAACATTAGATCATTGGATGAAATCACATTAAAGATACAATCTTCAAATTCCTAAACCATGAAGGGATTAGGGTCCTATCCAACTATAGAAAGGAAATCAAACCCTGGAATGTAGAATCCAAAATACTGATTTTGCTGCTTGAACTGAGTTTAAAAAAAACCTCTGGAAAAATGAGCCATTGCATGAATTTTGTTTTGTTTTGTTTTTATGAATAAGAATGTAGCTCTAGTCCAAGTTATTTTTTCAATTAAATTGTGTCATCTCATAGGAAATGAAAGGACCACTCTAGGGAGAAAAGAAAGCAGATTATGCTGTATTGGGCAAGTTAGAGAGGTGGGGTTCAAAAATAATAATATCTTCTTGAAACCAAAGAAAAAACACACATAAGATTCATTTGATAACTAACAGCATTGCAAGTTTTTAAAATACAAAAGAGGAAGTTCACACTTTGGAAATATAGAAAATCAAAACATCAGATTCACTCAATAAGGGCAAGAGAAAAGAGGAGAATTCAGATTATTTAAATATTTTATACAGATTTTATTATAGACAATAACATTCTTACCCTAGAGGAGAGAACAGAATTGCAGCATTGCAAAGATATTTCCCTAATGGTCCAGGAAATAGAAAAGATATCAGTGTTGAAAATATATCAACTGGGGAGTGGTTTTATGAGATTAAGGCACAATATCAACTTTAGCCATATTCTTCTCTCTTCAATTCAAAAATATTCTGTTTCTCAGAAAGTCATTAATTCTAAACTTCTTGAAATGAAATACTAATTTCATGTTATTTGCCTCAGTGTAAGTGAATTAAACACATTACATTAAAAGGACCAATTTAATGGGAGTGGATAAAGCTCTAGGGCAGAAGGGGTCATGAGTATAGAAGTCACTCTGTGAGTGTGAATGTTTCCTATAGAAATATAAAGAAGAGGAAGCTATGAAAACCAAAAGCAAACTTTTACATATTCAAGCTAATGTTACAATTAAGCTTTATGAACAGACATTTGCTTCATTAAAAACATTCATTCTGATACCTACAGTCAATAAATTCTGCTTTGAACTCAGTCTTCTAGCAATTTCCAGTAAAACAGTTACAGACATAAGGACAGAAATAAAGGAAATTAAAAATAGAATATTAATTCTCAAGGGAGCCTTAAATCCACCTTACCAGTTCTCTGAAGGGGAGATGACTGCTCTGGAGAGGAAGTCTGAAGAGTTTTGATATCAGCATAGACTATATCCCCAGCCATTGCATGTATTAAAAAGAGAGAGAAGACCACAAACAGTGGTCTTCTCTTCTCACGAGAGTCCTGTAGTTCTATAAACAAACCTCGGGTAAGCAAATTGAGATGGAAATTTTCCTTCTACTTCCCCAAGTTAATGGACTTCCTCTTTAATAAGAGATGACAAAACTATGTGTTCTGTCTTATCAACCAAGGTTGGTAAACTTTTGAATACTTGCAGGAAATACAGAAGAAAACTAATATCCATGCAGTGAATTCTTGATCTTCATTTAGTTTCCTGCCTAAATTTGGAATAACTTTTAACTTTTAATAATACCACAGAAGATACCTCATGACTTTCTTCTTCTGCCAACCACTTCCTTTTTCAGTTCAGACATAAATTCTCTGGCAGAAGTTCTGACCATAGAACATTTCTTTCAATACAGAATAGCAATTTGGGAAGGGGGATAAGGAAAAAGGAGGGATTTTAATATGGATGTATAGAATGGTACTGATTCTCTTATCCTTATCTTGAAATGCATTGTGTTTACTGAGATAATATTTAAAAGTTCTCTAAAAAGCTAGTCTTTCTTTCATGTGCTCTATTATTATTATACTAAGATCAAACTGAAGAAAGCATGGATCATGCAGAGGACTTCCAAACTGCACAATTATATTGTAGAAACAGAAATAACCCTCTACCAAAATAATTCAAGTTTAATCATATAGGAAAATAAACCTAATTTTAATGAGGTTTATACTGAAATTTCCCATTGAATACAGTTTCTTAAGCATAGATTTTTAAAATCTCCTGTTTCTTCTAAAACTTCTCTAGAATTATATTAAAGGAATAAAATTGTTTTAAATCCAAAACAATAACAACAATGATAAAAGGATTGGGGTTTTATAGATGATGAAAAAACTCAGCAAATTCCTGGAAGATGAATAGTAAATAGAGATGTGACAATTGATGAAGCAAAGTGTAGGAAACTGACTCTGCTAAAATATGCAGAGGGAAATAAGTGAAGAGGGACCCTAAAAATCTGTGAAATTCTAGTAAGACAATTCAGAAATGCCGAATATTTAGGAGGGCAGGAGCTGTTAGCTTATAACCAGTGGCCTACTGGATTTCTGCATATGAGAGTTGGTTTCCTCAGCATCCAGGCCAATGAATTGCACACAATTGTCTAACCAGCAGGCACCCCTACTCCAAAAAACAACCAAGGGATTTAAGCTAAATTAATTGAAAAATCTTAGAGAGCAGACCTTGGCATTCTGTCACTTAGGAGTCCTTCAGTGACTCCCACAAGTTTCTCACCCTGGGTGTGATCTCTTGAAGTTGCTGTGATACTTCCTCTTTTCTGGGCTAAAAAAACTAGACAATAACTCCAGCATTTTGATCAGCATTTTATATGTGAAACTTGGCTTTAAGAAGTTATATTATTTGCACACGGTCTTATAACCAGTAAATTTAAGAGTGAGGATTCAAACTCATACCAAACCGAGTCCAAAGCCCATGCCATAGTGCAGCCTTTCCTTCTAGACTTTCAGCACTTTATGGTAAGAATCACATTTTATTATTCTTGTTGTTTCCCTCACTCGATCTATGCCTGAAGCCTAATAGACACACAGTAATTATGTCTTGAATTACCAAATCAGTTAGTGCATACAAAAAAATATGACAGATGATCTAGCCATATGAACGTGAAAAAAATAATAGCATTTGAGGAACTTGTTATAAAGTATGTAATGAATCCTGGGGGATTACAAATTTAATATTAATGCTCCTCTCCCCCTACTCCTAGATGACCAGGGTTTTGTGTTATGTAGTAATTTGTAATTTTGCTAAGATATGACTTTGAATGAATGCCATGATAATTGTGGGTAGGGCTCACTTAGCCAGGAAGAACATGCTGCATAAAATCAACCCTCAGATACATTCAATAATGGAATATTAAAAATGTTATCAAATATTCCAAATGCTTGATAACAAGATAAAGTTAGTTGTAAAATTGCTTAGTTAAGTGGTCTAGACTAATCGAATATTCATCAGTAAAGATATGAAAGAGTAGCCTAAATATTTAGTTGGTTTGCTGCATTTTATGAGGAACATTTTATGATTACAGTGATTCTCAAATTTGTTGACAACATTCTTAGGCTATAATGCTTTGAATGCTGAGTTTAAACATTGATGATTTAAATATGATGATATTTAGTTGTCACTGTTACATAGTACTACTAATTAACAGAGTAATATGCATTTAAAATATGCTTTATTATTGGACTAGCTTTAATATTAATTTTACTAATTTTCCTTTGCACGGATTCCACACTGAATCCTCAATCCTGGCCAAATTCCTGGAACAAGTCCTCATTTCCAACTGCTTTCCATCACTCAAACTCAAAGTAATCAAAAGTAACCAAATTTTCCCTCTCTTTCCACTGTGGGCCCTCTTTGTTTTGGTGGCCCCACAACTTTTCCAGAAACTCAGGCTTAAAATCTCTCCTTTGTGTTCCCCCATTTGTCACTTCCCAAAGTCTGCTTATTCTTGTTCTTCAACATCTTTTGCACTTGTTCTCTTATTTCCATTACAGAATTCATAACAGCAACCTATGGCTCAGAGGTTCTCACCTTTAATATTCTAGATCCTTTATTTTTTTCCAAATAAAATTTAAATGGAATTGCTTGCTTAAAAACAGGTCCTGATTATCCAGTTTGGAGGATCTTTATTTTTTCTCTTAACAGTTTCTACAGCTTTCAAAATTGCCTTGGCTTCTGGCAAGGAATATTGGGGTAGCCTTTTAGCTAGTCTTGCTTTTGTTCTGCCTCTTCTTACTCTGAATATGACAAGATAAACTTTTGTAAAGAAGAGTTCTCTTGATATTACTCCCCTAATTAACACATATTTGTTAGATTCTCTCCTAGCATTTAAGCTGCTTCATGATCTGGGCTTCATTTAGCTTTCTTAATTTGCCTCCATTTACTAACATTTTTACATTTTATGTTTGAGCTATGCCTTCTGATCTGTGCACACACAATGTACTGTTTCAGATTAATGTCTGTGCTTATTTTTCCCAGTTAGCTGATAACCGTTTCTTCCTATAATCATTTATCTATAACAGATATCTCATTCATGGCCAGTTCAAATGTCATTTCTCCATTTCTATGAGCTGATTTTTATCCTTTTGTCATGTTGAAGACATTTTTTATTTATCATATAGTTAAATATTGCTACATAAGATGAGATATATTAAAATATAATCACTCATCATTCTTACTCTTGAATTCTAAACCAATTCAGAAACACACAGTAATCAGCTAGAGATCAAAAAAGAAAGTAAAAATGTTAGTTTCATGTTGGGTAGACTTCACTACAATCCTGAAAATAATGGAGATGTGCAACCAAGTTAGCCCACTTGAAAGAAAAAAGCAAACATAGAAGCCTTCTAAGAAATATATCTGCCTGCACCTAGCAATTCAAAGGTCATATATTCCTGTATACATTAGGACTTAAGAAACAAATTATCCCCCACCCAAAAAAAAGTGGGGCTGAACAGAGAAACAGAGCCAATAATAAAGTGGAGACAGATTGAGTTTAGGGAGGTGTCACGGGACTGAGAGAAGAGACATTCTTCCAGATTCTTCCCAAACACCTTCCCTGGTATATTAAAGTCACCTCGGCTAAACAAGATTCTTGACTTTGGTTTCAAGCCTAAGAAATTATCAGAAAGCAAATATAACGTAGATTTCTGAAATTTTACGTGAATTTTTCCATAAAGTCCTAGAAACAGGTGAGCAACAGGGCTCCGTTCACGTAAGCAACGGTGTATTCCCCACCATCTATAATTTGAAACCCTAAGAAGTGTGCTGCTGATACCAGATGGGAAATATTCACAAATGACGGTTTTAGGAGAACAATGGACGAGAAAGTTCCTCTCAGAGTGATATTACTGGGGCCAAGCAGTTGTATTATTTGTTATGTAACATTTTAAAATGAGATGTAATTCACACACCACAAAATTACCTCTTTTAAAGTGTACAATTCAGTGGTTTTTAGTATATTCAAAAGGTTGTGCAACAATTACCACTATCTAACTCTAGAACATTTTCATCACCCTCAGAATAAATCCCAAACCCATTAGCAATCACTCTTCATCCACTGCTCCCTGTCATTGCAACCATTAATCTACTTTCTATCTCCATTTGCTGTCATGGACATTTCATATATATTCTGTTTGAATTCTGAGAATGATGCAATTTGTGGTCTTTTATGGCTGACTTCTTTCACTAACTGTAATGTTTTCAAGGTTCTTCCATGTTACAGCATGTATTAGTACTTTATTTTTTAAATAAAAGAATAATATTCCACTGTATGGATAGTTTACATTTTGTTCATCCATTCATTGGTTAATGGACATTTGGGTTGTTTCCACTTTTTCTATATTTTGAATATTGCTGTTGTGAATATTTATATACAAGTTATTGTGTGAACAAGTTTTCACCTCTTTTGGTTATATACCTATGATTGGAATTACTGGGCCTTATGGTAACTCTATGTTTAGACTTCTGGGGAAATTATTGAACAGTTTTCCAAGTACTTTACCATTTTACATCTCAACCAGCAATGCATGGGTATTCCAGTTTCTCCACATACTCACTAACACTGTGATTTTCTGCCTTTTTGATTATAGCTTCCATGGAGGATGTTCTGCAGTATCTCATTGTGGTTTTTATTTGCATTTCCATAATGAATAATGATGTTGAGTTTTTTTTCATGTGCTTATTGGTCATTTGTGTATTATCTTCAAATAAATGTCTATCCAAATATTGACTCCTCTTTAATTGGGTTATTTGCTTTTGAGTTGTAAGAGTTCTTGTATATTTTAGATAGTCTTTTATCAAACATATGATATGCAAATATTTTCTTCCATTCAGAGGCTTTATTTTCATTTTCTGACTAGTATCTTTTCACCCTATATTTTTGAAATTTAGGATAAGTAGGTCAGTTTCTGCCAAAAAAATTCTAAAAATTTGATAGGGATTGTGTTAAATTTGGAGAACAATTGGAGTATTGCAACCTTAAGAGAATTAAGTCTTCCAAACCATAAATACACTGTCTTTCCTTTAAGCATTCTTTAATTTATTTCAATGATGTTTTGTATTGTTCAGTACACCTCTTACACCTCTGTTGTTATATTTATTCCTAAGTAATTTATTCTTTTTAAGGTTATTGTAAATGGAATTGTTTCCTTAATTTCACTTTTGGATGGTTCACTGTAAGTGCATAGAAATACAATTAACTTTTTAATGTTGATATTGTATCTTTCAATCTTGCTGAAATTTTTTATTAGTGTGTGTGAGTTTGTGTGTATTCCTTAGGATTTTCTATATACAAGATCATGGCATCTACATATAGAGATAGTTTTACTTCCTCCTTTCTGTGGTAGATTGAATTATGAGTTCCCTTCATACGACATGTTCTTATTCTTAATCCATGTTCTGTGGATGTGAACCCATTTGTAAATAGGATCTTGAAATGTATTATCAGTTGTACTCATTTCTGGACTCATTTGTGAATAGGATCTTCTAAGATCTTATTTAGGTATGGCCAAACTGAATCAAGGAAGGCCTTAATCCATATTAGTGGAAACCTTATAAAAAGCCAGAGTCAGAGGAAGACAAAGAAGGAGATCAAGGACATTGCCATGTGACAAGAGGCAGAGATGCTAGTCAAAGAATCCCAAACATTCCAAGAAGCTAGCACCAGAACATTGCAGACTTCAGGGAGAAAACATAGCCTTGCTGACATTTTGATTTTGGACTTCTAGCCTTCAAACCAGTGAAGCAGTAAATGCTTGTTGTTTAAACCAACCCACTGTGTGCTATTTGTTACAAACTAAGACATTTTTCTATCTGTATGTATATATTTTTTCTTTTCCTTTCCTGATTGCCCTGACAAGAACCTCCAGTATAATGTTGAAAAGAAGAGGTGAGAGCAGATCCACTTGTCATGTTACTGAGCTTAGGTGGAAAGTTTCAATCAACATTAACTATGATGTTATCTGTGGATTTTCCTATATGCCCTTTATTAGGGTGAGGAAGTTCTCCTCTCTCCCTAATTTGTTGAGTTTTTATGATGAACGAATGTTAGATTGTATTAAATGCTTTATATGTGTCTATTGAGATAGTCATATGGTTTTGACCTTTTATTGGTTTATTACATTGGCTTGTTTTTATATGTTAAATCAACATTAAACTCCTATTAATTCATATCATGGTGCATAATACTTTATATGTTGCTTGATTTGGTTTGGTAGTATTTTGTTGCAGATGGTTGTGTCTTACTCATAAGGGATATTTGTAGTTTTGTCTAATGATGCTCTTGTATTGTTTTGGTGTTAGAGAATTATATATATCATAATATGGGTTGGTAAGTGTTCTCACCTCTTCTACTTTTTGGAAGAGTTTGTAATGAATTCATATTTTAAAAATATTTGTTAAAATTCATCTTTGAAGTCATCTGGTATTGGACTTTTCTTTAAGGGAATTTTTAAAATTACTAATTCAATCTCTTTACTTTTTATAGATCTTTTCATGTCTCTATTTCTTCTTGAGTCTTTTTCATAGTTTGTGTCTTTCTAGGTATTTGTCCATTTCATCTAGGCTATTTAATTTGTTAGCATGTAATTATTGATATTATCCTTTCCTAATTATTTTTATTTCTGAAATTTTGGTAATGTCTCCTCTTTAATTCTGGTTTTAGTAATTTGAAATTTCTTTCTTTTTTCTTGCTTATTTCCATGATCTTTTTAAAAACCAACTATTGGTTTTTTTAAATTCTTCTATTGTTTTTCAGTTTTCTAATTCATTATTTTCCTCTGTTATCATCATTATTTCCTTCTTTCTGGTTGGTCTGGATTTAGCTTGCTCTTCTCTTTCTAGTTTCTTAGATGGAAGGTTAGGTTATTGAGTTGAGTTTTTCTTTTTATTAAATAGACTCTCACAGCTAAAAATTTCCCTCATTGCACCCATAAGTTTTGCTAGGTTGTGTTTTAGTTTTCCTTGTCTCAAAAAAGTTTTCCTGAATTCTATTAAGATTTCACTTTGATCAGTTGATTAATTTGTAGTGTGTTGTTTAATTTTCACAGATTTGCGACTGCCCCATGTTTCCTCTGTTACTAATTTTTAATTTTGTTCCCTTGTAGTCAGTGAACATACTTTGTATGAATTAAGTTCTTTTAAATATATTGAGACTCATTTTGTGGCCTAACATCTGGAGATGTTTCACATCATAGAGAATGTTTCATGTCCACTTGGGGAAAATGTGTATTCTGTGCTTATTGGGTAGAGTGTTATACATATGTCTTTTAGGTCTATATGTATAAGACCTATTATATATACCTAATATTACATGGTTTATAATATTTTTCAAGACTTCTATTTCCTTGTTGATCTAATTGTTCTGTTATTGAAAGAATACAGAGAATTCAACTGTCAATCGTATTTAAAAAATCCCTTGTATGTGATGAGTTGCTTCTCTCTCGCTGAATTCAAGATGCTCTTTTTGTCTTTGTCTTTCTGTAGTTTTAATATGATATATCTAGGTGTAGATCTCTTTGAGTTTATCCTACCTGGAGTTTGTTGAACTTCTTGGATGTGCAAATTAAAGTTTTTTTTTTCAAATTTTGGAAGTTTTTGGACATCCAAATTTCTTCAAATATTTTTTTCAGTATTATTTCTGCCCCTTTCCCTCTCTCCTCTCCTAGTAATCCTAGCATGCATATTTTATCTCATTGGTGATGTCCCACAGGTCTCTGTGGAAAGTTAATTTTCTTCATCTTTTTTTTTCTTTCTGTTTATCAGACAATATAATTTCAACCAATCTATCTTCCCATTTGCTGATTCTAGTTTCTGCCTGCTCATATCTGTTGTCGAGCTTTTATTTATTTATTTATTTATTTATTTTTATTTTTTATTTATTTTATCGGGAGGTCCCGGGGATCGAACCCAGGTCCTCCATATAGGAGACGGACGCCCAACCAGTTAAGCCACATCCGCCCCCTGTTGTTGAGCTTTGATAGTGATTTTTTTTTTTCCATTTCAGGTATTGTACTTTTTCATTCCAGAATTTTCATTTGTTTCTTATTTTATGATTTCCATTTCCTTATTGATATTATCTATTTGATGAGACATCATTCTCATATTTTCATTTAGTCCTTTAAACACAGTGTGGCCATTTGGCAATTTGATGTAATTATGAATTCCAAAAATATAATTGGATCATGCTTGTAAACTGATCTGTTAATCTGGGCATGATTGAGTTATGATTGGGGCGTTGACTGGGCCATGTCAGTAGGGCATTGAACACACTCCTTGGTGGGTGGGGAATCAAATATAAAAGGCATGGCAAGAACAGAGTTGAAGCAGTTTTTGAGAAGCAGTTTTGATGTTGGAGTTTTGATGTTGGAGAGAAGGCCCCAGGAGAAGAGAAGTGAGCCATTTGCCTGATAGTCTACAGCTGACCTTGTGGAGGAACCAGTAGAGCTAAGCCCGGAGAAAAAGTCAGCCCCAGGAAGAGAGGAATCCAAGAAGCCTGAACCCTGGCAAACATCGGTAGCTGTCTTGCTCCAACACGTGGCAATGGATTTTGGTGAGAGAAGAAACTTAATGCTTTATGGCCTGATATCTGTGGACTTCTACCCCAAATAAATACCCTTTATAAAGACCAACCCATTTTTGGTATTTCACATTAACACCCCTTTGGCTGACTAATACACAAAGTTTCTGCAAATTCCTTGATTTTAAAAGCTAATTTAAAATCCATCATATGGATTTCCTCAGGAATAATTTCTATTGATTTTTTTTCCCTGTAGTTGGATCAGATTTTCTTGTTTCTTTTCATGTGTCATATTTTTGGCTGAAGACTAGACATTTTGAAAACTACAGTGTTGCAAATCTGGAAATCAGATTCTTCCCCCCTCCCCAGGACTTGCTGTTTGTTGTTTTTACCTTTTTGTTGTTGTTTATTTAGCTACTCTTTGGAACTAATTCTGTAAAGTAATATTCTTGTTGTGTATAGTTACTGAAGAGTCTTTAAACACTTGGAACCAATAAGTCTCCCAGACTTTGACAAGAGGCTCTGTGTGTGTGTTGAGGCATATGTACAGCGTTCAACCAGGCTGTTTACTCTGCTTTAGCTTTTACTTCCTTTTTGCAAAGGGTCTCAATGTCAGCCAGAGGTGAAATCTTAAGACTTTCTCAGTTTTTCCTTTTGCATGCAAACAACCCTAGACATGTGCAGAGCCCTATACATGTGAGTGACCTTTTAGATTTCCTTGAATATGTTACAAAATTTCAAAGACCCAATGGCCATGTCTTTCACCAGCTTTGCCTTTTAAGTTTTTTGTTTAACTACTGTTTGTCTGAACTGTTATGCATAGTCTCAGGCAGTCATGAATTTAAACAATTCCCTCTAAATGGTTTTGGTAAACAGCTTCAATTATTGAAAAAGAGTGTTGAAATCTATCATTGTAATTATAGATATTTTTGCTGTTTTCAATTCTATAAATTTGTCTCATATTATTTTGAAGCTCTGTTATTGGATGCATACATATTTAGAATTATTATATCCTATTAATGAATTGACCCTTTTATCATTATGGAATATTTCTCATATTTTTCTTTGTCCCTGTTTTTTTTCCTTTATTGAATATTAATATAGCCACTCCAGCTTTCATATGCTTAGTGATTGTATAGTATACAATTTTATATGCTTTTACTTTAAATCTATTAGCTTCTTTATATTTAAATTTTGTTTCTTATAGATAGCATGTAATTTTATTTATTTATTTATTTATTTTTAAATCCAGTCTAAGACTCTCTGTCAGCTTTTGCTTCATGTATTTTAAAGCTCCATTGTTGGGACTACACATTTTCAGGATTTTTAGGTCTTCTTGATATTGGAAGAATTTTATCAATTTAAAATGTCCCTCTTTATCCTCTGATAGTTTTGTTGTTCTTAAGTTTATTTGTCTAATAGTAATATAACCACTACAGATCTCTTATGCTTGGTGTTTTCATGGTGAATTTTTTTGATTATCTTAGTTTTTCTTTTTCCTTTCTAAAATCCAGGCTCACAATCTGCCTTTTAAAAAAATATTTAGGTCATTTACATTTAATACAATTAGTAATACAGATAGATTTAAATCTGCTTTATCTATTATTTCTCCCCCTTTCTCCACATTAATTGAGATTTTATGATTCCATGCTTATATATCATTATAATATATATTTTAATAGTTGTTCTAGGGTTTACAATATACATTTGCACATATTATATTCTACCTCAAAACCATACACAACTTGGCATACAATGTATGAAACTTATAGCAGTATACTTTCATGTATTTAAATGTGGTTATAATAGTTGTTTTAAAATTCTTTTATGTAATTTGCATCATCTTTCTTATTTCAGGGTCCATTTAGGTGTTTTTTTTTTTTTAGTAGATGATTTTTTAAAAAATTATTTTTATTTTCATTCCCCCCCGCCCCCTCCCCCCATGGCTCCCTCATCTGTCTGCTCATCTTCTTTATGAGGCACTGGAAACCGAATCCAGGACCTCCTATGTGGGAGGCGAGTGCCCAACCACTCGAGCCATTTCCGCTCCCTGTTGGTTGCATCATCTGATGGTTGTGTCATCTCCTGACTGCAGCATCTTCTGGTTGTGGGTCTGTGATGTCTGCTCGTTGTGGTATCTGCTCACCTTCTTTAGGAGGCACCGGGAACCGAACCTGGGACATCCCATGTGGAAGGTGGGTGTCCAATTGCTTGAGTCACATCTACTCCCTCTATTTACTTATTTTTTCTTGGCATCGTTCACATTTCCTGCTTTTTGGCTTGTTAGATAATATCTGATTAGATTCTGGACATGGTGAGTTTATGTTCATGGATGCTTTAATTTTGTTGTCATCATTTAAAAAAATGTTAGGTTTGTTATCTTCATATAAAGAATGTCAGACAGTTAAGTTACTTGCACATAAGTTTCGTCATTTTGTAACCCGATTTTAAACTTTGCTTGGTAGGGTCTAAGCGTAGGTTTCTCTTCAGGGATAGTTTATCTCTACTATTGAGGTACGACCTCACCATGGTCCTGGTGATCACTGATGACTCGCCATTCTGGTTGGTCCAAGCTTGAATGTCTCACCATTCCATTTGACCTCTGAGAATTGTTCAGCAGACAAGTCCCTTGCTGTTCTTTATCCAGATTTGTGATTTTCCATTCTACATATACATACCCTAGTATTCAGCAGACACAAGGGAGCTCCTTTCTGGAGCTCTCCCTACAATTTCTAGCTGCCTCAGACTCCAATATTCCCCTATTTGTCTTCTTAACTTCAGTGTGGCTGTTTGCTCCCTTTGGATACTCCTTCCTGCTCCCACAATATAGAAAATTCCTCCCAGTGATAGATAGAGTGATTATAGTGCTCACTTTAATTGTTTTACTTTTCTCAAATAACACAGTTCTGAGCTTTTTGTTGTATAATGTCTGAAAGCACCTGTTGTAAACTTGCTAAATTTTCTAGTTAATTACAGTGGCAGTTAAGTCTGATACATGTTAATCTATCATGGCTGATGGTCTTATGCTATAAAGTTTATAAGACATATTTTTTATTCATAATATATTCTATGAACAAACATTTTTTTAAGTGAATATTATATAGCTAAATTTATTTGGCTTCAATTGTGCTATATTGTTTAGTTTCAGGTTCTGTTCACAACCCTTAAGAACAATACTGGATTTGGAATGGAAAAATCCTGGACTTAAGTCTTAACTCCACAATGTAGTAGCTTGATAACATTGGAAAATTTTATCTTTTCACTGCCAATGCTCTAATCTGCAACAGACATGTAATAATATAAATATTAAAATATTCTTGGGAGAAATAGGACATTGTAAGATGTAATGAACTATCTAAATATTATCATTTATCTCTTTGCTGAGCACTGACTTCCTGCCACAGAATATACTCTATTACTTCTCTAACCCTTTACTTATCTTTTTATGATGCTCTTTTTGATCTTTCCTCCTCTATTAATCTGGTGCTGTAAAAGAGGCATCTTTGTGTTTAGAGTAAGGGACTAAAACTATTGATGTTTAAGAAAGAATGGTTATTTAATAGTAAACTATGTGCATTCTTAAAAATTTGGAAAGAATTAAAATACAATTTAGTAGGATAAACAAGCACAATAAAAGATTAAAAGTTAGTGTTAAAATTTCAAAGACACAGAAAAGACAGTAATTAAGCCATTATTCTCATTTAAGGGGACTCTAATGAAAAGGAAGTTGTAAAATTCACAAGTGTCAGGCAGTTACAAAATAGAGGAAATATGTTCTGAAATAAAGAACTGAATATTAGAATCGAAAGAAACCAAAGAATCATTAACTTCAAATACACATTAAGAATGTGAAGTGAAAACAAAAGTGAAGGGACGTGATAGCTAGAAAATGTGCTTATTAAAATTTTTTCACTGTGGGGAAGAGTGTAGACTACAATGTGAACTATGGTCCATGCTTAATGGCAAAGCCCCAGGATGCATTTATTGATTGCAATGAATGTGCCACACTAATGAAGGATGTTTATATGGAAGGGTGAGGGAGGTGTAGGGAGTGGGGCATATGGGAATCCCTATATCTTTTGTGTAACGTTTATGTAATCTAAGTATCTTTTAAAAAAATCTCTTCACTTAAGCAGCTCTGAAAATTCTAAAACTAATTGAGCTGCTTTTATATTTATATAATTTTGGACATTTACTCTTTGCACTTAGTTTCCTGAAGGATATTAACCAGACCTTCTCAGTTGTGCTTACAGGAGTAAGATAATGAGTCAAAGCAAAACCAGACAGAATGGTGTAACTTGTCTCAGAGACAAAAGCTTGATATCTTTGAGTGATTGGCTGAAATAGGAGCCATGAAGGCCTTGTAGCTACACAACAATATCCAAACTGTGGTTTATTAGCTGCTGAAACCAAGGATGAATTGAACATGCTTGAGACAATACAGGACTGAGAAATTGCATGTACCCTCCTCATAAGACCCCTAGCATCACTATTTTTTTTTAACTTGTTTTTCTTCTTGACTATCCCTTCTCTTTTGTTTTCTTTTCTTTCCTTTAAAAGCCCTAGCTCCCATTCTCACTTTGAGCTGGTTTTGGGTAGATTTCCCCAGTTCCTTGTTTGAGCACTTGCAATATATCATCTTCTCACTAAGTGATACATTTGTCCCTTGTGGTGACAGAGTGGGAGATCCTGTCTAGTGGAAATAGCCATGCATATGGCAACAATTTGGTAGGCCAGCCAGGAGCCATGATGCTCTGGGAGGCAGCCCCGTGGAGCAGCCCGAATCCTTGTCTCATTGGCCTTCAGGCTTCCCTGGATTCCTCAGCGCCAAGCCTAGCACCTGCTGGGGGATTTCCCTGGAGCACCGAAGCTGGAGGGTCCAGGTGAGGTTTCTGCTGGGGGTGGACACTGGGTACTTTGTGTGAAGGTAGTTTTAAAGCTGAGATTTTCCCTGTGCTAGTTAAGTGTGTGAAATTCTTTGTGATTTCTGATCTTTACCTACTTCAAGTTTATCGTTCTGCTCTTGCCAAGGAGACTGTTGCATGGATTTTGTTGGTCTGCTCATGTTGAGACTGTTGGTTTGGCTTTGTCAGTCTACTCGTGCTGAGGGGACTGTTGAATTTGACTTGATCTGAGTTCATGAATATGAACCTGGTGGGTCTGAATCCCAGTATCCATGATCTCAGATTTGGGGCTCTCCTGTTGCATTTTTGCTTTGAAGTTGCATTTTTGCTTTGAAGTTGGGAAGCCTGTTGATTTTGAGGCATTCCTGTTCTTGATGTTCTGTCTTTGTGATTTCTGTTGGAGTTGCCTAGACATGGGGAACTTTTAGAATGTGCCAGCTGTATCTCCTCTGGGTTGTATACTGGATAATTTGTCTAAATTTGGAGAAGACCCCCTTAAGAAAAAGAAAATGATTTTCTATTGCAATGTTGCTTGGCCACAGTGTAAACTGGATGATGGTGAAGAGTGGCCTAAGAATGGGACTGTAAATTTTAATACTATTTTGCAGTTAGATTTGTTTTATAAGAAACATCACAAATGGGGTGAAGTACCTTGTGTTCAAATTTTCTTAGAATTGTGTAATGAGCATGAAGGCTTGGAAAAATGTAGAGTACTAGTTTTAAAGAGTGAAAAGAAAGTTCCCTGAGAGCGTCTAGCGGCTGAAGGAAGGGACCCCTTGGATGATATTCTATTCCCTCCTGTGCCGCCCCCTGCAGGTTTGGTGATGGCTCAAGATGCTGCTCCAGCACCTCCTCAAGACCCAGGAGAGGATGCAGCTGGAGGAATGGCTTCTCCACCCCACACCTGTAGTGGTGTACAATTTGATCAGGGAATGGCCATGTCTGGGGAAGGGCAATTCCAAGGTGCCACGTCCCGTTAGGAACTGATGATCTTGGTGGTACACACCTTGTTCTCAACCTCTGATTTAATAAATTGGAAAAACAGCACCTCTGGCTATAGAGAAGATCCTGAACAAATGAGAAGGCTGTTTGTACCTATCTTTGTCACACACACATCTAATTGGGCAGATATTCTGGCATTATTGAATGTAATACTGACTCCAGAGGAAACACAGATGGTTTTGGATAAGGCTAGACAAGAAGCTGAGCATCTGAGGGAAGGGGCCCCTGAGAACCCTGTTTTTACTGCCTGGAAGACACTATTCCTGAAGCAGATCTCCACTGGGACCTAAACGTGCCCGCGGAGGGTGCCCTGTTGAATCATTCTAAGGTAAGAATTTTGGCTGGTTTAAAGAACGGGGCCCAAGCAAAAATCTCTGAATAAAATACAAAGAGTACACCAGGAATCGAATGAGAATCCCTCAGCCTTTTTGGAAAGAACTTTTGAGGGATACTGTAGATACTCTGATATAGACCCAGCGGAGGCTGAGAATTCTAGGATTATTAATAAGACTTTGATTAGCCAAAGCACTCCAGACATCTGTGGTAAATTGCAGAAATTAGAAGGTGGGCTTTCAGTGCCTATGGCAATGCTAATAAATGTTGCCTTCAGAGTATACATTCACCTGGGACAAGGCCAGAAGCAGCAGCTAGAGCTGCAGACTGCATTGTTAGCCGCTGCCCTGAGTGGAAACAGCCTACAAGGGGAGCAAGGCAAGGGATTTAAGAAGGGAGGTGGTAGGCCTACTAAAGAACAGTGCGCTTATTGTAAGAAAAAAGGACATTGGAAAAAAGAATGCCCCAAATTAGTAAAAGAAAAAGGAGAAACGCGAAATAGAAATGACGGCACCGCGGGCTCGAGTCAGAGGATCCGATTAGAGGAGCCGACGGATACAGGCAGTCCTTTCGTCTGCTGTTCCCATCTCCCACCGAGGACCTCGGGTAAAAGTGATGGTGGGAAGTAAACTGATGGACTTTCTCATTGATACCGGGGCAGCCTATTGTGCTGAATCAGCAATTAGCCACAAAAACAAACGAGCAGGTACCGATCGTTGGAGGAAACGGTCAGAGCACACCTAGAATGCTTTTATGGCCCCTGGATTGCAAAATTGGAAAGGAATATTTACAGCTTCAATTTTTGTATGTGCCTGAGTGTCCTATACCCCTATTGGGAAGAGAGTTGTTGACAAAATTAAATGCTCTAGTTGTGCTTTCAGAAGGAGAGGTGAAAATTTCAGTACCCCTGACAAGGGGCTGCATTTGCAAGCTGCTCTCCTACAAGCCCAAGAGCCTGAAAAAGACCCAGCACCAGCCCACATTTTGGAACAAGTCACCTCTGAGGTCTGGTTGTCTGGCATCCCAGGGAAGGCTATCACAGCCTCCCAAGTAAAGATGGAACCCCAAAACGGGAGCAAATCAACCCAAGGCACGTCAATAGCCTTTATCCCTGTAGGCTAGGAGAGCCCTTAAACCAGTAAGAGAGACATTAAAAGGAGCTGGCCTTACTTGGTCTTGTCAGTGTCCATATAACACACCTGTATGCCCAGCCTTGAAGCCTGGCACTAGTAATGAACACAGGTTCTTCCAGGACTTGAGAACTATAAGCAAGATTGTAAAAGATGTTTACTCAGTTGTGCCTAATCCTTACACTTTGTTAACCGCTTTAACTGGAAATTTTAAATAATTCTCTCTATTGGACTTCAAAGATGCCTTCTTTTGCATACCGGTGGCTTTTGAGTCACAGGAAATATTTGCCTTTGAATGGGACGACCCACACTCAAAAACCAAAGAACAATTTACATGGACTGTTTTACCACAAGGGTCTAAGAATTCCCCCACCCTTTCTGATGTAGTCTTAGCCAAAGACTTATGGGATTTTTTTTTGCAATTGCAGTGAGGCATCTTACTCTAATATGGAGGTAACATACTAATAGCCAGTGAAATTGCAGAAGATTCAGATGCAAATGCCATTAGAACTTTTAATTTTCTAAACTGCTGGGGATACAAGGTATCTCAGAAGAAGGCTCAAATGACTAAATCCTGTGTTAAATACCTAGAGTATTTCTAAGATGAAGAGGCAATTACGGGGTTTGGGGGGGGGGAATGGTGTGCTTCTGCCGCTTTTGGGTCCCCAACTTTGGATTCATTGCCAAACCTTTGTTTAATGCTGTGCAAGGCTCAGACAGAGAAGCCCTAGAGTGGCCTGGAGAATGCAATCGGGTCTTTCACCAGATTAAGGAAAAGATGTGCACTGCTCCAGCATTGGGACTACCCAATGTATGTAAATCTTTTGACTTGTTTGTACATGAAAGGTAAGGCATAAGGCTTGGTGTTCTCACACAAACTTTGGGAGAGCATATTTCTCAAAGAAACTGGACTTGGTGACACAGAGTTGGCCACCTTGCCTTCAGGCTGTGGCTGCTACTTGAGACATTTTGCAGGAAGCTGCAAAGGTAAACTGCAAAGTTTACGTTGGGTCAGGAAGTTGCAGTGCACACCCCACATAGTGTGCTCTCCCTTCTCGAGCAAAAGGCAGGCAAGGAAAACATCTCTTACTGGATAAAGCAAACATGCTCCTCTTAAGTTCTCCAGCTCGACAGCCCCTTACGCTGTTACCAGAATCCAGCGGGCCTGCTTTGCATGGCTGTGTTCAGGTAGTCGAGGAGGTGAGCTTCAGTCAACCAGACCTGTCTTGGAGATGTTCATGGAGGAGAGCAGCTTTAGGGATCATGGACATCTACACCGATGAGCTGGACATGCTGTGGTGACCTTAACAGAGGTACTAGAGGCCTAAGCCCTGCCGCCAGGTACTTCAGCCCAAAAGGCTGAACTTATTGCCCTGAGCTGAGCCTTGGTCATCAGACAAGGTAGGAAGGTAAATGTTTACATGGATTCTTACTATGCTTTTTCTGTAATACATGCCCGCGGCGCAATTTGGAAGGAAAGAGGGCTTTTTTCCAAAAATAAGGACATTAAACATCCAGAGACTGTGTATATTAGCCCTGCTAGAAGTTGTATGGCTACCCATAGAAGTGGCAGCAATGAACTGCCCTGGGCACCAAAAGGCCTGACAGCTATTTTTTCAAAAGGGAATGCTAAAGCTGATTTGGCAGCAAAACAAAAGGCTGCCCGGACACAGTTCGAAGTTCAGGAAATGTGAGAATTAGCTCTTACCCCAACTTTGGACTTCTCATTTACCCCATCCTATGAAACAAAAGATCTAGAAAGAGCCAAAGAACTGGGAATTACTGCCCAGTCAAAATAAGGAGGCTGCCATCAGCGTCAGGCCAAGTTCTGTTACCAGACAACATAGTGGAACCTGTACCATCACATTTGCACCAAGGAACCCACCATGGGAAAGAAACCTTTAAAGCATGGGTTAAAAAATTCAAGTGGCAATTCATAAGATTATGGACAAATGCATTTTATGTTATAAAAATAACCCAAAGACTAGCAGAACCCCCCTGACAGCAGGAGTGCAAGCTCGAGGTTTTTCATCTGGAGAAGATTGGCAAATAGACTTTACAGTGATGCCTTGAACAGCCAGGAACTTCCACCATCTTCTAGTATTGACTGATAAATTTTCAGGGTGGGCAGAAGACTTCCCCACCCACACTGAAAGAGCAGCAGAAGTTACAAAAAGTTTTTTTTAAAAGGAAATAATACCTAGATCTGGGGTCCCATTCTCCTTTCAAAGTAATAATGACAGTGCCTTTGTTTCAAAAGTAGCTCAAGAAGTTTCACAGGCTCTTGGGATTAATTAGAAGTTGCTTGCATCATGGAGACCTCAGTCGACAGAAAATTGAAAAGATGAATCATACTTTGAAGAAAACTATTGCTAAAGTATGTCAGGAAACTGTCCTTACTTGGGACACAGTGTTGCCTATTGCCCTTCTCAGAATTCGGGTTGCCCTGAGAAGCAGACTAGGCTTAAGTCCTTTATATTTTGGAGGTACTACGGACTGAACCCGAGACCACATACATGGGAAGCAGGTGCTCAACCACTGAGCTACACTACACCCACTCTGTTAAGTCCTTTTGAAATGACATATGGGGGGGCTTTCCACAAAAATATAATTGGGAATGTGTCTATGCAAAGTATGTATGAAAAACTGCAAGAAGATGCAGTCATTTCCCTAGGACATACTATAAAAATGATTTCTGAATTTGCAAGTAATTGACTTTCTTTCCCTACAGACTTGACTTTACATCATTATAAACCAGGAGATTTGGCATTATTAAAAACCTGGAAAAATAAGCACCCCAATGACCAACTCACCCCTAAATAGGAAGGACCTTATGTTGTATTATTAACTGCCCACTCTTCTCTAAAATTACAGGGCATCAAGCCATGGATTCACGACTCATGAGGTAAGCCAGCTTCCCTAGAAGAAAAAGTAGAAAAAGACGCCTCCTACTCATGTACCCCCACTGCTGACTCTTTTTTGTAGGCCCCCTAAACCATTACAATGCTTGGAATTAGTGTTCTTTTCCTTTTTCTCCTACCACAATCTGTGCAAGGTAATATAATGGACTGCAGCAGTAGCTGCCACTTACCAGAAAAAAGACTGTTGGGTTTGTAGCTATTTGCCAACTGCTAAAAACAATTAAAGAGTTAGAGACTTCTAGTTTAGAAACTAGAAGATTATTTTCAGGTCTCCCCAATGTATACTTCAACCTGGAATGGGCAAGTTTGGTTAGTAGCAGAGAGCAGAATTTTATGTGGAAATGCCCCAGTTTGTATAGAACAGTGACATGTCTCTGCTCAGCCAAGCCTGGTAAGTGGCCTGCCCCGTTCTAAGTGTGATAGAACAATTTTTCCATGGAAAAGTGAATGGCCAGTTGTGTTCCCACTGAAGGAATATGATGGCTCAGAGTTGCCAGCTTTTTTGCCTCCTGATGGAGCTGGTTGGCTCTGTGGGTCTAACTTCTGGCCATACTTGTCTTATAATTGGGTAGGGAGATGCAGTATTAGGTATCCCTTTCTACCTGGACAGACACTTAAAAATTTACCTGAGACCCCATGTAATATTAAAGCTTTGGAGGACCATTTAGGTTTACACAAACAAGCTCTGAATTCAGTCAGATCCGGAAAAAAAAAAAACCTTACCTTGGGGGGAGTGTCCTCCATCTATTTTTTTTCCCAGGAGGGGGGGCACTAGATGCTCTCATGCAGGTTACTGCGCTGACAAATGTTACTACTCAGTTTATGCAGGAAGCTAAGCAAGGACTCACTTTGTTAAATAAGGAAGTGGCCCACATGAGAGATGCTGTCCTCCAAAATGGAATGGATTTGGACGTAACTGCAGCTCATGGGGGAACATACACATTAATTGGTAGAAAATGCTGAGAATATCACGATGTCTCCTTTATCCTAGATCATATGCAAAGCGATATTAAACATGTAAAAAATCTTGGCAGACGAGACTCATTTTCTGAGTGGTTAATGAACTTACCTATGACGTGGAGAGCGGCTCTCTTAAGTAGTACCTTATTTTGCTTACCATATGCTTGTCTTGCTCCTGCCTGAATGGTCTTTTTGGGTTTCTGTCTAGAGCATCCTCCAAAATGATTTGAGAATTTTCTTCACCCCTAATCCGCAGGAAGTAACTACGGAAGATAAGACCTTAGACCGTTTTCCATATATGAGGAATGCTCGGGAAACATATCTTCTTAAGAATATGAAGAGTATAAACACTGGGGTATTTGATCACTAGAAAATGTGCTTATTAAAATATCTTCACTTAAGCAGCTCTGAAAATTCTAAAACTAATCGAGCTGGTTTTCTGTTCATCTAATTTGAGAAATTTACTCCTTGCACTTAGTTCCCTAGAGGATATTAACCAAATCTTCTCAGTTTTGCTTACAGGAATAAGATAACATCTCAAAGCAAAACCAGACAGAATGGTGTAAACCTGTAACTTTTCTCAGAGACAAAAAGCTTGATATCCTTGAGTGGTTGGCTGAGAAAGGAGTCACGAAGACTTTACATCTGCACAGCAATATCCAAACTGTGGTTTATTAGCCGCTGAAACCAAGGACAAGTTGAGCATGCTTGAGACAACACAGGACTGGGAAAGTGCACGTACCCTCCTCACAAGACCTCTGGCATCACTTTTTTTTCTTGTTTTTCTACTCAACTACCATTTTTCTTTCTTTCTTTTTTTTCTCTTTGCCCAACTTCCATTCTCACTTTGAACTGGTTTGGAGAAGATCCTCCCAGTTCCTTGCTTATGCACTCGCAATAAATCACCTTCTCACTAAGAAACACGTTTTTCCTTTGTGGCACAGGATTGGAAGGTCCTGCCTATTGCAAATAGCCACAGATATGGTAACAGACCGATATTTTATAGCTAGTAAATGATGTGTAAAGTAACTCAAAGACATTTAATTATCAATACACTAATTTACTTATCTTAGGGGCATTGTTCAAGAGTTTTTTTTTTTTTTTCAAAAAAGACAAGACATATAAAGAGAGGGAAAGAGAGAGAAAGAGAGAGGGGTAATTTTCAAATATTTTTCTGAAAAGGACTTTTATTATACCTGTGAACATGAAATATAATTTGGTTGAACATGAAGCACTAAATTGATAATCATATTCCCTCTGAATTTTAGTGGCACTGTTTGGCAGATACCATCATTATTGAAAAATACAATACCATTCCAACTTCTTATTCTGTATCTGGAAACTTTTATTTATTCATTGAATTCTGAAATTCAATGATGAGGTGTCCTGTGAATCTATTTTCATCCTTTCTGTTGAGTGTTTGATCAGAGATTTTAAAGAAGAAACTCATGTCTAACTTCTGAGAAAATTTCTTTTCATATTTCTTTTCTAATTTTCTTTCCACCTTTTTATTCTATTCTCTTTCTTGGCATTCTTTTTAGTGAGCTATTAGGGATCGTGGGTTGATATTCTAATGCCACTATTTTTTTCTTATTTTTTTATCTCTGTTTAGATTCTATAAACTATGAGTTTCTCAAAGTTTTCTTCTCAACATTTTTACATAATTTGTTTTTTAAAACCTATTTCATTTCCCCTTTAAGTTCCAGGAGTTCTTTCTTGTTCTCTTATAGTTCTCTTTTCACAGTTTGCTTTTTTGTTTAAGTGGTACAATATTTTCTGTAACCTCCCTGAGATTATGAACTGTAAGATTTTGTTAAAATTTTCTTTTCCCTGTCACTTTTAGTCTGAACTTCATCTTACACATGCTTGTTTTGGACTTCGCTTTTCTAAGAGGTTTTTCTAAATGCCTAGTGATCCTTGGCGCTCCAGTAATATGTAAAAGTGAGGTACTAAATAAGCAATGGGAAGTTCGACGCCTCAGGTTGCTGGGTGTTACTGTAGATGGTCAGGCATAGAGCACTCATTTCGTCTTATCCTCAATATTTGTAGGTATTTTCTATTGGGCTGGGCAATTTTCTCCAGGAGTTCTCTAGTTTTCTGCCTGGGATACTGAAGCCTGGATATCAAGGATCTTGGATCTGATTAAGTGGTAGATCAAAGGGTCTCTCTAGTCATTATCTCCCCCTGTCCCCCAAGATGGCTCCCTTGTTTGTTTGCTTGTTATTTTTTTTGCTCGTTGTTTCCTTTCTTTTTTTTTGTTTTTGCTCATTGTCTGCTTGTTTTTTTTTTTTTTTTTTTGCTTATTGTCTGTTGGGAACTGAACCCAGGACTTCCCACGTGGGAGGCAGGTGCTCAACTGCTTGAGCCACATCCACTCCCCTCATCCAGTCATTATTTAGACTTCCCATTAGTGCCTCTTTTTCTAATTCTTTTCAAATTTTTTTTCTTTTTGAAAAAGTTTAGATTACATAAAAATATAGAGGATTCCCATATACCCCACCCCCTTCTCCTCCCCCACTTTCTCACATTAACAACATCTTTCATTAGTGTGGAATATTTGTTACAATTGATGAACACATATTGAAGTTTTGCCACTAACCATGGGCTATAGATTACATAATATTTTACACTTTACCCTACACAATTATATAGCTTTTGACAAAATGTATAATGGCCTGTATCCATCATTGCAATGTCATGTGAAATATTAAATACAAATGAGTTTTTATGGCTAAGAGCTTTCGGCACCCCATTTCTCTGACATCAGATTTCTTTTGGTTCAATCTTGCCAGACCTTAAAGTTTCATTCTTCTGCAGAGATGTGGAAGTTGCATTTTGGTTGTTTACTGTGAGAAGTAGCTCAAGAAACTTAACGGCTCCTTTTACATATTTTCAGAGTCCTCCAGTTTCTACCCATATTGCACTCATACTGTATTAATTTTCTATTGATACATAACGAATTACCACAAACATAGTGGTTTAAAAAAAAACACACATTTATTATTATCTTATGGTTTCTGTGGGTCGGGAGTCTGGGCACAGCTTAGCTGGGTTATGAGCTTGACAACCTCTCAGGCTGCCATCGAGGTGTTGGCTGGGGCTGAGGTCCACATGAAGCTCCACTGGGACACACTCTGCCTCCAAGCTCTCATGGGTTTTTACCAGCATCCAGTTCCTTGTGGGCTGTCAAACTAAGGGTCTCAGTTTCTTCCTGGCTGCCAGCCAGTGGCCACCCTGTTTCTTCCAGCAGGGCCTAGAGAAATTTAAGTCTTCAAGGAGTGGTGGAAGGATTGATAAAATCAGTATATCAGGTTGGTTCATGAAAAGTCAACACTCTGGGACAAGGTTTCCCACTCTACCTTTTGAACCAAATTTTCTTTGTTGTGTGGGGCTGCCCTGTGCATTGTAAGATGCTTGGCAACATCACTTAATTCTACCTTCAGATGCCAATGTCAACCCCCCACCTCCATCCCAAACTGGACAATCAAAAATGTCTCCAGACATTTACCCTGGGGGGCAAAATCATCTCAGTCCCTAGGAGCAGATGGACTTTTAAAGAAAATGAATCTCAATTTCAAATCCTTCTTCTTACTGAAATTGAACAGATGTGAGCCAAGATTGCTAGTGAACCAACTTTAAAGTAAGAATGCTCAAATGTTACCTAAAAATTTTTTTATTTATGTCAAGACATTTAAACATTAAATCTTATCTTAAATATTTAAAAATATTTAAAATATAAAATGTTTAAAATACATATTTAGAACAATATGCTCAAGGAAATCAAAGCCATATATTAGAATTTGGGCTAAAACCTGCATAAAATAAAAAATAACAAAATGGAATTTCTAGAATTAAACTATAATAACTAAAACCTCAGAGAGAAAAAGAAATATTTCTTAATCTTGTAATATATATCCTTCCTCATCCATAAAAAGAGACCAGCCATCCATACAAGCAAGCAAAACTATAGCAAACATTATAGTGCATGATAAAATGCTGCAAGTTTTACTTTTGAGAGTGGGACCAAGACAAAAATTCTCAGTATCATTATTTTTAATTAACATTAGTATTGATGGCCTTATCAAACATGGTAAATTTAAGAAAAGTTACAAAGGTTTGAATGGCAAAAATATAGCATATATCATATATAGATATGATTCTGTTCCTAGAAAAATCCAAGAGAATTTATAGAAAAAATAGCTAGAATTGATAAGTGACTTTAAAAGACAGCTAGATGCAAAGTCAATTTAAAAATTAGTTATATTTCTATTCACTAACAAGCTGAAAATTAAATTTTAGAAGTAAACTACATTAATTTTCTACTGCTGTCATAACAAATTTAGTGGTTTAAAACTTTACCCATTTGTTATCTCAGTTTCCATGGGTCAGAAGTCTAGGCACAGTGTAGCCCAGTTGGTTTTCTGCTTAGAGTAGTCCAAGACCAAAATCAAGGTGTCAGCAGAGCTGTGTTCCTTTCTGGGGAAGAATCTCCTTCTCAAATTATTCATGTTGTTGGCAGAACCAGTTGCTTGTGAATGTAGGGCTGTAGTCCCTGTTTCCTTGCCAGCTGGAAGCCCCTTCCCACACCTTAAAGTTGCCATCTTTCCTTACCATGTTGTCTTCTCCATCTTCAAACCAAAAATGATGTGTCAAGTCCTTCTCGTGCTTCTAATCGTTCTGACTTCTTCTGCCTCATATCTATAAATCCAGCCAGGGAAATTGCTCTGTTTTTACAGGCTTATGATTAGATTGGAACTACCCAGGCAATCCAGGATAATCTCTGAAGGTCTATAACTGATCAATATCTGAATATATGTATGTGCATGTGTGTATCTGACATATCTGATAGTATCTGAGGGTTGATAACCTTAATTACTGCAAAGTGCTTTTTGCCATGCAATATAACATATTCTCATGTTCTGGGGCTGTGGACATCTTTTGAGGTGGCCATTCTGTCTCCCCAGATGCCCTTCATAATGTGATCACACATGTAATCTAGCTACGAGTAAATTTAAAGAGATATGCAAGACTTCTACACTTAAGTCTATAAACATTAAATAAAAAGAGGGTTAAATCATGAGCAGGGATTAAAATGCTCAAAAAAAATGTCAATTTTCACCAACTTGGTTTATGAATTCATTGCAATCCCACCATGTTTCTTGTGGAAATTGTTAAGATGAGCATAAAATTTATGTGGAAAACAAAAAGTCAAGAATAATGAAAAAGAAAAAAATGGGGAAACGTTCTATTATATACCAAACCTCATAAATTGATAGTAATAAGACAATTTAGTTTAGCAGAAATATAGACAAATATATCAGTGAAACAGAACAGAGAGTCTAGAGACAGAATATGTATACATGAAAACTTGATTTATTATAATGGTGGCTCTGTAGAGCAGTGGAGAATAGACCGTTTGCTAAACGGTGTTAATACAACTAGAAATCTATTTGAGAAAAAGTACAACGTGACGCATCATAAAGAAAAATAACTCCAGGAGGGCTATGTATCCAAAGGTGAATCATGAAACAATAAGGCATCTGAAAAACCATGAGAAAATGCATCATCTCAGGTTAGGAAATTGATTCTTTAAAAAGATAAAAGTTCACAAACTGCTTATTTTTAAATTAAGGAATCTGTTTCTCAAAAGACACCATTAACAGAGTAAAAAGTCAAGTCATAGAATGGAGGATATTGCAACAAATATAATTGAGAAAGGGTTCTCTCTAGATAGAGGTATAGATGTATGTATGTGTAAAACTCCTATAAATCAATAAAAATATGACTGAGAAGAAAAATGTGTAAGAGTCCTGAAAAAGCATAACATCAAATATGTTCAAATGCATAATAAACATGAACAGTTTTTCTATCTCAGTAAAAATAAACGAAATACAAATGATTTAAACTGCAATTAGAGACCTCTATACACTCACCAAAATGACTAAAAATAAAAAGTCTTACACACTGTCTGTGAGAATGTAAATTGATACAATCACTTTGGAAAGCTATTTAGCGTTGTCTGCTATAACTGAACACACCCACATGGCATGTTGCAGGTAGGTAGTGTCTTAGTTTACTAAAACTGCTGCAACATATTTTCACCAACTGGCTACCTTAAAACAACAGAAATGAATTCTGTCACAGTTCTGGAGGCTGGAAGTCTGAAATCAACATGTCAGCAGGGCCATGCCCACTCTAAAGGGTCCAGGCATCACTCCTTCTTTGCTTCTTCCTGGCTGACCCCAGGTGTTTCTTGACCTATGGCAGCATAATTCCAATTCCTGCTTCCATCTCCAGGTGGCCTTCTCCTCTCTGTGTCTGTGTCTTCTCCTGTTTGAATGAGGGCACCAGTCATTGTTTTAAGGACCCACATATTAAGTTGACTCATATTAACTTGACTAATTCCATCTGTAACAACCCTATTTCCACAAAAGTCCTCAGTCTGAGGTAGGGTGGTTTAGGATTTCAGTATATCTTTTGAAGGGATACAATTCAAACCACAGCTCATTGTTAACAGAAATTAGTACATACATATCCCAAAAAAGAAAGTTAGAAGGATATTCATATCAGTATCATTTTAAATAATAGCAAACAGGAAATAACCCAATGCCCATCAATTGTCCCTATTCATATAAGGAAATGCTAAGGAAAAGTAATTAGTGGCAGCAATATATAAAAATATGGATGATATTAAACCACATAATATTGACCACAGGTTTGAGCTTAAAATATTATGTTGCAGGAGAGAGACTAGCCATAGAGGAATAAATACTGCATGGGTTCCATTCATAAGGGCTTAAAAATAAACCTCGAATATAGAATTTAGAAGTCAAGAAAATAGATACCTCTGTACCTATGGGGAAGAGATAGGGGATAGAGATTGAGAAGGAGGGGGAGGGGGCTTTTTCTGGTAGCAGCAATGGTCTGTTTCTTGGTTTGGGTATGTGGCTTTTAAGTTATCAGCACTATATGTAACATAATGAGAAAACTGTGACCTTTGGGCCTCAGAAACTGAATATTTTGAAGTATCTTGGCTTAAGGGAAAACAATGCAGAATATACAAGCATTTTTAGCATACATTATCAGATTTGGTTATTATTATTATTAGATTATTAGATTTTTCACATACATAAAAGATGTTGAGAAACATGATTAGGGTCAAGACTTATTAGGATTTAACTCCTCCTATCCTTCCCTGCTTCGTCACATCACTTATAGCTAAGAAAAATTGAAAGATATTTTAGAGAGAGCAGTGCCTGCTACACCTTCCATTCCATGAACCTGAGAATGAGGCACTACTGAAATGACATGATTTCACCCACATGCAAAGGCCACTTGGGTGTAAAGAACAATCCAGAATTTTTTTTCTGTTGACAGTTGTGCAGTGATATTATCTAATCACTAGATGGCAGTGCAGCCTGTGGATGCCCTGCACAGTGCAGGGGGAACTTCCAGATTTAATTTAGCATAGGGACTTTTGGGGGGAATCTTGAAGCAAACTCATTTTCCATATTTGTAGTTGAGCACTAGAAAGTAGAGACACTTTATATAATGAAATTATTCCATTTTATGATCCTATATTGTGCTTTTTTAGAATAAAAAAATTCTTAAGAAAAAAGTATTCATTTTATAAAATGTTGA
The DNA here is from genome assembly GCA_026826555.1 of Tolypeutes matacus. Classification (NCBI taxonomy): domain Eukaryota; kingdom Metazoa; phylum Chordata; class Mammalia; order Cingulata; family Chlamyphoridae; genus Tolypeutes; species Tolypeutes matacus. Next base: position 2,013,889 of record JAKSZT010054550.1, read on the forward strand.
ATCTGTATTGAAGCACAGAGGAAACTAAGTATTACCTATACTCCTAATACTCATGGAAAACCTAATACTCAGGATCAACTGTGTTTACCCTTGTAGGTTGGTTTCTCTCTCAGCATGTAAAAACATTTAATATTAACCAAGATGGAATCTTGTTGTATTCATTATTTTTAAGTAGCTTAGCAATAATAGTTTGAGTATTATCTCACAAACATAAAGTTCTTCATCATTATTATTTTTTAAGTGTTGGCACAACACTTCATTATGTAGTAAAATCATATTTATTTAATTAATTTCTTATTTTGGAGCTATTGACTGGCTTTTGATATTTCAATATTAAAATCAGCTCTTTAGTAAACATTTTTATGGTTATGTCTTGCAAATCCAATACTATTCCTTTAAAATTCCACAAAAGAAAATTAATGCATAAAATGAAAGTTATGAATCGTTTTAAGTTTTTTGATAAGGACTGCCAAGCTGCTTTCTAAAAGGTTAAACTAAACCAGTCTACATGATCATCAGCAGTCTTTGTGGTCATGTATTTCCCAATACCTTCCTCAGAATTTCATTTGCATTTTCATTTCAATATATTTTCACGTGTGACGGTCTGGCCAATGTTATGGAAATGGAGAATAAACTTTTATTCTAGTACTGGAAATTTGGTGGCATGTTATTATTAATGATAGTACACTATAGCTAGAAGGCCATTTGTTTTTTTATAGCTGTGGGACCCAATAAGCACACAGGTTAAGAAATCTGTGCAATATTTATCACTAAGCAGTGTCTAGAAGCCACATTTCTTTTCAGTATGCCATGCTTGTGACAATGGTTTAAAGATGCCATATATATTATACATTTCCAAATTTCAAAGAAGGATACTATTGCAAACACATTTATCAAATTATTAAGGTAATTCATTTCTTTCTGATTAAAATATCACATGAATACCATGCATTCTTGTTTCTATTTAATTAACTATTTTATGTAGATAAGTAAAATGTGTATAGCTCTTCAGAATTTAACAAGATGCTTTCAGAGCATTGGCTATAAGGATCAGTTTTTGTCTTATTGGAATGAGGGCAAGTTTATGAACAGGTCCTCACATTGATTCTGAAGTAACTATAGGTGTCTCTTAATTTCTCTGTCTCTTCAGTATGAGGGTGATAAGCAATAAAAGAAAAAAATAGAAAAAAAGAAATTATTTAAAGTGGTAAATTCCTCTTAAAGCAATCAGACATGCATTTACCGAGCATCTGCTAAATATAGAAAATTAAGCCTGGCCCTTTAGGATACAGATATATGAAAACAATTTTTTAAAGTATAAACAATGTTATAATTCTAACGTTTTATTAGAGATAAGATTTTTGTTAATGTCAGTATTTTGTTTGTTTTCTGCTGTCTAATATGATATCTAAGTTTTCATGCATTTTGAAGGAATGGACACTTGGAAACCACTTTGTTGATTCTAAATTTATTTTCCCAGACCTAAAAGCAGCTTATAATTGTACTGAATTCAAAACATAAACAAATAAACATACTTTATTGCACAAAGAAAATAGTTCACATGAGGTATTGCACATAATATAATTGATTGGGGAAGGCACAAATTACAAGATAAGCCTGGTATTAGTCCAGCTTTTAACAATACAGACTTTTTCCTTATACATATTTGCCCAGCACCTATTGCACATTTTCCAACGCGTTCATCTGTTTTCTAAGCCTTCCTCATATTATTTGCCTTTGTCTTTTCTCTGACAAATACTGCATATAAGGTTTTAAAGGCAAAGAAATATGTAACATTGAAAGAGACCAGTTACATTGAGGAAGCTAAAAACAAACAAACAAATATAAATACATGATCACATCACGCTTTGGGGGCACAAAAATTGCAAAGTAAATTGGCAGACTTCTCTAAAAAGAGTAATATTCCTAAACTCAATTTCATAAGCAATTGTTGACTTTTAAATGTTTTCTGAGTTGAAGAAATGCATTTCTACCAAATATCTGAGCTGTCCCCAGTTCCTTTGTCTACATTCAGTTCTTGATACCACTGTCCCACATCTTCATTTAGTGCAAATGCATGAAGGGCACTCACTGTTGGCAGCCATTCAAATAAATAATAACGCTAAACCTAGTTATTTTATTATTTCTAGATTTAAAAATCATAAAGTGCACCTGAAAAATTTTACAGTCATTCTTTTCCTTCTTGGGCATGGTTTTCCATAAATCTGTTCTGTTTTAGCTCAAGGCAGGAGTATTCCACAGTGCAGGTATTCCTAGAATCTCTTTCTTTTCTCCACAAACTTACTTGGAAGAAGGTTTCCAAAATAATATGAAGGTTTCCCACACAATCCTTAGAGAAAACTTCTGACCACACAGCGGCATCCACTGGCACCCGTTTCCTCTAATTCCATAGTTCCATGATAGTCCAGAAGTGAGTAAGTTTCCTCATTATTTGGAAGGTTTGCTACATATCCAGTGTAAATTATTTTGACATTCTTCACTGCTGACCTCTGTGCTATTTAGAAATGCACAGTTCTCAGATCCTGTGAAGTTCAACCTACCAAACAATAGATAAACTTGGAATTATTTTCAGTTCATCATTTCTGTTCACTTACAGGAGAAGAAACTTTGAGGTGGCTGAAGCCTTTGACTTTTTGCTTAGTAGGAACGCATGAGGCAAGTTGTCAGTCAAGAAATCATAGACTAGTCTGCAGAGACAGTAGCCACGAATTGAAAGGAATGTTATATGGGGAGAAAATTCAGAGCTAAGAGCAAAGAACTCCATTCATTTGGTTGGCAAATCCCAGAGGGACTCGTGGTCACGTTAGAGTTCACAGGCCCTTTAAGAAACACTTTAGAAAGTATACACGTTCAACACTCATGCATACTCGCGCACACACCTTTACTAGATTTATGGCCCATGAAACCGTTCCCTAGATATGGAAGTATGGGATACATATTAAGACTCCCTGTTCTAGGTGATGGACAATGCCCATCCCAAAACACAGAGAGTATCTACAACTGCAAGCAAGACACCCTTCTGTCTCATGAGATCTAAGCCCCTTCTCAGTTCGAAGTGGAGTGGGCATCACCATCCAAAAATCCTCAACACTGAGGAGTGAACAAACATAAGGGGGGATTGCAACTATGGATTAAAGAAGACTTATTATTCTAGTAATAGAAAAACTTGCAACATTGATATAAAGGCAGTGGTCACCAGAGGTTCTGAGGGGTGAGAGAAGGAAGAATAGGTATAACATGGGGCATTTGGGGGGCATTGGAATTGTTTTGCATGACATTGCAATGATGGATAAGGCCATTATACATTTTGTCAAAACCTATAAAATTGTGCAGTGCAATGTGTAAACCATATGTAAACTACAGACTATGGTTAGTAGCAATACTTCAAAATGTGTTCATCAATTGTAACAAATGTACCAGACTAATGAAAGATGTTGTTAACGGGGAAAAGTGTGTGGAGGGAGGATGTGGAATATATGAGAATCCCCTATATTTTCAATGTAATATTTATGTAATATAAAGCTTCTTTAAAAAAAATAATAAAGATTCTCTTTTCTAGAGACCTGCATTTTCATTGTATTGATAATTATCATAAAGTTATTTAGGTTTCTAGAAATTGATTCAACTCTGAATGTTCAAGTGGCATAAATTAATACCAAATCTAAAAAATCTTCCTCAAAATTTAAAATTTGGTTTTACTAACAGTAAAGAAAATAGATTCAGTATCTTAAATTCTGAGTCAAGTTTTCTCTCAGGTCCATAGAAGATTCTAATTAGCCATTGAAAATTTTGTTCTTTGTCCCTGTGGAGATGGAAACTGAAGAAGGATCAAAGGGATTTCTCTTTTCAACAACTATCTCATCAGTGAAATATCAACATGAGATTGAATTTGTTGGATTTGGTGTTTTTTTTTAATCATTACAATTATACACGGAATATTTCCAAACTGACTGAGCCTTTTATTTACCTTAAAGTTCACCAAGAACAAATTACTAGAAACATTTATTGTATGAATTTCAAGGGAATAAAAAGATAATAATAATAAACCTTTCCTTAAAAAATTCCAAAGGACAAAAGCATACAAAAGAGGTTAGAACTTTGCTCATCAAGAGCAAAATCTTCATATTAAACAGTGCTTTCAAAAGAGGAGAGAAGGAAAATGGTTTCCCTGAACTACCAGACTAGGGAGGTGAAGAGAATTCTTGAGACTTACCAATTGTTAAATACTTTGCCATTTGACCATCTCCACGTCTGACCATCTTCATTTTTCAGCCCAATCCAGTGTTCAGTTCTACCCACATACTGTTTTAGAAAGATCTTGAAGAAAGTACAAAGTATATGTTAAACAACCTTTCTGAATAAGTATATAATAAATTCTATTTCTCAGAAGCCGCAGTTAGAGGTACAATAGTTAAGATGATAGCTTACTATTTCTACATAGAATCAGCTCATTTGGATTCCCGCTCTTTGAAATTAAACAATCAAAACAAATGTAAAAGACTAAATTGAATCCTCATTTGGACCTCAAACTAAGCATATGGCTTTCTGACATTCACTTTTCCTACATACAATGTCTTTTCTTAGAAGGGAACAGAGAGGAAAACCACAAGTTACATAATATACATACACAAATAGTTTATGCTTTTTGAATACTATTATCTTACCATGTCCTTGTCAGTATCAATGAGAGCAAGAGTAGCACCATATTTTGAGCAAGAGATTTGGGCCAAGGTCCAGTTCATTTTCCTAGTAGAAAAAAGGTAGCATTTCCTTTGGTATCCAACCCACTCATCTGGGCATGAAGTGATATGGCTGTCTGATGGCACTGAGGGCAAATATTGGCCTGGACAATTGTACTTGCCCACTGTGAACAGAAAAGTGGTTTGTTAGTTTAAAAAAAAGAAAGGGAACAAAATATCCATAGCATGTAAAAGTAAGCAATTCTTGAGACTTTGTACTATTAGGTAAGGTAAAGGTTAAGAGCTAAGAAGGAGCATTCTGAGAAGAGTAAGGAAAGAAAGCAGATTCCTACCTTATCTCCTTATCCCCCATTTTGCTTACTCATCGTTGCATAGGGTTTGAGAGATAAAGAAGGGTCTTTTAGGTCATAATGTAAGAAAGTAGCAAGAAAATGGAAAAATCCTGAGAATAGTCTTTGGACTAGAGAAGGGTAAATTGTATTATAAGTTCCAAGTAATCTGAATGCAGAATAGGAGAAATTTGAAAAAATGGAATAGATCTAACAATAAATTGAGAGTTGAAAGAGAGAGGAATTTTTGTAGAGAAGTAGTTAAAAATACATAAATTGACTGGGGGTATTTCATAAAATCATGAAATTTATGTTTGTAAAAAACACAAATGTATCTTGGTATGGTTATATGTATTAGATATCATACCACTCACTACAGATTCTCTGATATCTGCCAGATATAGTCTTAAGTATACATAGTCATCATTCTATGGCTTTTGAGATAAAAGACAAAAAGTGGGCCAGTTCTTTATGAATCTATGGCTCAGAAATTTTTTTTTACTAACAATGAATGTGAGGCCCACAATTTTTCTAACTAAATGTCCATTATGTAGAATACAAACCAACTCCCTTCATTTCATATCTTGATATCTGCTCAAATAGAATTTTCTCCTGTATAAATGTATAAATGATTGCTACTTCTAATAATAAAGTTCTGGAAAACTCAAAAGTATTGTCTTAATCATCAAAGGAACATGGAATTATATTTAGTATTGTTTAGGAAATTAGCCGTGTCATGTATATGTGATAATCCTAACTAAGTAAACTAGAATTTCTGATTAATTAGACCAAGACAACCACCATTGATTTCAGCTCGGCAGGAATGTGTACACCTAGGAGTCTCTGGATGAATTTCATGAAGTGCTGACCCACCTCCTAAGGCGATGAGAGCTATGATTAAAGTAGTGAAGAAAACCACAATCACTACAGCACATGGAACAGGAAGCCGAAGGGATCCTTCATGAGGTGTCACAAAATGGGGGCTGGTGGCAGTTCCTGTAAGGGAGAAAGTTGTTCATGAATTCAGGCAGACTCTAGAAGTAACATAGGAACATTTGTCATTTTCTTGAGGCAGTTAAATGAAAAAAAATTATATGTCTTTCCATCTCCTTGTATGAAACTTATAAGTTAATTTTCCCCAAATGCTGAGTGAATTTGGAGTTTGTTGGTGACTAGAAATTAAACAATTTATGCATAATACTACAACCCTAAAATATCTTCCTCATATATGTACTTAGGAGCTACATGAATTCTAAATTTATCATACTTTTATGGTTTTAATAATAATTAGAACATTTTAAATACCTAAATATCCAAAAGAATAACATAGAAAGAATATTCAGGTACAATGTCTTAACCTCCTTATAGTATCTTACAATTCAAGAGAGACAATGAGAATGGGGATAAATGTGGATAATGTAATAAAATAAAATATTGAGCTGATATGTAAATATCTACAGCTAGAATGACTAAAAACAAAATAACTCATAGTACCAATAGTTGGTGAAGATTAGAGCAAATGGAATTTTCATATATTATTGGTGCAAATATGAGATGGAAAAACACTTTGGAAAACTGTTTCCATAAAATTAAAACATATAACTACCCTATCATCTAGCATTTCTACTCCTATGTATTTCCCCAAGAGAAATGGAAACATGCCTGCAAAAAGATTTGTACAAGAATGTTCATAGCAGTTTTATTCATAAGAACCAGATCCTAGCTATAACCCACATAATCATTAACAGAAGAATGGGTAAAAAGGATGGTATATCCATACAAGGGATTTCTAATCAGCAATTGAAAAAAAATAATAAAAGATACGTGGAACAAATAAGTGGAATTATACAGTATATAATCTTTTGTGGCCAGATATATGAATGAATCTCAAAAACTATGTTGAATGAAAATTTCCAGCCACAAGTGATTACATACTATAGAATTTCATATATATGAAGTTCAAAGATGGATAAAACTAAGCTATGGTGATAGAAATCAAAATAGTGATTGTCCTTATGTGCATGGGAAGGGCTTTTATCTGGAAAGGGACACAAAGGAACTTTCTGAGATGCTGGAAATATTCTATATGTTGATTGGAATTATGGTTATGTAAGTTTCAAAACTCATGAAACTGTATACTTGTGATTGTGTGTTTATTGTTTGTAAATTTTACCTCATCTAAAAATATTTTTTTGAATGAATAATAAAATATTTGAATTTTCCAAAGGAAGTTAAAATAAAAGAGGAACCATAACAGTATTATAGACTAAATATTGGGTAGAAGTTGATTTTTTCATTTACCCATCTGTATAATGGTGAAACCAAGTCAATGATTTCTTTTACCATTAGAACAATTTCTGTGGAAGAATTTAAATATGAATATGATGTAAATACTACTTCTTAGTTACATTAAAAACCTAGAGTAAAAGTAATCAAGAAAGTAGAGAAGAGAAATTTTAAACTTAGATAGGGGAGTTGATATCTGCTAGGATAAGATATCAGGATTTGTTTTTAATCTCACTCTACAAAAAATAAGTTCTCAAAAATGAAAATAAAAGATGGTAACTTGAACAATACTATAACCGACCACAAAAATAGTCTCAAAACGCAAAAACATTCCTTTTTTTACAAAGTATATGACATTCATAATTAAAAGGCATGTATACATAGGCAATGTCTTGAAATCTTTTTTTTTTTTCCTGAAAACATTATCTAAGGTTAAACTGGGAAAAGAGGTGTTGCTTTCTTTCATAGTAATTTAATGTGTCCTGGATTATAATATCAACTTTGCTTTTTCTGGGGTTTGCTCTTCCCAGAGTAGATCTGCATTCAGATTTTGCAAGAGAAACCATTACTTCCTGTCTAGTTTTATTACTCTCAGCCTCTCAAATCAGACCTTCCTTTTTCACCTTTATTCAGTCATCACCGGAAGCAGTCCTTGTAGGCAGGGTAACAAGTTCAAAGCTCTGTCTAGTTTCACTTCTCACCATGTGAGAGTCTGTCACGCTGCTTAGACACTATGGTGACAGCCCTAGCTCCATAGCAAGTACCCACTCAGCCAAATACACTCCAGAGTTTTGTTCAGTCCATCAGTTTACCCAGGGCTTAAGCTATGGAGATGACTCCTGGCTGGTACTTCATGTCTATTCTTGAGGATTACTGTTACCCACAGTGGTTTATCTCCTGGGTGACTAACACTTCCCCAACAGCACCCTTCCTTTCTGATGACAGGTCTGGTCCACTGATGTAGAAGTTGAAAATAAATTTAACTACTTCCTATTGAATCACCCAAGGGTGATGCCCAATGATTGTTCATACTGATGAAGCAACCAGCAGGGCAGTATAGAGTAAAAATTCAACAGAAAATTGGGAAGATTTCAGTAAAAGTTAAGAATTTCTTCATCAGATCTTCTTCCTTTCATCTATGCTATTTGTTGACTAGTTCCATTATCATTTTTTTTTTCTTCCTGGATGCTCAACCGTGCTATAAATTATGGTTTGCCTGGTTCCCTGAAAAGTTGCAGTCTTTGTACTTGTCACCCACACTTGAATTCATGTTCTTAGGAAAAAAGACAGATTTATCAGAGCTAAACATATGCTTTTCTACACAAACCAGGCTAATAGACACATGCTCAGAAAAAAAAAAAAAAAAAAAAAACCAACAACTTCCTATAGCTGGTTTCAGCTCAAGTATACTTTAGTTTCTAAGTGTTAGTATTTTTGTGTGTGTGTACCTCATTAATCAGAGAGAATAGAGATAAATAGGAAAAACATTAAGAAAGCTCTTTAGAAAATGGTATGGGAAAATAATGGGGGAAATTCTAGTTATAAGAAATAGAATAGATATGTGGACATAAGAGACCAATAGAAGGTATAAAATAGCCAAGATAATCAGTTTTGAAGAAAAATAAAGGAAAAGATTCCTGTAGAATTTGAAGCCTGTGATTAAGAAGAGAGAAATAGGAGGATCAAGTTAAAGATAAGAGGTCCATAAAAGTACTGAAGCAGAGGATTGTATTTTCAAGACTTCAGATACTTCTATGGCTATTTTGTCAAAGGTTCTCAGCCTTTACATTTCCAGTCTCTGGATGATGCTGTCATAGGAATGAAGGCTGAGGCACATAGGAAGCAAAAGATATAAGGAAAGCAATCAAGATTGTTTATATGGAACTCAGAGCTTCCCATAAGGAGAGGTGATGCTTCCTGAGTATGTACAGGTGGATATGGCAAAATGACAGGGTATACACTGGGCTAGGACAGGGAGTTTTCTAACTAAATCTAAAAAATTGAGATGATGTAAACTGAAACAAGGAAAAGGATCTTTAAAAGTCTGCTGAAATTCACCTCCGTGTGATCCTCTAAACTCTCAGCTATCCTCTCTTTTCATATCTTCCCAATTTCTCTTTTATCCTGACTGAAACAGAACCTAATCAAATTCTCAAATAGACAAAGCCACATTTTCTTCCCTAAGTACTTATCATTATATATAAAATATAATATATGTGTATATATACAACCAATATGTAAGAAACCAGATCTAACTTACTTTGTTCTTCACCCTTAGGACGCAAGGAGCTGTTCTCTGTTATTGAACAATCTTCAGAATTCATCTCAATTCTGCTCAAAATCCCCTAGTTAATCCCAGGTCAAATCAATCCACAATGACAGTCTTTGCTGGAGCTCTTGTTCTGTCTCTGGGTCTCTGTGGCATTTCAGTATTTATATTCGTTACACGGTCTCCACCCCCTTCCTCTTGCCTCCTACTTGCTCAACTACTCCAGTTCTTTCTAATTTATGCTCCAGTGGCCCAGACAACTTATGATGTATTGTTGTGGTGAGGTATGGGTTTTCCCTACTGTCTGAAATGTGCTTTCCCTCAACTCTAGGTGTAGCAGGAAGGGGCAGGTGGGATTTTCCCAGAACCTGAGATACCCTTCTTTAAGTCCGGAGAAAATAAAAAATAGTTTAGGAGACAGCATAATCTAAGTAAAGAATTTAAAATTGTGGATTTCAGTAGAATGCCTTAGTTTATGAAGTTTAATTCTGGATATATCTTCCCCATTGACTTTTCCTTTTTGCTTTGGGATTCCTATCTTTGAGACTGAAATATTTTGGAGAATGAGAGTATAATATTTCCTTGGTATTTTTTTCATTCACTTCATCATACATTTAACAATTAATATTATTGAACATCCACTGTGTACTTGACAACATTTGGAGCCAGATGATTTACTGTTGAACAAGAGTTATAAGATCTCTATCCACACAGATCTCTCTATCCATCTTGGAAGAGTTCTACTTGGGAAATGATGTGTATCATTCATTTCTTCCCTGGGGACTGGTTTTCTTAGTCTACCATTTAGAAGCATCATCTAGTATATAGTTGCTTTAGTGCAGGAAAAGGAAAGCTTGTGGTCTGGAACTTCTTCGCTATGGTCTAAAATAGTTTACCTTAAATTTTCTGTTTCATTTCTCTTCTGCTAATTTTCTTGTCATACTTTACTCTCATTTACCCTGCTTCTGTCTCACCTGTCTAATATCTTATTCTGCTATATTTGCCCTTTTCTCTAGCTTATTCTGTTCATCTGTCTCTGGGGATCTGAATATTTGTAGTATGATTGTTATAAAAAAGATAGGGCTATGGTATCAACTGCTTCCAGATATATGATTAAGATCAATACAAAATAAATGTAGACTGTATGTGTATGATGATTTTTTTTTTTTTTTGGCACCAGGGTCCAGGGATTGAACCCGGGACCTCGTATGTGGAAAACCAGTGCTCAACCACTGAACCACATTGGCTTCCTTGAGTTGGTTTTTTTCGTTTGTTTTTTGTTTTTTTCAGGAGGCACTGGGAACAGAACCAAGGACCTCCCATGTGGGAGGTGCGAGCTCAACCGCTTGAGCCACATCCATTCCCTGTGTACGATGATTTAAGGGAGGATCAAAATACCACTTTGATTAGTAATCTTGGTGCCTACAATTTTATTCATTAATAAAAACATTCTGTTTTTGGAATAAAGCTTTTGTGAAAATGTCATGCTTAGGCGGGTTTGAAATCATCACCTACTGTAGTTGGGTCATTAGATGTGTTTATCTACCTAAGACACAAGGTGGTAAATATTGGTCCTAAAGTGTCTCTTTGCCTCCACACTATTTTTCAGTCAATTTTCCAGTACATTTTCCAGAGGGATTGTTTAAAATTAAGATTTAATAGTTTGGTGAGAATATTAAACTCTTCTGCCCTTCCACTCCCAATAATTCTAATAAAATCACTGTAAAATCTAAATATCTTTTCATAGTTGAGAAAACTTTACACATGGTGTGGATCTTGATTCCCTCTCCTAACATTCTTATTAGTCAATGCCCTCTCCAAGAGTAAATTCCTTGCTATTTCACGAAAATGTCAAAGACCCAGAGAAGTCTTCACTTGCCATCATATCTAAAATACAACCTCACAATCTATGCCTCTACATACATTTATCTTTCTCTTCAAAAGTTGTTATTACATATTATATCATTTTTTATTGTCTACTTTTCTTATTAGAATATAAGTTCCTTGGGGGCTAGGAATTTTTCTGATTTGTCCTTCTGTGTCTTTAACAACTGGCATAACTGGAAAGTAGTATGTACTAAATACATACTTGCTGAATGAATGAAGGAATTAATGAATGGATGAAAAAATATGTATGAAAATTAGAAAAATCCCCAAATGTGAGGTGCTACTCAAGGACGTTGGGATTGTAAGATTGAGAAATGTATGTCTTTAGACTGCCATTGGATAGGAAGTGTGCACTTAATACTGCTGAAGAATGACAAAGGAGATAAGTTTCATACTTAAGGGAATAGCAAACCTATTGCTCATGCGTTTGCTAATTTCATTGGGTTAAAGCAGGCTCCATCTTTTAAATGTTTATCCTTCTAGAGTTGGGTTAAAGTGCACACTCTGCCACTAATTGGATACACCATGTTTTGAAGAATGTATGAGACAACGTAGCCCATCCATAAATTAACAAGTGTTTTAGTCCACTAAATTGTATTTTAGGCACTTACCAACCCTCTGAAATATTGCAATATAATCTTAATGTATGTTAAACTTTTAAAATAGCCTGAAGCCAATATCTGTAACTCATTGAACTGTAACCCAGATGTCTTGTTTCTTTAATGCTGATGCTATATTTTATGACTGCATAATCTTTACCTTGTAACTGAACAATAACAAATAACTTGTAACTGGCCCCATTTGCATCCTCTGTCTTATTTTGCAACCCTAAAGTCTGATACTCCTGTACACAGTCTTCTATGTTTATTAATGAAGTAACAGGACTCATCCCAGAACTGACCAAGCCAATTCTAATCAGAGTTAGCCCAACTGACATGTGCAATAGCCTAAACCTTAAACTTCAAGTGAGTTAAGTATATAATCAATCTGCACATACTCAGAGATTAGACTATTTCTAATCCCATCATCTCAAACAATCCACTCATCATGCTCAAAACACTACTTTTTAGTCATGCAATATATGAGTCATCATGATGTCCATCTCCTATATTCCGCAATATTACAATCTTCAATCTCATAAAAACCTTAAGCACTCTCAACTTGGGGACACAGATTTGAGGGTTTGCCCTCCTGTCTTCATGAGTCTATTTTTGCTGAATAAACTCTTTCTCTTCTCAAAATCCCAGTGTCCATATGGTAGTCGGACGCTGAACCTCTTGAGCCACATCCGTTTCCCACAAAGACACTTTTGATAGTCAAGACAAAGGGACTCCAGAATAAAATTGGCCATATACCTACAGAATATACAACCCTGGAATTAGGTCCTTTTACTTTGTGAAAGCTGCTTTCTATAGAAAGATTCTGATTTTATAGGTTGTTTTTGATCTATTTTATATTTGGTAAAACCTAGGTGTGACACAAGCTATTTTTCCCCAGCTCTACAATACCATGTTCTGTTGAAATCTTAATTCTTTCATTGAAAGATTTGTTTTCAGGTCTATAAACTGTTCATTTTCACTGGCATTTGAGCATGTTATTTTATAAATGATGAGATTCCAGGTTGGGAATTGAGTGCTGCTTTTTTCCTTTTAAAAAATTATGTTGGTTAAAAAACAACAAAAAACAACAAAAAAATGTGATTTAGTTAACTTGTTTTGCTCTAGAGAGGAATGAGTGTTAAACTTGGTATATTTTTAAATATGTTTCTCTAAGGTTAAACATGATTTTCAAATGTACTTCTGTACAGCCAGATATTCAGTTGTTTTTCATAGTTCCTGTTATTTTCAGAAAAATGAAAATAAATTTGTTCCCTAAAAAAAGAAAAAAAAATCCCAGTGTCACTTAAATGACTCCCTGCACATCAGACAAGGACTCACTTTTGAGCTACAACCATATCACTGTTATAAATCTGCAACATTATTTGAACTCCCTCAAGTCTTTGGGTATAAAGAAAGAGAAAGAATATCCTTACACACAGAGATAGGCTTTTGAAAAAATGGATTTATTAATGATTGTACATCTTTGATGGACTGTATGGTATGTGAATATATCTCAATAAAACTGCTTTAAAAGTACTTATTTATTTGTTTGTTACTTTGTGGGTTTACAGAAAAATCATGTATAAAATGCAAAGTTCTTCTATACTGTCCCATCATGACCACCCTGCATCAGTGGGGGTACTGTGAGTGTTTGAAGTTTTTTGTGAATTCCAGAAAAGATCATGATCATCAAGCTAATCCACTCTTATGGGCAAGGGACCCTTTGAATGGATTCAATTTAGCTGGGAGCCTTTGATTGGAGTACATTCGTGAGCCATGAGTCAGGGTGGGTCTCAGTCCTCTTGCTGGAGTCCTTTAAAAATAGGAGAAATATGCAGAGAAACACACAGAGAAAGAGAGCTGCCATCTTACCATGCCATGTGAGAGAGGACTCCAGGATCGCCTGCAGCTGCAGAAAGAGAGAAACCCCAAGAGGCTGAGAGAGAGACAGGAGGCTGGAATCAGCAGAGCAGCCTGAAGAAAGGACAGGGAACAGAAGAGCCTTGTGCCTGATCAACTGGGGCTGAGCTTGGGGAGAAGTCAACCTGGAGGGGAAGGCAGGGACCACAATAGAGACTGGTTTCCATTTTGCCTTGCTACATGGCAGGAGTCCAAGATCTGCCAGCAGCCGACTTTTGGTGAGATAGTATCTCTGATGATGCCTTGATTTGGACATTTCACAGCCTTGGAACTGTAAGATTTTACCCCCAAAAAATTTCCATTATAAAAGTCAACCCATTTCTGGTATTTTGCATTGGCAGCCTTTAAGAATCTACAACAGGCACATTTGCCACAATTGATGATAGCACATTTTTATAATTGTACCATTAACTCTATACCATGGTTTGTTTACCTTAGGGTTCCTGTGTTGTACCTTCCAATGGATTTTTAAACATTTTTAAAAATCCTAGTAACATATATACAACCTAAAATTTCCCCTTTAACCATATTCATATATATAATTCAGTGCTGTTAATTATGTTCACACTGTTGTGCTTCCATCATCACCATCCATTACTAAAACTTTTCCATCATCCCAAAGATAAACTTTGTACAATTTAAGCATTAACTTTCTATTTCCTACACCCACCCTGTGTCCTGTTAACCTATATTCTAGATTGAGACTCTATGAGTTTCCTTATCTTAATTTCGTATCAGTGAGGTCACTAATACAATATTTATCCTTTTGTGTCTGGCTTATTTCACTCAACATGATGTCTTCAAGATTCATCCATGTTGTTTCATATATAAGAAATTTATTCTTTTTAATGCTGAATAATATTCTATTATATGTATATACTACGTATTATTTATCCATTTATTGGGGATGGACTCTTGGGTTGCTTCCATATTTTGGCAGTTATGAATAATGCAGCTGTGAACATCAGTATGGAAATATTTGTTCAAGTCCTTGCTTTCAGTTCTTTGGGGTATATACCTAGTAGTGGGATTGCCGAGTCATATGGTAATTCCACACTTAACTTTCTGAGGAAGTGCCACACTGTCTTCCACAGTGGCTGCACCATTTACCTTCCCATCAACAATGGCAAAGGAGGACTTTCCATTAGCCAATTGGACTAACATAGAAATCAAGGTCCAGTTACACCATTTTCTAATGTAACTTTTCCCCTCTGGTGATTTCCATATAAATGTGAATATCTAATTTCCTTCACAAATTTTCTTCTTTGAAGCTTGAATATTCTAGAATAGTCAGTCAGATTGGGATTATGAAAAAAAACGCATATGTTTTCAGTCAGACAAATGACATCTCCCACCATTTTCCCTCTTGCTTCTTACAGGCCTCTGGTGCTTGAAGAAATCAAACTTATTTTCATTTTATAGGGTTTGTTTTTGCCCTTGTTCTTTCTGCTCTCAGATTTCTCATGGTTAACTCTTCTTATATTTTACTGAACTTGTCTCCTTCACAATGAGATCGTCCTTGATCTTCAGTCTAAATTATTTCCAATTAGTTACTATCAGTTACCTCACTTTCTTTTACTATATAGGGCATTATCACTGCCTGAAATTTTGTAGTTCATTATTCATAAGCTTTTGCATTATTATCTATTTCTCACTACTAGAAGGTAAGATCTTTAAGAGCAATACATGCATATCTTATTCACCACTGAGTTTCCAGTACATGTAAGAGGGCCTGGAACAGAGGAGTTCCATAAATACTTGTTGGATGGACACATAAAATAATGTGTGTGAGAATATTGACTCAAGTGCTTGTTAACTGTGCAGCTTTGGGGAAACTTTACTTAGTAAACAACTTTACTAAGATTTGCATT
The DNA here is from genome assembly GCA_026826555.1 of Tolypeutes matacus. NCBI lineage: Eukaryota > Metazoa > Chordata > Mammalia > Cingulata > Chlamyphoridae > Tolypeutes > Tolypeutes matacus. Next base: position 2,029,771 of record JAKSZT010054550.1, read on the forward strand.
TGTTTTCCTTAAAATGAATATATCAACATCCAGCTCAAGTTTTTATGGAGAAAACTGATGAATTAGAAAATTAATTTTATGCTACAGTTCATATAAGCCATTTAATGATACGTAAGAAAATGGCAATTTGATGCAAGTCATGAAAAGTTCCTCATTTGATGTAAATTACTAAGAGACAATAGCTGAGAAGTCACAGCATAATTTCTGCTATGATGCAATGGACCTTGTCTGTCTGGAACACAGCAAAGACGAAGGAAGCTGCAGTTTTGTATAACCACCTCTAACAGCTTTCACAACATTAGGACTCTTGCTTATGTGCCCAAGATTTCTTGCTCCTTCAACCAAAATCAGGCAAATTGATATGATTGTGTGTGTGTGTGTATATATATACACACACATGTACATACTTACACACATATATATTATGTTGTGTGTAACATCTATATTATATTATGTATATGCTATCAGCCACAGAAAAATCGTACCTAGAGATCTTAACAATATAAATATCTTTAAGCATTATGACATTGATCAAAGTTGAACTGCTTTTATGTTCAGAAACCATTTTTTTCTACCTGTCTTTATGGGGATAGCTAGCATAGCTTGTTGAAACCATCATATGTATGGGTGGGAATAGAAAGCCACTGCAAACTAAAACATAACCAAATTACCAAAAATGTGTTATCAGTGGGCCTCCTAGGTACACACTATAAGTAAAAAGGTGTATCTTTTATTTAAGGCATGCTTTTACACTTACCAGAGTGTCCTTTCATGACCAATAAATTATACTCTTACAGTATTAATCCATACTTGTTAACCAAAAGGAATGTTTTCTACACCCTGTTAAATCCCAGTGTTAAATTCACTAAGACAAAGAGAAGTGTTGAGGGCCAGGATGCAGTGTGGAAAAAGTTTTGGTGTCACTGGGTTTTTCAAGTGTCCCTTATTCATGCAAACATGGAACCAAACTCACCATATAGCCAGTCCTGATGTGTTTAGTTCTGTAAAGAAAAGGGACATATCTGTGCAAATCAACTTTTTTCACGCTCTTTTAAAAACACACATAGCAATAATAACATCTAATAAAAGGTTCATGTTTTTAAGAACAATTTTATGTATCTTATTCATAGATAATATATGAAAAATTTATGATAACCACTGGACAGAGTTTATAATTAGCATTTCAGAGTTTAGTTAAGAAAACCAAGACTTAGATAAATAAGTGCCTGGTCAAAGAAGTCACTCAGGGAACCGAAACTCAATGCATCTCACCTTCATGTGTGACCATATATGAAGAATCCGGAGGAAGGTTCCAGAAAGGAAATGAAGTAATGTAAGCTAGATGCAAAGTGGTGCAGGGAAGGCAGGATATGCTGTCCTTATCAGACAGCAGCTGCAGGAGCATGCTTTAGAGGCACATGTTTTCAGGAACCGCAAACTTCCGACCTAAGATGACTTCCGGAGACAAGCTATTCAAAACTTTTTTCATATACTGCTTTTTTCTTTCAAAGGGTGATTTAGGTTTCTGAATGGTTTTTATTCTTCCTGTGCATCAAAGTTTTAATTTATAATGCTTCAAGCTCTGTTAAAGCAATGCAAATTATAAAAATTTATGAAATTTACTTTTAAGTCACAGGTGTGTGTGTTTTCAAGTTGGTTACTGTAAAGGTTCAACAAAGGTAAGTATGAGTAAGTGGGGGATTTTCTACATCTAAATACTTTCCAAACCTCTCTCCTCTCTGAATTGACTCTTTGATCTTTCTAATTTTCCTCTTTGGTGGAACATCTTCTATAACACAGAAATAAGTTGGTTTGGAAAATGTGAGCTGGCATGTTTCTTCTTCTTGACTTGGGAAGGCAAAGATAAGATATCAGTGCTCGTGTATTCATAAACTTGAACTCTGAAAAATTTGACAATTTCTGAAGGTAAATTACCTGAAAGAGGAACTATACAACTATGAGTGCTTAACCACAACTTAGTACCTTATATAAATTAACTTCAGGCTTCTCACATTTACAAAACACTTTTGGGAAGACTCTCAAAGACAATGATTTGGAAAGAGCAAATAAAACATAAATTTTAGGTAGGCCAGGGCTTGGGCCACTCAGTCCTTGAGTGACACACAATGAATTTGAACAGATTTGTTTATCCCACCTTATGTGGATATATTTGCATCTAACCTATATAGTGATTGAAAAGCCTCCAGGTAGAAGAGGGACAGGGACCCTTACAATTCCTCTGTCCCACCAATTTGAAGTCCTAATGTAAAAAGCATTTCTGATGGACTGGATTGGCCTTTGAAAGAAAAATGGAGCCCATAAGATGGAATACACCAGAATGTAGAAGAGGTTGAGAAGGCGGACAAAACAACCACAATAGTATATCATGAATAATTTTAGACTAATATACTTGTGATGGTTAAGTTCATGTGTCAAGTGGCTAGGTTATGATATCCAGTTGTTTGGTCAAGCAAGCACTGGCCTGTTTGTAACTGTGAGGATATTTTCTAGACTTAAATCATCAGTAAGTTGATTGCATCTATAGCTGATGACATCTACAATCAACTGAGGAGCCTGCCTTCAACAATGAGAGAAGGCTCATCCGATCAGTTGAAGGGGTTAAAAGGGAGAAGTGATACTTTCAGCAGTCAGAAAGAATTTCTATCTCTACTTCAGATAACCAGCTTCTCTTGGGGAATTCATTGAAAAATCTTCCTTGGAGTTCCCACTTGTTGCCTACGGAATTTGGCAGCTTGTTCCCTACGGAATTTGGACGTCATCCCCACAGTTACATGAGCCAGTTCCTATTAAAAGTCTCATAACAGTTACAGATACAAATACAAATATAAATATAAAATCTCCTGTTGGTTCTGTTTCCCTAGAGAATCCTGAACGCTTACTAACATCATACTTGAGAATTTAAGTGAAATGGACACATTCCTCACAAACACATCTTCCAAAACTGAAATAGGAAGTAATAATAGAAAATTTGAATAGTTTTATAGCTATTGAATAAATCAAATTAAATACACTTATTGGGAAAGAAGTTAAACACAACTCAAAAACATCAGAAACTCCATACCCAGATGATTTTATGTTCCAATCTACCAATATTTAGGGAAAAATAAAGACAAACTTACAAATCTTTCCAGAGAATATAAAAAAGATCAGGCCAGGAAAACACTGCAATCAAAACCTTACTGGCCAGTATTACTCATGTAAATAGATGTGGAGATTTTAAAAATAAATTTAGAAAATTAAGTTCAGCGATATGCCAAAATAATGCACCACAACAAAACTGGGTTTATACAAGGAATGCAATATTGATTTTTCATTCAAAAATCAATCAACACAATTTTCCACATTAACTAAAAATAAAAACGTTTGCAATAAATTATTTTATAAATTTAACCAAAAATTCATAATGAAAGTTTGAAACACTAGGAATCAGATTAACTTTTTTTAATCTGAAGAAGGATATCTTTTAAAGACATCATACTTGATGTGAGTAACTGAGAAAGTTTTCCTGCAAAGTCATGAACATGACAATGTATTAGTCAGCCAAAGGGGGTGCTGATACAAAGTATCAGAAATCTCTTGACTTTTATAAAGGGGATTTATTTGGGGTAAAAGTTTACAGTTACAAGGCCCTAAAGAGAACAACTCAAGGTTGCTTCCTCACCCAAACTCGTTTCCATGTGTTGAAGCAAGATGGCAGGCGACCATCTGTGAGGGTTCAGCCTTCCTCTTCCCTCTTAAGGCTCTGTGGGTCCAGCTTCTTCTAATCTCAGCTGTAGGCTGCCATTGGGCTCACCTGTCTTCCTGGGGCTCATTTCTTTCCAGGTTCAGCTGCTCTGGTTTCTTCACAAGGTCAGCTGCAAACTATCAGGTGAATGGCTTATCTCTCTTCCTGGGGCCTCTGCAGTGTCTATGGAGCTGTCTCTCTTCCTCTGTGTATCTTCTCTGTGTATCTACTTCTGTATGTCTCCTTGATTGAGTGTCCATTTATATAGCTCTCAAAGGGGGTGGGGACTCAATCTGAGTCTCCCTAATAACATGGTAGAATCAAAGCCCTAATCTTAATATAATTTAATCAAACACGTCTCAGCTGAATCTAATACAATCACAGGGTATCAAGCCAAGAGGAACAGACCAGTTTTCAAACATAATCAAATATCTTTTTTGGAATTCATAAATAATATCAAACTGCTACAGACAAAATATCCTATATCATCACTTTTTTCTTTTAGCATTTCCTGAGGTAGAAATGTAGTAAGGCTAAATCAATTGATCAATAAATTGATTGATCAGTCAGATAAGGATTAGAAAAATATTGAAAACATTTTTAATTAAACTCTTAGATTAAGATAACGGTAGATACACATTCAATTGTAAGTAATAACACAGAGAGAACCCTTTAAGCTTTAACCAATGACAGTTTGGTTTCCTCATAAGTTTCTCCCAGTAACAATTTATTTTAAAACTATAGTCTAATAACATCGCTGGAATATCGGCATTGATACATTTAAGATATAGAACAAATTAATTATCACATGGATAACTCCTGTTGCTCTTTTATCATCCCACCTGCTTCCCTTCCTGCTCCCACAACTGATTCCTGGCAATTAGTAAACTATTCTTCATTTCTATATTTTTGCCCTTTCAAGGATGTTACTTAAACGGAAACAATCAGTGTGTAATATTTTGAGATTTCTTTCTTTCCAATCATCATAATTCTCTAGGGATTCATCCAAGTAGTTGTATGTATCAGTTGTTCCTTTTTATTACTGAATAGTAATCCATGATATGGTAGTGCCACAGTTTGTTTAACCTTTCACTGCTTGAAGGATATTTGGGTTGTTTCCAGCTTGGGGCTGTTGTAAATAAAGAAAACTACAATCCAATATCCTTCATGAATCTGGATGCATATATTCTTAACAAAATAATAGCAAATAAAATTCAGCAGTATATGAAAACAGTTATTCATCATGATTGAATAGGATTTATTTCAAGGATGCAAGCTTAGTTCAATATTTGAAAACCAATAAGTATAATTTACCACTATATATTTTCCCTTCATCACTGCATTAGCTGCATCCCACAAATTTTGATAAGGTGTATTTTCATTTTCATTCATTTAAATGCATTTATAAGAATTTCTTTTTGACCCAAGGATTATTTAGAAGTGTGTTGATTATTTTCTAAGTGTTTGGAGATTTTCTTGTAATCTGTCTGTTACCTATGTATGGTTTGAGTCTTGAGTCCATCGTGGTCGGAGGACACTTGCTCTATTCTTTGAATTATTTTCAACTTATTGAGGGTTGTTTAATTGCCCAGGATATGTAATACCTTGGTATATGTATAAAATCTCTTGTGTATTCTGCTCTTGTTCAGCTGAGTGTTTTATAAATGTCTGTTAGATCTTGTTGGCTGTTGAATTTTTCTAAATGGTTGCTAATTTCTTGCTTAGTTGTTCTATTAAGTGTTGAGAGGGGTGTTGACGTCTCCTACAATAATTGTGGATTTGTCTATTTCACCTTTTAGTTCTAACAGTTTTTGCTTCACATATTTCATGGCTCTGTTTTGGATGCAATCACATTTAGGGTTGCTGTGTCTTCTTGGTGAATGAGTTTTTTATCGTTACATAATGTGCCTTTCTTTCTCTCATAATGCTTTTATTCGTAAGACTACTTTATCTCATATTAATAAAACCACTTCTGTTGTCTTTTTATTAATGCCTTCATGACATATATTTTACCATACATTTACTTTCAACCTATCTATATCACTAAATTTAAGGGGAGTTTTTTAGACAATATATAGTTGGGGTTTTTGCTTTTTAATCTACTTGCCAACTTTTTAAATGTATTTAAAACATTTATATTTACTAGATAAAGGTTTGTCAATATTGTTGAATTTTTCAAAGAACCAGATTTTGATTTTGTTGATTTCCTCTATTATTTTTCTACTTATATTTCATTAGTTTCCATTTTAGTTTTCAGTATTTCCTTCCTTTTGCATGTTTTAGGTGTAGTTTACTCTTCATTTTTCAGATGGAGTGTTAGGTTAAGATTTGAGCTACTTCTTACTTAACGTAGGCCTTTAGAGCTACAAATTTCTCTCTAAGCATTGCTTTTTCTGCATACCATTAGATTTGGTGTGCTGTGTCTTGATGGTCATTCAGCTCAGAGTAGTTTCTGATTTATATTTGCTTTCTTTTTGACTCATTGGCTATTTGGTAATTTGGAGTTTAATATTCACATAATTGTGGATTTCACAAAATATTTATTATTTCTAGTTTTATTCCATTGTAGTCAGATAAAATACTTTGTGTTATTTCTATCCTTCTAAATGTATGGATGCTTGTTTTATGATATAGTACATGGCCTATTGTGGAAAATGTTCCGTGTGTGCTGGAGAAGAATGTATATTTTATTGTTGTTGTGTTGAGTGTTTTATAGATACTTATTAGTTTTAGTTGACATACTGTGTTGTTCAAGTCTGCTACTTCCTTGTTGATCTTCTGTCCAGTTGTTCTATCCATTATCAAAAGTGATGTGCTGAAGTCCCTGAATATTATTGTTGAATTATTTATTTCTCCCTTCATTTCTGTCAGTTTTTGCTTTATGTGTATTTGTGCTCTTTTATTGGATGCATACATGTTTATAATCCTGTTATATCATCCTGATGGATCGACTCTTTCATTATTATAAAATGTAAAATGCCCGTTATTAATAAATAACATTTATTTGTTTTAATGTCTATTTTTCCTGGTATTAGAATAGCCACCCCAGCTTTACTGTTTGCTGTTTATATGATATATCTCTTTCCATCCTTTCACTTTCAATATATTTATGTGTTTGAAGATAAAGTCTGTCTCCTATAGACAACATATATTTTGATCATGTTTTTCATCCATTTGGACAATCTCTGACTTTTGACTGCACTTTTTTTGTTTTATTCATTCAGATTTAATGTTATTATTGATATAGTTTGGTTTACATTTACAGTCTTATTTTTGTTTTCCATATGTTTCATGCCTTTGTTTCCCTTTTCCTCCTTTGTTACTTTCTTTTACATTCAGTGAATATTTTCTAAGTTAGCATTTAAATTTCATTAATGATTTTATTCACATATTTTTGTGTTGCTTTTTTAGTGGTTGCTCTAGAGTTTACCATATTCATCTTTACTTATAAGGATCAGCCTCAGATTTATATTTACCTAACATCATTAATATATAGAGATGTTACTTTTATACAGCTCTAGTCCCCTCTTTCCTTATTGTGGTATTATTGTTATACATTATATATCTATTAATATTATGAACTCAACAATATGTAGTTATGATTATAACTTTACCATTTGTCATGATTTTCTTAGCACTTTACAGTCTTGCTCTCACCCAACTCCTTTGTGCTGTTACTGGCAAATATTAAACATATATTACATTTCTATATGTTTTTTAGTTATTCCATTAAACATGGAAACTAAAAGTTAAGAATGGCCGTTTTCCAAATTTTATGAGACTCCTCTACTTATCTGAAGTCATTTATCTACTTCTTGACATTTTGCAGCAATTTTACCCACTGCCTCCTAAGGACAAAGCTCTGGTGAACAGTCTCTGAGTCCTTTTGTTCTCTTTTTACCCTCTCAGATTCCTTGGTATCATTGATGTCATACTTGATGTCAAAGAACCCCTAGACTTTGGAAAAGAATCTATGTTATCTGTCACAGATTTCAACAAATCTTAAGTTGTTTGTTTTTTAAATTGCTTTTCTATTTTAGGATGTACTAAATTTTTTTTAGAACACTTAATTTATCATTCAGAGCTTAGTGACTTGCAACAGAGGCATATTGACAGGGGTGTGGCAGTCTCTGTAGCAGGGCCAGCCTGATTTAGGTAAGAGCTGAACAGTCAATCACAGAGTCACTTAGCCACACAGCACACAGACATGACTCTGGAGACCAGGTTTCTTCGGGCAGGTCTGTTTTATTGAGGAAGTGCACAGTCTTTTACAGGCAGGGTGGGGGTAGGGGTGTGTGGCGATGTTGGATTGGCGGACCTTGTTGCTGGGGTTGGAGGCAGATTTGAGGTTAGTGCGCCAAAGTGAGCAGCTGCCAATTCCAGGAAGACCTTCGGCTACAGATCAGGCCATTATGCGTCACTCTGCGCTAACCACAGTAGCCATGTTGGCTAGGCATAGCAGTCTCTCCAACAATTCCTCCGTTTTGTTTTGTTTTATAAGCAAATCTGGTTTTGGCTTTTTGGGTAGCTGTGCCTGTTTTAGGTTGTCTCCTTAAGAGATCTTACCCGTCATTGGCTAACAGCTAAGCTTCCAGAAGCCAGGGGGTAGCAGCGCCTGTCTTAGGTTGTCTCTTTTGAGAGATCTTACCTGTCGTTGGCTGCCTGCTGAGCGCCCATAAAGGAGGACAGCAGCATTGGGTTGGCTGTGTTTGAGCTCTTACCCAGCTTTTTGCTGTTCGTTGATCATTATGGAGGCTGACTGCGTGCGGTTAGGCATTTTGTGAGCAGGCCGTAGGTGCGCGGATTAGACAGCAGAGGTGACCTCTGTGTCATCTTGCTCAATTGGCTGATATTGTGCTAGCTGCAGGCGGTATACTACAAAGGCAGAGATTTTTTCTATACAACTATGTATCCATTTAACGATACAGGGTGTGACCACACAGATGATAACAATTAGTATAAGGGGGCCGATAAGGGGGGCAAGCCAGGTGGTAAGTGGAGACCTTAGCCACTGTAGGAAGGGGTAGGGATTGGTTTGTCCATGTATAATTTGATTGAGAATCTTATTGAGTTTTTTGACATTTTCTTCAACTATATTGGATTCATTGATGTAATAGCAGCACTCTTCTTGCAGGAACAGGCAGGTGCCTCCCTTTTCTGCTGTAAGGAGGTCGAGAGCTCGACGGTTCTGTAATGAAACTTGGGCAAGAGAGGTAATTTGTGCTTGTAAGGAGGAAAGGGAAATCATGGTAGATTCGAGAACTAGTTGTAACTGTTGTTCTAGATTTTGTTTTGCAATGACACTATGACCAATAGCGCCTCCAGCTGTGGCTGCTGCAGCTATGGAGGTGGAGAGGGAAGTGCCAATTAGTACTGGGATGAAAGCAGCACGTTTTTGGATGGGGTGGAGCAGATTTTGGAGCTCTCCTGGGCTATATATGGTGAGTTGAGGGGTAATAGCAACTAGTAGACAGGGCCCTTGATATGTTATTTAAGCATCTAGTGAGGGTGGAGTTGCACCAGAAGTGAAGGTGTAGTGGAGCAGTGGCGTTGTTGGCGATGGTTATATTGGTGGTGCAGCTAAGCATGATTTTGGGGGGTAGATGTGTGGTATTGGGAAAAAGGCAGGTAATATTGTTAGGATTTGAAATCCAGAGGGGGATGGAGAGAGGTGGTGATGAGCAAAAGACAGGGGTGGATAGATTATAGGAAGCCTGATAGGGAATATAGACTACAGCAAGTAGTGGGCGTTGTAAGGAAGTGCAAAGGAAGCAATTAGACATGTTTATAGGACTGGCGGAGGAGTTTAATAGAGAGACGGCCGAATTAATAACTTGAGTCCATGTTGGGATCTGAAAGCTTGTTGTAGATAGGTTTTGGGAAAGGGCTGCTGCGCTTTTGACGATGAGTTGTTGAACCTGAGAAATGTTGCGTGTGTAGAAGGTTTCTAAATGTCTGGAGATGAATATGGTGCAGTATGGTCAGAATTGAGGTCGGTATATAGTGCACCTAGAACTTCTGTCTGCCAAATAGGATTCCAGGGATCAGAGATGCGCAGGTACAGTTGATCTTGAGTGGTGTTATAGTAAAGCAAACATTTTTGGTCAGTTGGTGGCTTGGGGTTGTAAACGTTGACATGGCAGCTGTCAGTGTTGCCATGGACACAAGACCAATAGGGACATCCACCGTACTCCTTGTCATAGTTGTTTTGAGTACAATAACTTTGCGTTTGTTGATGCTCAAAGCAGGCATAGGGGTGTGAAGTAGTGTAGAATGGTGGCCTTGCTGTGAGGACTGTGAATGAATTACGGTTAATAGATATGGTAATGGGAGTCTGACAACCTGTGGGTGGGCAATATGTGGTGCCAATGAAGGCAGCACCAGATTTGTAGTATGAGCTGAACTGTTCTCTAACTGTAAATTTCCATTGTGATGAGGTGGCGATAACGGGCGGGAAAGGTGCCCACAATGTGAACGAGAGAGATAGATAGAGGAGCGACAGTGTGTGTGCCAGTGTGAGGTTACTTGCTGTGAGTAGGTTGTTGCGGTGTGGGGGCTTCATCATTGGTTCGGGCTGAGCAAGGTTTCCGTGTTGGGTACTGCTGGTTTGACTAGTCGGCTCGGTATCCAGAGTGGTTGTTCTGCGTCTTCTGGAAAGATACAAGCATAGCCTCATCCCTGTGTTAGCAGGGGATGGGGTCCTTTCCACTCATTGGTTAAAGGGTTTTTCCAATGGACTAAGGGCACTGGGGTGGGGGCATTTCTTAGCCCACCCTAGTGTCGAATGGCAGAGGAACATCGATTATCATCGAAGGTGAGAAAATTTAGAGTGACTAGGACTTTGTTTAGGCAATCCCAAGGGGTATCCTTGGGGTATTTACCTTTTAATTTTTGGATTTGTTGTTTAAGCGTGGAATGAGTGTGCTCTATAATGGCTTGACCTTGGGGGTTGTATGGGATACCAGTTTTGTGTGTGAGTTGACAAGATGCACAGAACTGCTGAAAATTTGTTGATGAGTAACATGGACCATTGTCTGTTTTTATTGTCCATGGTATGCCCATTTGATTAAAGGCCTGTAGACAAGCGGTTATGACATGTTTGGATTTTTCACCTGTTAAGGCGGTGGCAAAGATGAATTTTGAGAAGGTGTCAACAATGACATGGAGGAACTTGGACTTTCCAAAGACAGGGACATGTGTAACATCCATTTGCCAGATGGCGTTTGGCCGGAGACCCCGAGGATTTACTCCCTGGGGCTGGAGGGGACCAACTGGAAGGAGATGTGCGCAGTGCGCACATGCACGCGTAAGATGTTTGCAACTAATAGAAGGTTCAATATGGTTTAGTTGGAGCTGTTCTTGTACTAGAAGTTGTAATTGCTCTAATTTTGTTCGAGGCAATGGCCACTGTTCCGTCCAAATGGGATTTGTTGTTTTCCAGTTTAATTTGATGGGTGATGGTTTTGTGACTGTGAATAGGGGCGGACGGACAGCGGCCTCTAGGATTGGGGGTGGATCGCAGGATTGGAAGTTAAGACAGTGCCAACTTTAGGGAGAACATCATGTCCCCAGAGGGAGTGTGTAATCGTAGGCATTACAAGGGGGCAGAAAGTCCCTGTGGGCCCGTCGGGGTCTGTCCAATGTAAGGTGTTGACAACTTGTTGGGCTGGTTTTAGGTCTCCGACACCTTGGACTCATGGGCCAGGCTGTAATTTCCAGGTGGGATCTACATCAGTTGACCAGAGGACGGAAATGTCTGCTCCAGTATCAATTTGTCCAGTGGTAGGTTTGCCTTGTATAGTTAAGGTAAGGAAGGCTTTATTCTGCGTTATGGGGATGGTCCAGTATATTGTGGGTTGATGGTCCTCTCTTAGTGGAGGGGCTGAGAGGTGCCCCTGGCCTAGTTTAAAGGTGGCAGAGGAATACCTTGGATATCAACTGTGGATTTGCAATCTTTTTTCCAATGAAACCCTTTTTTGCATCACCGGCAGACGGAGCAGGGTGGGGCGGGGGGCACAAGACTCGCCACAGGAGGAGTAGGCTGTTGCGTATGGGAAGGGTTAGAGGGGCACTCTCTTGCAAAGTGACCAGGCTGATGACAGTTATAGCAGGTTCTAGGACCTTTAGGGAGGTGGAGTTGTTCTACCAAAGTGGCAGCAAGGATAGAGGTGGAGCTTTGGGAGGCAGCGACAGCAGTGGAAGCAGCCCCGGTGGCAATAGAGGAAGCAGTTAGGGAGCTAATGTCTCTGCAAGCTAAAACCTAGTTGTCAGGGGCTTGGTTATGGATAGGCGTAATAGCTTGTTTACAAGTGGTATTTGCGCCTTCCCAGAGGAGTTCTTTAAGCAAAGCCTCAGCGGCGGTGGCATGGGAGACCTTCTGAGCGATGGCTTCCTTGACTCGGCTATAGAATGTTGAGAAAGGTTAGTTTGTACCTTGGAGGAGGTCTGCGAAGGTAACAGGTTTTCCTTGTGGGTTGAGCTTTTGAAAAGCGGTCTTTGCAATAGCATGGCACTGTTCAAAATAGAGAGGTGGGCATGCTGCCTGAACAGAGGGGAGAGCCCATTGTTCTTCACCCCTGAGGGCGTCGGGGGCGGGGGGGGGGGAGTTCAGTAATGCTGTTGGTGAGATTACGGACACCGGTTTTGTCAGCTTCATCATTAAACATGGCATTCCATGTGACAAAATCTCCAGGGGTAAGAATGGCGCGTGCGAGATTTTTCCAATAGATAGGGCAGTTGTATTCGAACGAAAGGTTTTCAAGAAGCATTTGAGCACAGGGGCTATTAAGGCCATCTTCTTGAACTGCTTTGCGTAAATTGGTGATAGTTTTATTATCATAAGGGTGCCAGCTGTGTGGAGCAGCGGGTGGGGGATATAGGTTGGCAGGAAATAAGTGAGGAGGTGTAGGAGTAGTTTGAGAGGGGGGAATGCAAAATGGCTGTGAAGCGTTTGGCGGGAAAGGTGGAGGCACAGGGGATGGGTGTAGGGCAGGAAGTTGTTGGGGTATTGATTCACAAGATGGATGCCGTATAGGGTGACAAGATGAATGTGGGTTGGGCGGGGCTACCAGAAAGGTGGGAAGGTAGGGCGAGTGGGGTGGGGGGAGCGGCCGGGGAGGAAGTAGGGGAGGAAGTGGCAGAACTGTGTAAAAAAGGATTGTTAGAGGGACCACATGGGGGGCGGCAGAGGAGCTGGTCACGTGCGCATTACGCTTTGGGGGCTCGGAGTGAGTGAGCGGAGGTGGCTCGGCTATGGAGGTGGCAGCGGCGGCTGCGCTGTGCGGAAGCGCTGGAACTGGAGCCGGGTGATGGCGGACTGGACTCGGTTGAGGAAGGAGGGGGAGAGGTGGAATGGGAGGAAGAGATGGTGGCAGGGCATGAGGAACTAATAGAGTTAGTAGGAGGTGGCACGGGGCTAGTAGGCGAACAGACTTTAACCTCGGAGGAGGGGTAGTTGGCGGTAGGTATAGGAGGGTAAAGAGGTTTAGCAGGAGGAGGTGGCTTGTAGGGGGGAGGTGGCGGTGGCGGAAGGGAGGGAGCAACGGAGGCTGTCGTTGCCTGGATAGAGGGGATTGGAGCAGACTGTTCAGTGGGGGCACCGGTAAGGCAGGCGTGAATGGCTAGGAGGGCAGGGATAAGGCCTAACGGGAAGGATTTTCCCTCCTGGATGTCAGCGGAGCGCACACACGCTGTAGGAGCTTTGCCCAGGTGGCAGGGTCCCAGAGAGGGGCACTGGTGAGCCAGGGGTTGAAATGAAGAAGGATGTCCCAGTATTCGTGGACAAGCTTTTCAGAGATTTTTACATGCCTAGAAGCTAGGAGAGCGTGAATGGCACGAGCCTGGGGTGCGTACTCCACGGAGGAGGTATTTCCCATGGCAGGAACAGAGGGGCAACTTACCAAGGTAGAGGGTGAGCAGCACGGAGACTCACCGGGGGGCAGACACCGAAAGAGGGGGCTGCCCCACGTTGGGCGCCAGGTGTGGCGGTCTCGGTAGCAGGGCCAGCCCGATTTAGGTAAGAGCCGAACACAGTGAATCACAGTCACTTAGCCACACAGCACACAGACATGACTCTGGAGACCAGGTTTCTTCAGGCAGGTCTGTTTTATTGAGGAAGTGCACAGTCTTTTATAGGCAGGGTGGGGGTAGGGGTGCGTGGCGATGTTGGATTGGCGGACCTTGTTGCTGGGGTTGGAGGCAGATTTGAGGTTAGCGCGCCAAGGTGAGCAGCTGCCAATTCTGGGAAGACATCCAGCTACAGATCAGGCCATTATGCGTCACTCTGCGCTAACCGCAGTAGCCATGTTGGCTAGGCCTAGCGGTCTCTCCAACACAGGGGTATTTATTTACCTTTGGTCTCCCCAGTTTCTTCTATTTACACTCATCCTCTTCTGAGTGTGGAATAAGAAAATTCCTTTCTCTTTCTCTTATACAAAGGACTTCCTATAGGCTTGGAACATCTCCCCCCTGCAGCTCAGTGAGCTAAACTGAGTCCATCAATGAGGATTTTTTAGAGCTTTGCAAGCATCTCTGCTTTCCCTGACCTGCTCAAATTGTCAAACCATTCAGGCAATCAACATTACCCTATCTTTTAAAAACTTTCTTTTCCAAGTCTCCTGATGCCTAGCTTGTTTTATTTTTCATGCCTGGACATAACTCATATACCAGTCATTTTCCATTAGGTTTTTTACACATGAACAGGATCTTCAGTAATCTCAGTATGTTCTAGCCTAGATGCCACAAGTCTCCAAGAAAGCCATTTCCAGATTATTTATCCAATCCTTCTTTACCAGGTATGATCAAGTCAAGAATAATCAAGCTAAGTTATTTTAATTGGGCTTCATTTTTCCTAACCATAAAATGGAGAAAATATTGGTACCCATCATAAAGTAGAAGTGAAAATTTAATGAGTTGATATATGTAAGTGCCTGGCTGAAAGTTGTTGATCAAAAATTGTTAACTATTGTGCCTTACTGGACATTCATAACCCAATTGCTGGCAAAGAATTGATATCACCATGATTATCTGAAATTTTTGGATTAGGGAATGATATCTACCTTTGCTCAAACTCCATAACCACATGAAAGAGGTTGAGTGCCTGAATAGAACTCACTTTATATTAGGAGGGTGAATGGAGAAATTGACTACTCAGTAGAAAATTTTAAATCCATGCAGTAATTATTGAAAAAGATTTCCCAAAAAGGGAAACTTTTTTACAGATATTTATATTCAAGCTCTGAAACTTTATGTCCCTTAGCTGCATTTGTTTTAGTCTCCTAACAGGAAACTTTAAAACCACATTAGATAACGTGAAAATTTTAAAAAACAGAACTAAAAAGCTGTTGTTCTTTAAACACCATAGAGAGTTTTTCCATGATGTAAAGTTTGAAGTAGTGAGTAGGGAGTATCACATAAAGAGGAAATAAAACAAACTAGTGCATATCAATAGCAAAAGTTTGACATGAAGAAAACCTAATAGATATCTTGTGGTACAAGTGATAAGGTCCTGGATTGGAAACCATAAATAGGTTCAATATGAAGCTTGGCAGCTAGTAATACATGAACTTAAAGAAGTCTCACTTATTCATTTAGTCATGCATTAAATGAACAAATATTGAATAAACACCTGCTTTATGCCAAGCACTGAAATGTATACCAGAGATACAGTGCTGGACAAAACAACCATGATCTTTTTGCTCACATGGTATGGGCAGTCTAGCAGGTAATTTGAGACTTCTCTATTTTTTATTAGTCATTCAAGCTGAAGATTTATGAATTTTATTGATCTTAAAAATGAAACAACTTTGGTTTCATCGATTTTTATCTATTGTTTTCTATTCTCTATTTTAATTATTTTCACTCTAATCCAGGGGTTCTTAACAAGGGGTTTGTGAGCTTAAATTGAATTTCAAAAAGACAAAACATTATTCTTGTGGGAATATGTTGATGCAGGTGTGATACATTTACTTAATAATACACAGTATAGTGTGGACTTAGTAAGGGATCCATGGTTTTCACCTGACTGGCAAAGGGGCCCGTGGAACAAAAAAGGTTAAGAACCCCTGCTCTAATTTCATCTACTTCCTTTCCTCTCTTTGCTTTTGATTTAGTCTGCTCTTCTATTTCTAATGTCTTAAGACTGAAGTTTAGGTTACTGATCTGAGATCTGTCCTCTTTTTCGCTATTTGTGTTTGCATCTATAATTTTCCTTTAAACACTGCTTTTGTTGCATCCCATAAGTTTTGATATGTTGTGCTTTAATTCACATTCATCTCAAAGTATTTAAAATTTTCCTTGTGGCTTCCTCTTTGATCCATTGGTTATTTAGGAGTGTGTTGTTTTATTTTCACATATTAGTGAATTTCCCTAATTTCCTTCTGTTAATGATTTCTAATTTCACGTATTTTGGCGCTCTGTTGTTTGATGCATATATGTTTATAACTGTTATGTCTTCTTGATGGACTGATCATTTTATCATTATACATAATTTTTTTCTTTGTCTCTAGTAACAACTTTTTCCAGGGTATGCAAAGTACAAAAACATTTTTTTGTCTATTGTATGCAAAATAATTTTATATCTGTTGTATACAGCTTATAGTTGGATCTTTTTTTAATCCTTTCTTCCTATCTCTGTCTTATTATTGGAATGTTTAAACCATTTGCATTTACTATAATTACTAATAAGTTAAGATTATGTTTCCCATTTATTTTTTGTTTGCTACGTGTCTCATAATTTTTTGTTCCTTTTTTCTTCCATTATTGCCTCGTTTTGTATTAGATCTTTTCTAGTTTGCAATTTTATTCTCTTGTCATTTTGAATTATTTTCTTAGTAATTACTCTGGGGATTACAATTAATATCTTAATTTATAAAATTTTTTTCCAGATTAATATCGACTTGGTTTCAATAGTATACAAATTATTTGCCCTTATATAGCTCCTTTAGCTCCCCCTCCTTTGTGCTGTTATTGTCATAGAAACTGTATCTTTATTCATTATATGTCCCCATTTAAATTTATAATTACTTCTTTATGTAAATGTTTTAAAACCAGATTGGAGAAAAAAATAGTGATAACCAAAACAAACATTTATATTGCCTTCTCTTTTTACCTATGTAGTTACCTTTAGCAGTGGTCTGTACTATTAAATTTGGATTCCAGTTACTGTTCAGCATCCATTCATTTAAATTTTAAGTACCCTCTTGAGTATTTCTCATTAGACATGTCTGCGAGGAATACATTATCTCAGTTTTTGTTTATCTGGGAATTCTTTTATCTCTCCTTAAATTTTGAAATATACATTTTCTGGATATAGATTATTTTATTGAAACTCTTTTTCTTCCAGCACTTTGAATTTTGAATGACATCCCACTGCTTTAGAGCCTCCATAGTGTCTAATAATAATAATCAGTTATTCTTATTTAGGATCACTTTTATATGAAGAGTTGATTCACTCTTGCTGTAATTAAGATTCTCTCCTTGTCATTGTTTTTTGAGAGTTTGATTGTGGTTCCCTTTGAGTTTATCCTACCTGGAGTTCATTGAGTGTCTTGAATGTGAAAATTAACATTTTTCATTTACTTTGGAAAGTTTTCAGCCATTATTTATTCAAATATTATGTCTCCCCCTTTCCCTCTCTCCTCTCCTTCTGATAATCACATTGTATGTTTGTTGATTGCTCAATTGTGTCCCACAATTTTCTGAGGCTCTGCACATTTTTTCTTCATTGTGTTTTCTTTTTGTTCCCTAGACTAGATAATCTCACTTGACCTATCTTCAAGTTCACTAGTCCTTTCTTCTGTTCAACTCAATTCTGCCGTTAAGCCCATCTAGTAAAATTTTCACTTTTAGTGATTTTCCAATCCAGAAATTCTATTTCTTTCTTCCTTGTAATTCCTCTCTCTTTATTGATATTCTCTTCTTGGTGAGACATCATTCTTATACTTTCTTTTAGTTCTTTAGACATTGTTCTTTACACATTTCCAGGAAGTCACCATCAGAAGCCAGAAGAAAGACATGAAACTGATTCTTTCACATAAACTTCAAAGGAAACCTGGCACTGCTGACACCTTGATGTTGGACTACTAGCCTCAGAAAATCTGAGACACTGTATTTCTGTTGTTTTAAGCCACCTAGTTTGTGGTACTTTGTTATGGCAACCTTAGGAAACAAAGATAGTTTTTGGTATCATGAAATGGGTACTACTGTAACACTTACCTGAAAATGTGGAACTGGCTTTGGAATTGGATAATGGGTAGAGGCTGGAAGAATTTTTAGGTGCTTAATAGCGGAAGCTTGAATTCTTTGAAGAGATTGTTGGTACAAATATGGATTATTGTGGATTAAATCATGTACCCCAAAAAAGACATGTCAAAAATCTTAATATGTGTGCCTGTGCATGTGAACCCAGTTGTAAATAAGAGCTTTTGAAGATTTTATTATTAGTTAAGTTGTGGCCATATTGAATCAGGGTGGGTATATATATATTATTTTTTAAGGAAGATTTACATTATATAAATGTTACATAAAAATTATAGGAGATTCCTATATGCCCTACCCCAACCCTTCTGTTACTTTCTCACATTAACAGCATCTTTCTTTTTTTAAGCTTTTTTAAATTTAAATTTTATTTTTTATTTTTTTTAAACATCTTTCATTAGTGTGGTAAATTTGTTCCAACTGATGAACACACATTGAAGCATTGTTGCTAACCATACATTACATTATAGTTTACACTCTGCCCTGCACAATTTTATAGGTTTTGACAAAATATATTGTCTCTATCATTGCAATGTCAGGCAGGATAATTCCAATGTCCCAAAAATGTCCCAATGTTATACCTATTCTTCCCTCTCCCTTCCCCCCAGAAACTCTTGTGGCCACTGATATAATTTATATCAATAATAAAAGTTCTTCCAATTCTAGAGTAATAATAAGTCTATAATAGAATAATAATAAATTTACTTTAGTCCATTGCTCATTCCCCAATCTTGAGGATTTTGGGATGGTGATGCCCACTCTGTTTCTAATGAAAGGGGGTGTAGATACTATGGGGAAGATGGATGGAACTATCTTCCTTGCAGCTACAGACACTCCCTGTTCCTTGGGATGGGCATTGTCCATCACCATCTCCTTAGTTGTTCTGGGTGAGTCCAATGAACTGGAATGTAGGTGTTGCAACTCTGCTGAGATTCAGGACTCCACCAGCACATGAACAGACCAAAGATTTAAGTCTCTAGGACATATATTTGACAAGTATAGTGCTAGTTATAAGTGCAAATAAAAGGGGTAGAAGAGCCATGTGTGGGGAAACTATAAGTGTGTCTAACTCTGCTATACTGGGGGGTATAAATTCCAAAGTAAGGCCCACTGACAGGGTACTGAATTCCTGAGCTTTTCTGTCCTGCTTATAATGTCTAGATGTCTCTAGAATCCTCAAGAGACCTGCTGGTTGTGGCAGTCAATGAGATCCTGCTGAGGTGTACATAAGTATGACCTTTGGAATGACCACCCAAATCACTTTGAAATTTCTTAGCCATAAAACTCATTTTTATTTAATATTTGCCTCTTTTGGTCAAGGTCTTTTTCTGGATGCATTGCTAGTTGGTACTTAGTTATAATCCCTCAATGCCAGGGAGGCTCATCCCCGGAAGTCATGTTCCATGCTGGGGGGAAGATAGTGCATTTATATGCTGAGTTTGGCTTAGAGAGAAGCCACATTTGAGCAACAAGGAGGCTTTCAGGAGGTAAGCCTTAAAAGATAAATCTTTACACCAGGATTGGTTTTAATCCATATGACTGGAGGCCTTATAAATAGAGGAAATTTGGACATAGTCAGGAGATGAAAGAGTCAGTGGAATCCAGAAGTAGGAGAAGTTAGAGAAGAGAAAGTGATTGCCATGTGACAGGAGCACTATCACCAGGACTTATTTACTCTGGGAGAAAGCATGGCCTTACCTATATCTTAAATTTGGACTTCTAACCTCCAAACTGTGAGCCAATAAATTCTTGTTGTTTAAGCAAATGCATTGTGTGGCATTTGTTTTAATAGCTCTGGCAAACTAAGATATAGATGTTAGAGGAAATTCTGGCAAAGGCTCAAAAAGACATGAAAAGAGCTATAGACAAAGCCTACATTGTCTTAGAGAATTCGTAGACCATCATGAACTGAATGTTGGTGGAAATATGAATGTTAAAAGTACTTCCAATGATGCCTTAGAAGGAAATGATGAATGTGTATTGGAATTGCTTAAAAGAACACGATTTTTGAGCAGAAACATTGACAGCCTGGAATGAAAGGGACAGTGCCTGGACAAAATGAAAAAAAGAATAACTCCAAGGGTAGAGAGATAGATGAAAAGGTCTGGATGAAAAGACCTCCTTGGGCCAAAAGGGTGGGGTTACAACCTCAGTCATTGGAGAATATGGGATGCCACCCCTGGTATTCTGAGAAGATGGGTCCATTACCCTAGAGAGGACAGAGTACAGAGCATCAAGCCACAGCAGATGACTCTCAGTCCTTGATATCAAATGGACGTTGCCCTGTTGGGTTTCAGACCTTCTTGCGACCTGGATTCATTTTGACTTCTAGTTTCTCCTTTGTGGAATAGAAATGACTAACCTATGCATGTCTCACCATTTGGAAACAGATAACTTATTTTCTAGCTTTCACAGGTCCACAGACAGAGGGATTTTGCCACAGGTTGGACCATACTCATAACTGAGTTAGATGATATTTTGTATTTAGAGTTCAAATGACAATACTCAAAGAATGGTGCTTTGGGGGATCTCCAAATCCTTCTGCCCCCCTCCAGTACCTTCTGGAATGTTGGTTTACACAGCTTCTGTACTTGCAAAATTTCATTTTTCAAGGTTACTCTGTAGGTGAGGAGAGGGGGATGGGAAGGGCAAATTAAACTCTACAATGCTCACTGTTTTTGACAAGATTCAGCTATATTCTTCAATAAATGATTCTGACACAGTTGTGTTCGGTTCATTTCTAAAGTTCTGAAAAAGTTGGTTTCAACATTTTTGCAATATTACAATTGATTTTATTTAAGAGTAGCTTTCTGTAGATCCTTGTTCTGCCATTTGTGTTGCTTAATGGTGAGACAATTAAATAACTAATAATGATAAAGCATGCTTCGCATTTTGATAGGAAAAATAAAGGGTGTTATAGACGCACAGGGCCAGTTGTATCAAATAACTGGTTCATGGCGGACTATAAACACCTGGAATTCTTGCCTTATATTCAGATAAAACTAAAGGACCAACCAGATCCTGAACTCACTGTGGGATCAATAAACTCCTTGATGTGATTGTGTCACAATTCTTTTTCCCGTTCCAAATCCTGCTTCCTTTCTTCCCCAGAAATGTTGCTTTTGAGATCACTTCCTAATTAACATCCTGTGTCTAAACGTCCATATGAGAATCTGTTTTCTGAGGAACACGATCTGAAATACCATATGAAGAAATAGTGGAGATATATCTTAGAAAAAATAGGTTTATCCTTGATCTATTTATTCTGTGGATCATACATGTACTCTTTACTACCTAGGAATAATACTAACAAGGACTACAAAAGGATCATCAAACCTTGAATTTCCTTGCAGCTTTTATCCTCACTATAGATAATTATCCAACTCCTTGTTTCTGGCATTTGGGGGAGAGGGCATGATTATAATGAATGCTTTGACTTTCCAATTAAAACATGAAAATGAACATTTTGTAAGATAGCTTATCATATTTGTAGAAACAATTAAATTGATTCATACAAAAGAAAAAAGAAAACATGACCCTGTTTATTGAGGTCAGACTATATAGACCCTGATTTTATCTCATTAGCAGCATTTGATTTCCTATATTAGTTTCACTCCAGAGGGTGATTATAAAATCATGATGACTGTCTTAGTTTCCTAGGGCTGCCTTTACAAATTTTCACACACTGGATGACTTAAAGCAAAAGAAACGTGTTGTCTCACAATTCTGGAGTCTAGACATCTGAAGTTAAGGTATTAGGGCCATGCTCCATCTGATACCTGTAGGGAAGAATCCTTCCTTGTTCTTTCTAGGTTCTTTTGTTCTGCCAGCAATACTTGGAATTCCTTGGCTTGTGGGTGCACCTGACTTTGTCTTCATAGGACCTTCTCCATTGAGTCTGTCAATTTCCATTTCTTATAAGCACACTGGTCACATTGGATTAGGGCCCACCCTAATCTAGTCTGGCTTCATCTTAACCAGTCATATCTTCAAAGATTCTATATCTAGATAAAGCCATCTTCAGTGGACCAAGGGTTAGGATATAAACCTATCTTTTTGGGGGACACAATTCAACCCATAACTATGAAAGTAATTAAAATGAGGCACTTCTCTGGAAGACTCTAACAGTGACTGGAATTTCAAAGAAGCTTAGTTTTTGTTCTGGAGTGGATGTCTTCAAAAGAAGGGCCAATTCTATGATTGAGTATCTTAATAGTTTTTATCTAGAAGGTGGGAAGAATGAATCATTGGAAATGGAGCAGTAGTCATTCATAAGAGCTGCAAGGAGAGGCATTCTTTCATTTTAGTGGTTTCAACAGTGTTCTTTTTTTTATCTGTGCTCAGAAATGATGACAGAGTCAATTTCTCTCTCTTGCCTAGTTTTTTTTTTTTTTTTTTTTTCACAGTTCTTTGATTTTTGTTTCAATGTATTCTGAGTCTTTAAAATTGCTCAGTTTAAGTTATCAAAATAGGGCCAGGGATTCACTAAAGGGGCACAGATTTTCTCCCTGGCTTTCAGGTTAAGAGAGATCTAAAAGTAGTTTTTTACTGCATTTTCCCAATTAGCCAGAAGTTAGCGCTCATTGGTGAACTTTTCCATGAAGGTGTTTCTTTCATCCTCCACTTGCAGCTATTTTGGCTCTGGGCAAAGTGAAGACTCATAGTGGACTCTGCTGGCCAATTTCACCAAAAGAAAAACCACTATCCATCCTCCACCATAACCTCCCTTTTCCCAGGAAGGAAGACATCTCTTCCCCTCTCAGTCTGCTGCATTGGGCTATGGGTTTTATCCAGGCTGCACACCTTGAAGGTGGGGGGTGGATGCCCTTCCTGGCCACTGTGAGAGTTTAGTAACTTATGGTTGTCATTTTAGTTCTTCGTCTCTCTTTCTCTCACCCTCCTGTGGGTTGTGCAGCACTGTTCTGGTCTATGACTCCCAAACCAGGTCCCTGGGACAGCTTTTGGTCCTTTCTACACTGTTGCAGTGAGAGAGCTGAGTCCTGTCTGCCTACTCTGATGCCGTCTTCCCAGAACCAGGCTTCCCATTTTTAAAGTAATCACTTTAGCCAGGAAAATGATGTACTCTGTTAATCTCCCAGGACCACATTGTGGGACAGATGTTTTTCCCAAAGAAATGGAAATAAAGATGCTGGGTAGAAAATGTATAGCTTTGACTCTGGTAACTGAGACTATATATACCCATACATGAATCTCTTTGTTTTTCATTTACTGAATGTTTGGTTTGAAGGATAGGTGTATTGAATTTAATGTGATTGAATTGTAAAATCAATGAGTATCTAGTACCCAGAAATATAAGAAATATAAGAAAGTAGATCCAATATTAAGTTGATGAATAAAATGGGAAGCATCTTTATTTATCCAGGATTTAATATGACAGTGCACTATTGTTGCACGCTTCACAATGTGTATTAGAAGAGTAAGAACTGTGAGGTAAAAAGATGAATGTAACAGTGTGTTCCGTCCTAGGTGTCTAAAGTCTAATTCAGGATACGAGCCTCGTAACTACATCATTTTAACTGCAAAATGTAATTTAAAATTATACAAATATACAATTCCATAAGGTGGTAGACAGAGAGATTTAATAACAAGCCTTGTTAAGCGGCTGTATGATGAATCCATTTAAGAGAATACTTTTGACAATTTTTCTTGACAATTGGTACAATTCTTCAAGTGTCAACTTTTAGGAAAACTCACCTTTCACTTTTCATTAAAGACTCAGAATTCATTTGAAAGCAAATATGGATGTAACTCCTACACATCTGTTTCCTTTACACATTTCAAACGATTTCGCCACAAGAGCTACGCAATTTATAGGAAGTCAATTTAATTTCTTTTCTTAGAAACAAGAAGTTACAAACTGCAAGGGTATTTAGGGGGTATGGGAAGTTTACAACTTTATTTTAGACTAAAGGAGTGCCAAGTTCATTGTTAGTAACTGGTTTGAATAAAAACCCCTAATTAAAAATACATGTCTGAATAGCAAATTAAGTGAATTCATCTCAAAGGAGATAAAATTAAAACATGAATAAAGAACACAAAAATAGAACACAGTACACCCTGAAATCCAGTGAAGCCATAAATTGCTTTTCTTAAAATGCTTATATGTATATGTCATCAAGTGGACTGGGGTGGAAAATACAGCTAATAACAGCAGAATCACCTTTTCATCATGATAATAGTGAAACTAGTCTGTCTTATCACAGTTATGTGACTCGGCTAATACAATTTAGCTAATTAAACATACTGTATCTCACTCTTAATTGGCTTTTCTATTCAGCACTCCACTTTACATTTTTCTTGTAAAGGAGTAGGTGTAGCTCAGTGGTCTGAGCTCCTGCTTCCCATGGACGTGGTCCTGGGTTCAATCCCTGATACTTCCTAAATAAATAAAAAGAATTTTTTTCTTGTAAAGATTCCAAGGAGCTTCATTTTGTAAAACTCAATGGCTGATTCTCTGTTCTAATATTATTCAGCCCAACAGCAGTTTTTGAAACTTTAGATTTTCCTTCCTTCCTCTGTCCCTCCCTCCAACTCTCCCTCCATCCCTTCCTTCCCTTCCTCCTTCTTTTCTATCTCTCTCTCTTTCCCCCCCCTCTCTCTCCCTCCCTGCCTTCAGTCCTTCTTTCCATCCTTCTTTTCTATCTTCCTCTTTCTACCTTGCTTTTCTTCCTTCTTTCTTCTTTTCTCTCTTTTCTCCCTCTCTACCTGTCCCTCCCTCTCCTTCCCCACCCTATTTCATCTTGGTTTCCATGAACCTTCTCTCCTTCCAGATCACTGGATATGCTTAGCCTCTTCTGCAGAATCCATTCCTTCTCATTTTGTTTTCTTCTAGATACTTTATCTATACCAGCTTCTTAGATGATCTCATACAGCTCCAGGACACCAGTGCTTTCCCTATTCATGTAAACTCTGCTTTCCAGCCCTAACCTCTTTCCCGCATTGTAAACTTGTTTTTATCACTTCTTACTTACCTTCTCTACTTAATTCAAAATCGACATCTAGACCACAAAATGTCCAAAACCAGTCTCCTAATCCTGTCTCTCATACCAGTTTATTCTCCAGCTTTTCATATCTCATTAAAGATGACAGTTTCATCCTTCTAGTAACTTAAGCCAAAATATACTGAGTCAGATTTCTTTCCTACTCTTCTCATAAGCACTATATCTAATCCTTCAGTAAATCTTTTTTGTTTTTTCTGCAAAATACACACCAAATCACCACCTCACTGTTACCACTGTATTTCAAGCCAATGCCTGCTCTTGCCAGGACTATTCCAACAGTGTTCTATTTGGTGATCTTTCAGCTTCTGTCCCTGCCAAAATTTGCAAAGCAACCCCCACCCATATTTTTGCCTGCTTTATTTTTATGACTACCACCTGAGTCACTATAAAGCTGTTTCTTTGTTTGTTTGTTTTTTCTTATTTCCCTCCATTAAAGTGATGTAAGCAGGATGGTAGTACCAGTTTTGTTACATTCCCTGCTAAGTTCCCAGCATCTTGAACATTGTCAGTCACGTAATAAATGTTCAATAATTATTTGTTGAATTAGTGAGTAAATGAATGCTTGCAAATGATAGTGAGCATCAGAGTGAGTGGATTGGAGGTGGCAGCATGAAAAAGGTGGTCAGAAAAGTCTTTTCTGAATAGGAGACTTCTAGGCTACTTGTCTTAGCTACAGTAATGCCCATGAGAGACTCTGACAGTGCAGAAGTGGTGTACAGATAGCAAGCCTAATACATATGCTGCAGAAACCTTCTAATGTGGCGATGCCACATAATCACTTTATTTGGACCTTGTTTTGAAACGTAACACAAATCTGTAGCTCTGAAAATTTCCAGTGGTCCATTATATACCCAGAACAATCTCCTGCTCTTTTTTTTCTGTGTGAATCATGAGTGTTACCTTGGCAGGGAGTCTAGTCTGAACCTCAAGATTTTCATACAGTTTGTATTGTATTGATTCCTGTTCTTGTGGCAGTTAACCCTTTAATCATTTACCATGATATACATTGCATCTCCAAGCTTTTCCATACGTTCTTCACAGGAGAAAGAGGGAAGTTCAAAGAGCAGTGATACATAGGCAACTGCATCTGAGAGGCTGTGAGGATGGACACATTGCCTCTTCCACTGGTTTTAGGCAAATCTGCCTGATTGATAATGTTGACCTTAACAGCAAGGAGGGCTATTCCAAAATAGAAAATCAAACAGACCTGAATGATGACTGGATTTCCATTTGGGAAAACACTAGTATTGTTATTGTTGTAAATGTGATTATTATTCACTATGTCATAGCTGAAGATCCCAAAATATTCTTCCTTTAGGAAATCTTGGTTCTTCTGTTGTAATTTGTCTTCTAAGTAAACCTTAGTGCCATTTAGTCTGATGCTGCCAAGGTCATTATTCTCCTGGAGCTAAATTGTATAGTCATTTCTCAGTTTCCTTCTTACTTATCAGAAGAATTTGACACAATTGCTCTTTTCTCTTTCTCTTTTCTCTTTATGCACTTCTTTCTTTGGCCAGCTCAGAAAGGGTAACATTAACATCCACCGACACCCCCTTCATAGCCTCTCCTCTAGGGCTTCCACTGCCTCTCCACCACCAGTTTTCTCATGTGAATTGAGCATGCATTTTGTTCTTTGTCTTCTATTAACTTTCTAGGTGTTTTCTCTCGTATTTGTACCTATAATATATGCTTCGCATGTCATACGATTTGATACTGCAAGAATTATACAGCAACATATTATCTTGAAATTTGACACTCACTGGTTAGGTGTTCTTTGTTAATTCCTTCCCATAGGCTAGCCTTTCTCTACGGTCTCTGGTGGGGGGAAATATAAGCCAATAAATAGACATGTGCATACACACATATGTAACACTACCCTTTGTCCATTGACAGAAGTATGCCAGCATTCACTGGGATAGGCCTAATTTTTATTTCTTTTTAAACAAAAAAGGAGATTAAAATGTCAAATTCCAGGATTTTAAGTAAATAACTAGATGTATATACTTCTTTTTTCAATACTCCTTTCATAACAATTTAAAACATTCAGATTTCATCCAGACTGATTTTAGACCTCTGCTAATAAATGTTTTCTTCTTTCTTTTTCAAATGTCACCACACTTTTGGAGGTTGCAGACACACATGGTTTTGGTTACAACTGGACAACTGTTTTAAAAGGGAGGGGATAGTCAGCTTTCTGACTATCTTGCATTGAGCAAGAATGATTGGCTGCAATGAACTCTAATGATAACTCCATTATTTTCTTTGAATTATGTTAAAAGGCCATTTCCTACTTTATTTTCTTAATAGAATATTGAACAGGAAATTTGGACAATTTCTGAGAACAAAATGAAAGCACCACATGTCTTGTTTGTTACACTTTTTGGAATGTGACTTTTTAGCAAGGGTTCATACAGACCTTAGTCTGATTTAATTCAATTTAATACATAACAGACAATTAATTAATTCTGTTCTTTACTAGGTAAATAAATTCATTAATTTTACTCAGTTTCAGAGCCTTTGACATCATCTTCTAGAATAGACATAGACATTGAGATCATTTCATCTGAAATCTCTATAAAAAATAAGTTATGTTTATAAAGCAATACAATTGTTTTATTTGTGGCATATACCATTTTCACATAGTAAAGTTGCGAAAAAGACACTTTAATTTCATTATTGGCTTGAGTGAAATTGACTTTAGCACAACAAAATTACTAATCAGTTCCTAATCAGTTTATTATTTTCAGCCCTAAACTTGAAATCCATATTCAGTTATCTTGTGTGGTAATCAATAATATAGAAAAATCCTAAATCTGAACTACTTTAATACATTTTATTTTAATAATTAATATTTTTGGTGAGAAAGGTAATCATAAAAGCTAAGTTTTAAAAGATGTCTTCTGCGATATAACAGACCTTGTGGATGACGACCAGTGTTAAAAATCACTCTGTGGGAATTCTAAGCAAATGACCAGATCCTTGCAGAAGGCCAGTAAATAGTAAACAAAAACTACTAGATCGAGTCTACGCATGCCTGAGGAAAAGAATTAGGTAAATTAACGAAACTCAAGGAATCAGTGAATTAAAACATACTCGTTTTTTCACTCCAAATTGCTAAATAGGAGTAAATGACATTGCCATGCTGATTTCTGACACAATTGCATCCTTCAGCCTTCTTTTCTGCATTCTAAGGACTCTCACTTGCAGGCCTTCAGTTTTGCTTGTAAACCGGTGCCC
Organism: Tolypeutes matacus; assembly: GCA_026826555.1. Lineage (NCBI taxonomy): Eukaryota > Metazoa > Chordata > Mammalia > Cingulata > Chlamyphoridae > Tolypeutes > Tolypeutes matacus. Next base: position 2,058,031 of record JAKSZT010054550.1, read on the forward strand.
TCTAGTGGTTTCATGGGGACTTGAGAAGAGCTGTCTACTATGTGATGGTGGAATAGACAAATGTATGAAGAGGATAAAATGCAGGTTTCTCATGCTGCCCTCAGAGTAAACGCCCTCCCTCCCCCAACTGAAGGCCTTCCCCAAATCCTGTCTTCCCAAGCATTAGCAAAACACCTACGTGGGACAAAATAGTGAGCCAGAGACTGATGGATGTTGAGAATACAAGACTAAAATTTATAGACACTTTTCTATTTAATGTGGTTCATGAATTATGACATGCATAAAAAGTAGAGATAAGTGAGGGATAAACTCTTTCATCAATCTTTGGTACTTCCTTTCTTAACTATAAGCTCTTATTCTTGAGTATTCATTGTACTTCTGTTGCGGCTGTCGTGAAGAGAAACCCAAACCAGCACTCAGAGGAGCTGAGGAACCAGGCTTTATTACGAGCGCAGGCCCAGAGGAAAGTTTTGTTTCCAAATTCTGGGCCCCCAACCCCAGTTTTCTGGAGTTTTTTGGGGGGACTGTGGGCTTCCGTTCATTGGCTAGCGAGTTGGTGGGTGGAATTTTCCATTACCTTAGGCAACTAAGCAAGCGTGATTACAGAAGCAGAACTGCAGGTTAGGAAATCAAGCAGGCAGGGTTACAGAGCCAGAAGTGCAGGTTCCAGTTCTAAGGCGGGAGATTCTTGTCCAAAAAGGAGGAGGGGGAGGGCTGCAGCGACTTTTCCTTATCATTTCCTCCCTTTGATGCCCTTATAATTCCCATAGGGCATCATCTGTACCCAGGGGACTGTGTCCCCTTAGGGCTAGAATCTTGGTGGTAGTTATGCGTGATATCATTTTCAATGAACCTGATGAGTGCCTTTATCAAGCATGGGCCAAAGGTGGCCGCTACGAGCAAGATGAATAAGGGTCCGGCCAGGGGCAGAAGCCAAGAGGTCCACTGTCCGAGGTTCCAGCCCCAGAACTCGTTTAAGTGGTTTTTCCTCTTTTGGATTTGATCTCTAATTCCTTTCACTTTGGTAGTGACTATTCCTGTCTCATTAACATAATAACAGCACTCTTCTCCCAGGAGGATACCCGTCCCCCCTTTCCTCACAAACTGAGGCTTCAGATAACTTATAACATTCTGCCGGCATATAGGTAGGGTGGGTAAAGGAAGAGGAGGGTTGGTATTTCCCTGTGAGCTGTTTCAACCTATCCGTTGTTGAGAGAGGGGCAGTCTTGTAACAACTGGAGCAGGGCTGGGAACTGGTGTCAGCCCTGCAGGAGAATAGGAAAAACAGCCTAAGGCACAGAAACATCCTACTATGCACCAGTATGCTATAGCAATTAGGGTTCTGTTCACAACAGTGCAGTCTGCGGGGGTCACAGCCCTGAGTCCAATTCCAAACACCAAAGTGATCAGGCCGCATAAACACAGGCCCCGCCAGGAGCAGGCGTCCATCCAGCTGGCGTTCGGCGGGGTTGGTGCTCGAGCATCTCGGGTGACTCGCACTCTCGGGGGGTGGTCGGGTACGGGTTGGGCTGCCCAGCGGTTCTGCTCCTTATCGTGATGGGCCTTCTTGACCCTGGGCTGAGGAATCCAGGGGGTGATGCCTGCAACTTTACGAGCAGTGGGAGTTACAAGGATTACAGTATGTGGACCTGTCCAGGTAGGCTGGAGGGGTTCTTTCTTCCAGTCTTTGACCCAGACCTGGTCCCCTGGCTGATGAGGGTGCACCGGGTGTCCCAAGGGGATAAGGTTTTGGGACAGGACAGTTTTATGTATTTCAGCTAGAGTTCCTCCAAGCTGCTGGAGAATGGAATCTAGGGTGGCCTCCCCCAGAAGCCTGAGACTTCCTCTGAACGCCCAGACGACTGGGGGTTGCCGCCCAAACAGAATTTCACAGGGAGAGTAGCCTGTGGGTTCTGGGGTGCACCTAACTCGGAGAAGGGCCAAAGGGAGAAATCTACCCGGGGGGACCAGTTTCCTGGCATAACTTTGCTAGGGTGGCTTTGAGGGTTCAATTCATGCCCTCAACTATCCCTGAACTTTGAGGCCTGTGCTGCTTTGTTTTTTTTAAATATACAAACAGGTTAAAGTCTTGAGTCACATTCGGAAGCCCCAAGGCGGGGCTTGGCTGAGTTGTTCCTCGATGTTTTGAAAAGCCCCCTGTTGGACTTTTCCCTAGGCAATAGATTCCCTTTCCGGCCCCGCCAGGGTTTCTTAAAGGGGTCTGGCCATTGCTGCAAACCCAGGGATCCAGATGCGGCAGAGCCCTGCCGCTCTGAGAAACGGAGCTGTCTTTTCCTGGTGGGTGTGGGGATGGAGCAGATCATCTTTTTTTGCTTGGGTCCTAGTGTCAGAAGCCTTCGCGAGATGTTGAGCCTTAGGTATTTGACCCGCTGTTTACAGATCTGAGCCTTTCTCCACCCAATCCGCGTTAAAAGTTGGAGGAGGGTTTGGGTTCCCTTCCAGCAACTTTCTTCCACGTGAAGTTTCCATTCTTCACTTCGGGGCACGGTGAAGAGGAGAGTGAGACTGGTTCCGAGGCTTAAGCTTGCTGAGCCTTCAGGTTTGAAGGCAATCTGGGCCCCAAGTTTGGTTAGGGGGTCTCTACCAAGCAGGGGAACCGGGCACTCAGGCAGGTACAGAAACTCATGAGTTACTTCGTGGCCGCCGAGCTGGCAGGTCCTTGACTGGCATAAGGGCCATCGGTTCAATTGGTCTCCAGTCGCCCCTATATTAGCAGTCTTTCCGCTAAAGGGGGCAATGGGGGTTGTGACTACAGAATGTTCAGCACCAGTGCCCACCATGAAAGTCATTGTCTGGCCCCCACTCGTAATTTGACCATGGGCTCATGGGGGCCAAGTTCCAGTGACCTGGTCACACTTATTCAGGGTTGAGTCCTGCCAGCCCCATCAGGTGGTCTTGGGGCTCTAGTCAGTATTCTCCTTTAGGGGTGCTTCCTCTTGGTGTCTGAGACTTCTGGGGACACCCATTTCTCCAGGGCCCGCTCTCTTTGCAGTAAGCACAAGGGTCTCTGGCCAGCGGTGTTCTCCTGGTGCTTTCCGCTTGCTGACTTCGATTGACGAACACTTTGTTAGCGACCTCTAGAGGTTGAGAGATGTTCATACCCATGAATCCTTCCAACTTTTGAAGTTTTTTTTTTATGTCTGCCACCGCGTGTGCCACGAAAATGGCATTCACCATCCTCTGGTTTTCTGGAGCTTCTGGGTCGAAGGGAGTGTAGATTCTGAAGGCCTCGCAAAGCTGTTCATAGAAATCCCCCAGAGACTCATCGGGTTTTGAATAACTGAGGTTGCTTTTGTCATGTCCTTGGGTCATTTAGCCCCTTCTTGGACCCCTCCGGGGAGCGCTTCCCGATGTAGTTGAAGCGCAGCCAGTTCCTGTTCAGTGTTAAAGTTTCAGTTAGGCTTAGTTTCGGGTGCCGATACTCATGCCCAATTCTCCGGGTCTAGGACACCAGTAGGGGCCTGCTCTTGTCCTGAGGCCAGGGTGGACTCTGCATCTCACGAAGGGACATCTGCAATGCAGAGTCTCCTTGCCAGTGGGGTTGCAGGACTCCCTTCTGGTGGGGTCATCAGTTCTGCAAGGGCCAGGGGTGGTTTCACCACGTGATTTGCCTGTACCTCCGGGCCAGGAGGGGAGAATGAAGGAGGAGGCATCTCTGGGAGACCCGCCGGTGCTCCTGAGCCAGGAGGAAAGGCTGGGGCGGTTGGCACATATGGCGGTGGGGGCAGTGCTGGGTCTTCTTCCGAGGACCCCTGATAAATGACTGGTTCTTGGTGCCTCGCTTCTTGTGCAACTAAGACTCTGCTCTGTCCCTTCTTTCCAACGCACAAGCAAATCCAAGGGGCAGAGTCCGGGCTATTTCTAACCAGGAGTCAATATAGGGGAACTGATCTGGGTGGCCAGGGGTTCCAGTGACTACTAGCCACACCGCACGGAACTTGGCTACATCTAGGGCCCCTTCTGAGGGCCAGTCGACGTTAAAAGTGGGCCACTCCAACTCACATAGAGTTCAGAGGGTGCCAGGGTTCATCCGGATACCATAATCTCTGGAAAATCCCTTCCTGAAGTTCTTAAGCTTGCAGTTCAAGATGGTGGGTTTTGACTGTGATGAACCCATACCCTGTGTTGGTGGCGCAAGACAGACAAAGGTGGGGTGCCTCTTTCAAGGCCACTCAGATGCCCACCTGTCCACATCCCTCGTGGGAACTTAGGCTTGTCTTAGCTAAGGCATCCAGACAATTTTCTGGGTGCGCCATTAAGCCAGGTGACATAGCCACGGAAGCAGGTTGGGGCCCACTCTGACCCCGTGGCACAGGCCGTGGGGCCACAAACTGGTACCATAGGTGCAAGCCCCTACCGTCCACGTTCATGCACACAATCACTCAGAGGTTAAACAGTCCCTCCCACAGGAATTGCCCTATACTGGAGTCTCGTCATGCGAGACCTCAGAAGGTGATCAGTCTCCTCTCCCGTCTGGAGACGAGCCTGACTGGGGCTTTGCACCCAAGTGCTTACCTTTCCGAAGTCTTCTGATATTGTTCAGTCCGTCTCTCTCCCTTGAGTCCAACTGGGACGTGGGGACGCGGCCCGCAGGGGTCCTCCTCTGAAGGAGGTCCCGTCAAGACGACAGGAGGCACCTACCTCGTTCACTTGGAGATCGCTGTTGGCTGCACCCTTGGATCCCAAGCCGGAGGCACAATGGGCCTGCGGGGTTGGGTTTCCTGGTCAGGGAACCAAATGTTGTGGCTGTCCCGATGAGAAACCCAAACCAGCACTTGGAAGGAGTGGAGGAACCAGGCTTTGTTACGTGCATGGGCCCAGAGAAAGTTTGGTTTCCAAATTCTGGGCCCCCAGCCCCAATTTTCTGGAGTTTTTATTGGGGACTGCGGGCTCCCGTTCATTGGCTAGTGGGTTGGTGGATGGAATTTTCCATTACCTTAGGCACCTAAGCAAGCGTGGTTACAGACGCAGAACTGCAGGTTAGGAAATCAAGTGGGCAGGGTTACAGAGCCAGAAGTACAGGTTCCAGTTCTAAGGCAGGAGATTCTTGTCAGGAAAAGGGGGAGGGGGAGGGCTGCAGTGAATTTTCCTTATCACTTCCAGGGTCTGGCACATCTTAAGTATTAAATTAATACTGAGTGAGTGAATGAATGAAATAAATCAATGCATATATGGCAGAAACTGTTTTAGAGAAAACATTCTTCAATGCTCCTATGTCATCAAGTGCATAGCTCTCTACTCTTGTTATGGAAGCAGGAACAGATTAATAACACAAGACTTTGTGATTCATTTTCTGAACTTCAGTGTTTCTTGCTTTATGTGAGTTTTCAATCATATGGTTTTAATACATTTTCATTTTATTATTAAATTTTGTATTATGTGAAGTCTATCAATGAGTATATCATCTACTGCATTTAATTAAGTGATTCCTATTGGTTCTTAACTAACAATATCTAGAATGTTCTTCTTCCCTTTGGTGCCTATTGTGTGTATAGACAGAAAAAACCCCTAAATTAACCAGGCATTTAAGGGATTTGTAGAGGAGTGTGTTTGCGGTTTCCAGAGGTATATGATAGGCAGTTTACGAGAGTGTGATACCAAATGTACTACCTTGTTAGTCTAGGGAAAGCTTGAGTGTAGGAAAAGATCCATGAACTCAGATTTGAGGGCCTTGATCTGGGGCCTCTGAATTTCCATGCTCTCTGTGTGACCTTGGGCAAGTGACCCAATCTCTCTTAAATTCCCATCTTCCATTTGCAAAATGGGTTAACATTGCCTGTTCTAAGCTGGCACAAAAGTGTCATCCAGAGGTTCTGATAGAATGCATGTGAAGTACAGGCAGCAGTCCCATTACCAGAGGCAAAGCTCAATCAGGCAAGCTGCTGTAATTCCCGCCTTGGTTGTGCCCCCTTATTCAAGCAGATGTCCCTCAATAGCTTTCTTGTTCTCCATGTTCTTGAACTTACCATGTGTTAGAAATATGAGATCCTTTGAGACACCTCCAGATTTTATCTCTTTATTCCCAAGTACCTGGCTGTACCTAGCATCCTACCTGACAAAGAATATGAATTTACTATTTTTCAAATAATTGGAGAATGAATGAATAAATAATACACATTATATTCGTTGAGGGTTTACCAGCAAAAATAGATTATAAATTCCTATAAGGAAAAGGGTCCCATAATTGCTGGTTTGTTTTTTTTTTTAGCTTTTTAAAACATTTATTGAAGTATACACTCATACATAAACATACACAAACAATAAGTGTATAGTAATAGTTATGAATTTACAAAACAAACATACATAACATCATACAGGGCTCTTATACCTTACCCTACCGACAATACTTTGCATTATTGTGAAACATTTTTAACTAATTATTAAAGAGCATCCTCAAAATATTACTACTAACCAAAGTATCTTACATTTGGTGTATTTTCCCCCAACCCACCTGTATTAGTCAGCCAAAGGGGTGCTAATGTGAAATACCAGAAATGGGTTGGTCTTTATAATGGGTATTTATTTGGGGTAGAAGTCCACAGATTCCAGGTCATAAAGCTTAAGTTTCTTCTCTCACCAAAGTCCATTGCCACGTGTTGGGGCAAGACAGCTGCCCATGTTTGTTAGGGTTCAGGCTTCCTGGATTCCTCTCTTCCCAGGGCTGCATTTCTCTCTCAGCTTAGCTCCTCTGGTTCTTCCACAAGGTCAGCTGTAGACTATCAGGCGAAAGGCTCACTTCTCTTCTCCTGGGGCCTTCTCATCAACATCAAAACTCCAATATCAAAACTGCTTTCTCAAAAACTGGTCCCTCTGTCTTTTGCCTTGCCTTTTATATTCTATTCCCCCACCCACCAAGGGGTGGAGCTCAATGCCCTATTGACGTGGACCAGTCAATTCCCTAATCATAACTTAATCATGCCCAGATTAACAGATCAGTTTACAAGCATGATCCAATTATATTTTTGGAATTCATAATTATATCAAATTGCCAAATGGCTACACTACCCTATTATAATTATTATTTTTATATCATTTATACATGAACATACATCATACAGGGGTCCCATACATCAACCCACTACCAACAGCTTGCATTGTTGTGAGACATTTGTTACAAATGATGAAAGAATATCCTCAAAATATTACTACTAACAATGGTCCTTATCTTACATTTGGTGTATTTCCCCCCCAACCCAACTTATTTTTATTAAATATATTTTTATGATAGAAGTTGTGAACCTACAAAACAATCAGGCACATGTGCAGAATTCCCATGCAATACCCCTCTATCAACACACCACACCATGGTGGAACATTTGTTACAGATTATGAGATAATACCATTGGACCAGGTTCACAGCATATATTTGGCACACATTTTCCATACTCCCCCATTATCAACACAGTACATCTTTGGCATAGATGCATGAATATTACATTATTCCTCTTAACCACAGTCCATATAACTCACTCCAGTTTTATTTTTCCCATGCTTCTCCACATTCCCTGCAATAGTGATGTACATCTGCCCTAGCTCACAAAGGATCCTCTTGCATCTGTACCATCAACCACAATTCTTATCCACCTCTGGGTTTACTGTGTTATGCAGTCCCTAGATTATTCTCTAGCTTTCTTTCAATTGGCATTTACATGCCTAGACTACCCTTTTCAGCCACATTCTAATTTATAAACCAGCTATTACTCATTATAATGTGTTACCATCAACTCTATACTTTTCCACACTTTTACAGTAAAGTTAATTAAAACTTCTACATACGTTAAATACCAGTAGTCCATCTCAGTCCTCCTCTTATCTACTTTAAGAATCCACCACCTACCACCAGGTCTTGAAGATATTTTCCTACATTTTCTTCTGGAAGTTTTATGGTTCTTGTTTTAATATTTAGGTTTTTGATCCATTTTGAGTTAATTTTTGTATAAGGTGTGAGATAGGGGTCTTCTTTCTTTCTTTTGGCTATGGATATCCAGTTCTCTCAGCACCATTTGTTGAATGGATTGTTTTGCCCAAGCTGGGTGGGTTTGACAGGCTTGTCAAAAGTCACTTGACGATAGATGTGAGGGTCTATTTCTGAACCATCAATTTGGTTCCATTGGTCTATGTGTCTGTCTTTATGCCAGTACCATGCTGTTTTTAACACTGTAGCCAAATAATATGATTTAAAGTCCAGAAGTGAGAGTCCTTCAACTTCGCTTTTCCTTTTTAAGATGTTTCTGGTTATTTGGGACCACTTTCCCCTCCAAATAAATTTGATAATCATGTTTTCCATTTATTTTTAAAATGCTGGTGAAATTTTTATTGGGATTGCATTGAATCTGTATATAAATTTGGGTAGAACTGACATATTAATGATATTTAGTCTTCCAATCCATAAGCATGGAATATTCTTCCCATTATTTAGGTCTCTTTAAAAGTTCTTTTAACAACAAGTTGTAGTTTTCTGAATACAAGAACTTTACATCACTGATTAAGTTTATTCCTAAATATTTTATTCTTTTAGTCACTATTGTAAATGGAATCTTCCCTGACTTCCTCCTTTCATTGCACATTACTAGTGTCTTTTAAATTCTATTTCATCTAATATGTATATAGCTAGTCCGGCTTTTTTTTTTTTTTTTTTTTTTGGTTACTGCATGCATTGAATATCTTTTCCCAGTCTTTCATTTTTAATTTTTTGGTATCCTTTGGTCTAATGTGAGTCTCTTTCAGACACCATATAGGTGGCTCATATTTTCTTAACCATTTTGCCAGTCTGTGTCTTTTGACTGGGGAGTTTAACCCATTAACATTCAATGTTATTGCTGTAAAGGCAGTTCTTATTTCATGGATTTTGACCTTTGGGTTTTAGCTGTCATATTTTATTTTCACCAATCTTTTGAGACTTTTAGCTACTTTTACTGATATAATCTTCATTTCTAGACTCTCTTCAAAGCCTCTCTCTCCTGTCTTTTCTTTTCAGACTGTAGCACGCCCTTTAGTATTTCCTGAAAAGCCTGTCTCTTGGTTACAAACTCTCTCAGTTTCTGTTTATCTGTTAATATTCTAAACTCGTCCTCATTTTTGAAAGACAATCTTGCCTGATATGAGATTCTTGGTTGGAAGTTTTTCTCTTGCAGTATCTTAAATATATCATATCACTGTCTTCTTGAATCCATGGTTTCTGATGAGAAATTAGAACTTAATCTTATTTGGTATCCCTTATATGTTATGCATTGTTTTTCTCTTGCTGCCCTCAGATTTCTCTTTTTGTCTTTGGCATTTGACATTCTGATTAGTTTATATCATGGAGTTGATCTATTCAGATTTATTTGGATAGGAGTACATTGTGCTTCTTGGACATGGATATCCATGTCCTTCAACAGGGTTGGGAAATTTTCTACCATTACTCTTCAAATATTCCTTCTACCCCTTTTCCCTTCTCTTCTTCTTCTGGGACAACCATGAAATGTATGTTTGCATGTATTTTGCTGTCATTTATTTCCCTGAGAACTTGTTCAAGTTTTTCTATTCTATTCCTCATCTGTTCTTTTGTATGTTCACTTTCAGAGGCCATTTCTTCAAGCTTACCAATCTTTTCTTCTGCTTCCTCAAATCTGCTATTATATGATTCCAGTGTATTTTTAATTTCATTTATTGTGTCTTTCATTCTCATAATCTGCTCTTTTTGTATGTATGCTTTCAAATTCTTCTTTGTGCTCATCCAATGACTTCTTAATATCCTTAATCTCTCCAGCCATCTCATTGAATTTATTAAGGAGATTTGTTTGTACATCTATGATTAGTTGTCTGAACTCCTTTATGTCATCTGGAGGCTTATCTTGTTCCTTTAACTGGGCCATATCTTCCTGTTTCTTGGTGTGGATTGTAATTTTTTATTGATGTCTTGGCATCTGGCTTACTAGATGTATTTATTCTGGGTGAAGTTTCTCTCTTTAGGGCTTTCTTGCCCTTTCTCCCTTGGTGACTGTGTAGTAGGATCCAAGGATGCAGCTGGTGATGTAGGCTGTGGAAGCTCAAGCTGCCCACATTGCCCAAGGGACCGATGAAGCTTCTCCCAACTTTCTCCTTTGCCAGGGGTAGGGACAGAGTCACAGCCGTATGTAATAATCCAAGTCATGCAGGCCTAGACTCTAGTTGCCCAGAAAGACTGATGAAACTTCACGCCCCTTTCTCCCATGCCTGGGGCAGGATGGAGCTGCAAGTGTGGGTGGCAATTTATGCCATGCGAGTCCAAAATGACTGCAATTGCCCCAGGAGACTTCTTACTATTCAGTCTGTGCCAGGCAAATGTACTTGCAGTTACATTTGAGAGACTGGTCCAGGGCCTGCCAGCCTCTTCCCTGCTAGAGGTGGGGCTGAAGACTGGCTAGGGCTGCAGTCCAATCTGGGTGAAAGAAACCAGTCCCTACCCTCACTGTGATTTTCAGTCGGTCTGGCATCCCCTCAATGCCAGAGGCAGAGTCAAAATGGCAGCTACCAACCTTTTTCCAACTTGGACAGTTTCAAACTTTAGTTGTTCTTAGGATTATACTATAGCCTGCTGAATTTACTAATCAGTAGCTGAAGTTGGTGTCCAACTGTCTCTTCCTCCCCCGTTTTTGGGAAGTGGAGCTTCCAATTCCAGCCATGGAATAGCTCCTGAGATGGTTTGTGCCTTCAGTGGAGGATGGCGTGGAGTGCTTTACTTAAGAATCTTCTCTGCAGATGGGCAGTCTCCTCCTTCCATTCTTTCAAGGATGTTACAGGATGCTCTTCTGGTCTCCTGGAGCCCCCAAACAGGTGCTGTGGATAGCTCTGGATGATTACTAACTGCTCTGTAGCACGGGCTGTCTCCAGGAGCTCCTTAGTCTGCCACCATCTTGCTCCATAATGCTTTTTAAAATTTATTATAAGATATTTTTACAGTTTTATGACTCCAGAATATATTTTTGCTGTTAGTATATTTTTATAGATGCCATGATGACAGTAAACCTGGTGCTATATAGGTATATAGGTTGGTCTAGGAAGACCTCCTTGGGGAAATGGTGCTTAAAATGATACTTTGAGGCATATTGTTTATATTCCAATATAAGTCAAATAGGTACATTCTTCTGTCTGTAAATTTACTATAAGATTAGTGAACATATTTGAGTTTAATAGCAACAAAATCCTTCACTTGCTTCCTTTAATAGAAAGTGACGGTAGAAAACATTTTTAACATCAGCATGATTCTTTGCATGAGTAACTTCCACTATTATACATCAAATTTCAAAAAAGAAGAGGCACAGAAAGTTTCTTACCTGCATATTTGAGTTGCAAAAATCAGTTTTGAATTTTTTAAGCATTTAATAAATCAAAATATTACTTTCTTATACATTCTTTTGAGGTCAATGATAAAGTATTTAGTAAAATAATACCTTAATAATTTTTATGTATTTTTATAGATTCTTATTCATTTGAAGTGCTGGAAAATATACCGGCAATATAATAGCATTGCCAAAGAGCTCTGATTGGAGCTATGGCTAAGTAATTTTATGCTAGTTATTTTTCAACAGCTTTATTGAAATATAATTTACACACCTTAAAATTTACCTATGTAAAGACCACAATTCAATGTTTTTTGGTAAGTTCACAGTGTCATGCAACCACACAATCTATTAGAACACTTTATTCACTCCAAAAAGAAAACCTGTACCCATGATTGGTCTCTTCCCTTATATCCCCATCCTTCTTTGTCCAAGATGACATAAAATTAAAAATAAAATTAAGATATCAGTAATTGCAGACATAGATGATGGAATAATATCATAACTATTTGTAAAAACTTCCCTGACAGCTTGTGTCTGGCCTTCCGGATCCTTTCTTGGACACAACCTTTATGACTAATGTGGCAAATCCACAAAGAACATGAACTGCAAACTCAGGTAGATCAAAAGCCCCACTTAATTAGACATTTATTTTTGTCTTAATAGAGGTGAATTTGTCATGTTCATATACTGTAATGTGAAGAGTATTGAGATTAACATAGGGTTCCATAGACCTTATTATGTTAAACCAAAATATTAGACAACTTAGATAAAATAGACAAACTCCTAGAATTACACAAACAACCTACACTGACTCTAGAAGAAACAGAAGATAACAACAGACCAGCTATAAGCAAAGAGATTGAGTCAGTCATAAAAACCTCCCAACAAAAAAGAGCCCAGGACCAGATGGCTTCACAGGTGAATTGTATCAAATATTCCAAGAAGAACTAACACAAGTTCTGATCAAATTTGTCCAAAAACTGAAAGAGGAGGGACCACTACCTAAGTCATTCTATGAGGATGGCATCACCATAATACTAGAGCCAGATAAAGGTACCGCAAGAAAAGAAAATTACAGACCAATATACCTTATTAACATAGATGTAAAAATTCTCAACAAAATACTAGCAAACCAAATCCAGCAGCACTTTTAAAGAATTATACACCATGAACAAGTGGGATTAATCCCAGGTATACAAGGATTGAGCAACATCAGAAAATCAGTTAATGCAATATTCCACATTAACTGATGGAAAAATAACACATGATTAACTCAACTGACACGGAAAAAGAATTTGACAAGATCCAGAACTCCTTCTTAATAAAAACACATAGAAAACTAGGAATAGAAGGTAACTTTCTCAACATGATAATGGGCATATATGAAAAACCTACTGCCAACATCATCTTCAGCATTGAAAGACTGAAGATTTTCCTCTAAGAATGAGAACAAGACAAGGATGCCCACTGTCACCACTGTTATTCAACATTGTAAAAGAAGTTCTAGCCAAAGCAATTAGGCAAGAAAAAGGAATAAAAGGGATCCAAATTGGGAACTAAAAGTAAAATTTTCTCTAATTGCAGGCAACATGTCTATATATAGACAGTACCAAAAAATCAGCAACAAACCTATGAAAGCTAATAAGTGAATTCAGCAAAGTGGCAGGGTACAAGATCAACATGTAAAATCAGCAGTGTTTCTGTACATTAATAATGAAGAATCTAAAGATGAAATTAAGAAAAAAATTAATTTGCATGAGTAAGAAAAAAAAAAGAATCATATATCTAGTAATAAATTTAACCAAGGATGTAAAAGACTTATACACAGATTGCTAAAAAATATTACTGAAAGAATCCAAAGAAGACATGAATGAATGGAAGGACATACTATGCTCATGAACTAGAGGACTAAATATTGTCAAGATGTCAGTTCTACCTAAAGTGATTTATAGAATCAATGCAATCTTACTCAAAATTCCAAAAACTTTCTTTGCACAAGTGGAAAAGCCAATCATCAAATTTATTTGGAAGGGTATGGGGTCCCAAAGCCAAAACCATCTTTAAAAATAAGAATGTAGTTGGAAGTCTCACACTTTCCTATTTTAAATCATATTACAAAGCTATAGTGGTCAAAACAGCATGGTACTGGCATAAGGATAGATATATAGAATAATGGAATCAAATTTGAGAGTTAAAAAATAGACCCTCACACCTACTGCCAATTGATTTTTTACAAGCATGTTAAATCCACTTAATTGTTAAAGAATCATCTCTTCAATGAATGGTACTGGGAAAAATGGATATCTGGGTGCAAAGGAATAAAGGGGACCTCTATCTCACACCATATACAAAAGGTAACTCAAAATAGATCAAAGACCTAAATATAAGGACCAGTACTATAAAACTCCTAGAAGAAAATGTAGGGAAGCACCTTATGAACTTGTGTTAGGAAATGGTTTCTTAGACCTTACACCAAAATTGTGAGCAACAAAAGAAAAAAAATAGGTGAATGGGACCTCATCAATATTTAAAACTTTTGTCTATCAATGGGCTTCATCATGATAGTAAAAGACAACCTACAGAATGGGAGAAAATACTTGAAAACTACATATCTGATAAGGGTTAAATATCCAGAATTTATAAAGAAATCCAACAAAAAAGACAAACATCCCAATTTTTAAAATGGGCAAAAGACTTGAGTAGACATTTCTCCAAAGAAGATATACAAACGGCCAAAAAGTACATGGGAAGATGCTCACATCATTAGTCATTAGGGAAATCAAAATCACAATGAGATACCATTTCACACCCACTAGAATAACTACTATTAAAAAAACAACAAGTGTTGGAGAGGATGTGGAAAAACAGGAACACTCAATCATTGTTGATGGAACTGTAAATGGTGACATCTATGGAAAAAAAATTAGTTCCTCAGAAAGTTAAGTATAGAATTACCATGACCCAGTAATACCACTTGTAGGTATATAGTCAAAAGAATTGAAAGCAGGGACTCAAACAGATATTTACACACCAGTGTTCATAGTAGCAGCATTCACAATTGCCAAAAGATGGAAGCAACCGAAGTGTCCATCGACCAATGAATGGATAAACAAAACGTGGTATATACTTACCCTGGAATATTATGCATCTGTGAAAAGGAGCAAAGTTCTGATGCAATCAATAACATGGATGAACCTTGACAGCATCATGTGGAGTGAAAAAAAGCCAGACACAAAAGGGAAAAATTGTATGATCTCACTGATATGAAATAATTATAATAAGCAAATTCATAGAGTCAGAAACTAGAATACAGCTTACAAGGGGCTGTCGAGGGGTAGGGGCAAAGAATAGTGGGTTAAAGTTTTTTGGTCAAAATTTCTGTTTGGGGTGAGGAAAACTTTTGGTAATGGAGGATGGTGGTGCTTGCACAACATTATGAATGCAATTCGTGGCAATGAATTATATATATGAATGTGGTTAAAGAAGGAAATTTTAGGTTGTATAATTAAATTACTAAAATTAAAAACTAAATCTTTTCCTTTCCTTCTTTCTACCCTCATTTCACTTTTCAGCATTTTATATTACTTTTTTTTTCATGGAGTAGTTCAAATTATTAAATATGGTCAAAGGTCATGATGCAAACATAAACAATAGTTATTCTTTTCTGAGGAACATCTTCTAATTCCAATTTTTTTTTCTGACGTAAAGTAGTATTCCAGTGTCTTTGGGATTATAAGATAGAAGAAGAAATGACTGTAGTTTACCTTCCTTTTTTAAAAAAATATTATGTAATATGGGTTTTTCTTCCTAAGAGAAATTACCAAATAGACGTAATGCTCTACTTGGTTTGCTGAATTTGAAAATTTGTTTGTGCTTAGGAAGACAGTAAGAATAAAAGATGGATACATTTCTTTCCCTTGATTTTCATGGCTTAATAACTTGATATTTTCTCACTCTTATCCTAAGAGCCCTTTCTTTAACAACACATGAAACACTTTATGATAGTGCTATTGAGATTTTTGTGCCAAAAAATCTTCTGTACATTATACATTCTTTAGTGACTTTGGTTCCTTGAGTGTCCTTGGACACTCATTAGAATCAAAGAATATGTGTTTTCTCATTACATATGTGTTCTATATCCTGAGGTAACTTAAAAAAAAACACATCTATTTGTCCAAGGTATTTCATTAACGAATAGGACATACTTCTTGTCAAAGTTTCCTTTCTCAAAGTACATTTGTGTGTAAGAAAATGTATGGTATATCCATATGGTTATTACTATTATCACTACTTTTTTATTTTTTACTTTGTAGAACTTTTGAGCTTGATGAAAGCTGCTAAAATAAAATATTGCTGCAATCCAGAATTCAAACTCAAGGAGAAAGTTAGAGCTTAGTGATTAAGAAAATAACTGAAGTATTAGTCATGGAGACAACAGAGTCGGCAGGAAGGCTCCATGCATAAGTAGGAAACCAGGGGTGAGAACTGTCTGGGTGGGGAAGGATCTAAACAGTAAGCAGAAGGAGCAAAAACCTGACTCTGTCATGTTCAGGATTGTGGTTTTACAATGCAGGGTTGAAAGGTAACTGGAATTTCTTGAAGTGCATCTTAAAGCTGAATCATGCATCTGTAGCTAGAGGTTCCTGTTTCCGCAAGTGTCAAGAGTGAGTCTCTTTGAGGCCAGTGATAGAATCTGGGATAGAACTCTGTAAACAAGTTTGACTGAGAGGAAAACATAAAGTTACGGTGCCAATTGTTGAACTTGGTTTAGGTAGAATAATAAAAATATAAGAACTCAAGCTTAGAAGAAACCTTAAAAATCAAATATAGTTGACATTCATCTGTTGAAATGTTCTCTGTAGGAGGTCAGAGTAAATATAACAGATAATTTTGAAGTCAAGAGGTTTAGGCAACAACGGACAGAGTAAATTACTAAAAATATAGTTGAAGTCAGTAAATAAAGTGTCATATGTATAGTGAGAATAAGGAGACAAGTCACACCAGAATGGTATTAAAGGGTTATTACTTTGATGGCTGAGGAATACACTTAAAATTTACTTTGTGTGGTTTTTGTTGAGATATATGACAAAGTCTATCATATTACACTGAAAGAAATAAAGCTGTATGTGCTAGTGAGGTTCAAGTGTCAACCAGGCCACGTGATGGTGTCCAGCTGTTTGATTAAGCAACCACTGGCCTGGTCAATACTGTGAGAGCATTTTGTGTACTTAATTCATCAGTTGATTGTGTCCATTGGTGATTACATCTACAATCAACTGAGGAGATAACCTTTAACAATGTAAGAGGTGTCTCATCCAATAAGTTGAATGCTTTCAAAGGAGAAGTGATGATTTCTGCAATCAGAAAAGAGAATTTCCACCTCTACTTCAGCCAGCCATCTCCTGGGGAATTCATCAAAAACCTTTACTGGAGTCCCCAGTTTGCAGCCTGTCCTATGGAATTTGGACTTGTTTATCCCCACAGTCACATGAGACAATTTTAAAGAAAATCTCATAATATTTACAGATGTTTCCTGTCAGTTTTGTTTCCCTAGAAAACCCTGACTAATATTACTCAGATTACGTGGTATTAGTTGGCAGAAAAATCATTTGCCAAATGGTTTTGGCTCTGGTCCCATTTTGCTTGACATTTTATTAATGCTTAGATTGATAAGTCAAATTTATAGATGGAACACACTTGGATAGCAAGCACCCTGAAGGAGAGTGTCATAAAGTCCAAGGATTTTGAAATTCAGAAGAATGAAGACTTTGACAAGATGAATCCTTTAAATTTGCATTAAAATCTCAACTGAAAAATTAAAAGGATTGGGAGCCTTAGTTTAATTTATAGAGCTACAAAACAATGCTAGGAAAATTCAGTGACTACAAATTCAGTATGAGATGAGCATGTGACGAAATAATGAAATCTTAGGTAAAATCAATACTCGCATGGTATCTATACCAAGCGGAGTGATAGTTTCCCTTTACCATCCACTGCTGACACAGTTCATTGAAAGAATCTTCATGTGACGATTTCAAACCAACTCAACTTCCTCTTTGTACCCTGCATACACTCAGTTCTGCAAATGGAAGAACAAAGAGGAAGCTGAGTTAGTTGGACCACAATTTAAGTATTATTTCAAGGAACTGAGACTGTTAAACCAGAATCAAGAAGGGGGTTTCTGAGAATAGGTTTGTTGTTTTCATTTATTCAAATGTCTGTAAAGTTAAAAGGATGTTAAGTTACTGGCCCCAAAGAGCAGAACTGACACAATGGATGAAAGAAGCATACGTCAGCATCTGGTAGCTTTCTCATCGTTGGGGGCTTTTCAAGGATTGTACATTCAGTCATGGAGAATTTAGTTCAATTTAAAGTAGCTAATTAGTAATTGATGGAGTGAATCCTAAAGTTCCATCCACAAACCCCAGTTAATGTTGATTTTGTCAGTGCTTCTGAGTGTTCAAAGAGGCCTTTTATTGCTGTTGTTTGAGAGGAAAATTTATGTTTTCATGATTTAAAATATAAGCTAAAAAACTAGATATTGAAAGAATATGCTTCATCAGAGCATTCCCAGGCTAACAGCATGGTCTGAGTGTATTTCCAAACTCAGAGTTCCTGAGCCTGAGCAGAGGTCAAGTTCCCAAAAATACCAGGTTTCTGTGTTAACAAGCATTTAGAATGACTATATGACTTGTCCTGCACATGTTCTTTGATTGATTTAAGCAGATTAAATTCTCCTCAACAATAAGTCCAACCTTAATGAGTGCAGGCTTAAACTTTTGAACTATACTTCTTTGAAATTTTTGCCTTTAAAAAACATTTAGCCTGGGGGAAAAAATTCCCATAATAGTGCTTGGCATATAATAAGTCCCAAGAAAAGACTTAGTAAATATTGAATGGCTAGAAGGATGTTAAAATGTGACTGTTCCTGTTATTTAAGTTTATCCAAGGCCATAAATGCCAAGAGTTAATCTGTAGGTGCTAGATTGCCTGTACAGGCCCATTTGCCAAGTGGAATTTTCAACCATTGGTCCATCTTCTGCTTCCAGAGTATATTAAGAATCTATAGGTGTTCAGAGATTGGAAAGCAAAGGTTTCTCTAGAGAGCGTTTTCACGTGCTTCAGCTTTCCCCACATCCTGCTGTGGTGGAAAGCAGAAGAACTTCTCTCTTACCTTAAGTCAAGTGTCAATTCTGATAAAGACTACCAAGTATTCTCTGGGATTTGAAGGTTGCAGGGCTTGATACTTTTAATATGAGAGGCTGTGGTTAGAACGACACATAACCACACAGGAGAAGTGGCTGCCATGGGAGCAAGCTGCATTTCCACCAGGCAGAAGTAAATATTTCTCTTGGGCCAGTTGTGGATTCCATAAAAAGGAGCCAGCCATGAGCCACTCAGAAAAGAAGCCAATCTAAGTGTGCTTCTTGCCTCAGGCAAGTCAACCTGAACGAAAGAAGTGTAGAGGAGGAAACAGAAAATGGTGTATGGGGTGTGTGTAAATTAGGGATACAATGACTTGTTGGAAGAATTTCCAGAGAAGACATCACCCACATCAGGCAAACACAGAGAGATCAGCAGCAGAATTTCTGGTAAGAGAGCATTTGGAGTGTCAGTGATCAGATTAAAACTGTTCAATCTGATAAGACTGGTTCTGCATGTTCATCTCCACTCTGTTCCATCTTCCCCCATCTCTGGCTGGGGTCAGGTGGGGAGAGAGTGTGGCGGTGAGAAGAGACTCATGCAGACCCCTTCTCAATTCCAGGTCTCCGCTGGTGACTTCTAAATAACAATCAGGCCTAGGCTGGGAGATGGGAGAGTTAAACTGGAAGAAACTTGGACTTCAGGTATTAGACTGAATTGGACTCTTCATTACCCTAAATAGACAGGAAAATAACCTAAGAAAGAATGGAAAAACGAAATAATATAGTAAGAAATGAGTCAATAGAAAGTAGGAGAAGTTTTGAGAAAAGATATAATTGCTTTCTCTTTGTATCCAAAATGGCCCTGCTTGTTAAATTGGTTCACTCTACATTTCATATGTTATTGTTGCTTAAGCACTTCAAATGCTTGACCAGACTGACATAAAACCCTAACAAAAGATTTCTTTCTAAGAACTTGCACCACGTGGTGAGTTGAATTATATTCTCCAGCCAACTATCCTGTCTTCCTGTGGGTCTGAATATATTTGTAAATCATGCCTTTTCAAGGTGTTATTGTAAAATAAGGTGTGCCCACTGAATCAGGATGGGTATATTAATTCATACTACTGGAGGCCTTATAAAGAGAAGAAAGTGCAAGTCAGAAATCAGAGAAAGTCCCTGGAGGAGCCAGAAGATGGAAATCAGCAGAAACCAGAAGAGCAGACGCCAGGGGAGAGAGAGTCCCATGCGATGGGAGACAGAAATGCAAGATAAGGAATGCCAAAGAGGGAAGCAAGGCAGCCAGGATGCTACAGACTTCAGGGAGGAAGCAAGCCTTAATTTTCAACTTCTAGTCTTCAAAAACTGTAAGACAATATATGATTGTTTTTAAGCCAATTTATTGTGTAGTGTTTGCTATAGCAGCCTGGTAAACTAAGACACAGCATTTTTTGGTAAAACGAAAACTCAAACTTGTAACCTAGCAACTCAGATTCTTTTACACATTCTGATAGTACTGAAAGAAACATATTTTCTTGTAACTTTTGACTAAAAAAACAAGAATTTTAATAATTGCACATTTCAAATTGGTCTCACAAGGCAAATCATACCTATTTTCCAATATGCTAGATGCTACTTTTATTTTTTTTTAGAGGTACCAGGAATTGAGCCCAGGACCTCATACATATGAAGCAGGCACTCAACCACTGAGCTACACTGGTCCCTGCTAGATTCTATTTTAACTTAAGAAGTTGGCCACAAATTCTCTAATAAATCTTTTAATGTCAATTATCCCATTGAGTAAAAAATACTAAATGTATCAGAAACTTCTCAATACCCCATGGATACTATTTACTTTGTTATTTCTACACTAAATTCTAAGGGAAGATTTCAGACCAGGACTCTGGGACCTGGGAGCTACCGACATTCAGAAAGGTTCTATTTGAGCCACAGAGACGGTGTGATAGTTTGAGATTATTTATGAATTCCAAAAAGAGAGATTATGTTTTTAAACTCATCTGTTCCTCTGGGTGTGATACCCTTTGATTATATTAGATTCAGCTGAGACGTCTTTTATGAACTTATGTCAAGATTAGGGCTTTGCTTCAACCACATCAGTAGGGTGTAACTCAGGTTAAATTCCCTCCCCCTTAGTGTGCTATATAAATGGATATTCACTCAAGAAGATACACAGAAGAGGAGAGAACTTGGTCATTTCAGTCCTGCCATGTAACAGAAAGGAGAAGGCTCAAACAGCTAAAGCCCCGGGAAAGCTGAGCCATTTGCCTGATACTTTACAGCTGAAGAGCCCAGAGCCCAATGCAGCTGAGAAAGCCTGGAAAAACGACCTCCAGCATATAGCTGAGATTGGAAGAAGTTAGGTCGACAGAGCTTTAAGAGGAAGAGAAAGGCTGAACCATCGCAGAGATTAGCAACCATCTTGCTTCAACACGTGGCAACAGACTTTGGTGAGAAAATACCTCTTATGGTACCTTGAGTTGGGCTCTTTAGGGCCCGATAACTGTAAGTTCTTACCCTAAATAAATACCCTTTATAAAAACCAACAGATTTCTGGTACTTTGTGTCAGCATCTCTTTGGCTAACTAATACAGATAGGCTTCCCTGATCTTTGTCAAGTCAAATATTTTATTCTATTGACCAGGACTATTGGGGATTGTGGCATTAAAAGCTGTTCCTGTCAATCTCCTGAGTTCCAGGCTTACTTCTCCTTACCACATAGCACAGCAGTAAGCCGATTTCATCCTGTACAGTGATCCTCTTCTCTGCCAGTTGATTCCGTGATCAAGGAGGCAAAAATGCCCTAGAGAAGTGTCAGCTGCCAATGTACCAGGAACACAGTGATGCTCCTTATTAGAACAGCCTTCCTTGGGCACTAGGACCTCTAAACCCAATAAAACCCAGTGTGGGGTAAAGGGATCAATTTTCTTCAAGTGGATTATTAGGTGTAAGAGTGGGGGCCAAGCTGCCTGTTCTACCCAGCTTTCTTTCTTTCAGGATCAGCATTCTGTTGACATGAAGTCTATGGGACAATGGTTAAAGGCTTTGAGTTCTCTTTCTCGATTTGCTACAATTGCCAGAGATTTGGGATTTAATTGCCAACATTTTGAACTATTTTCTTTCAATTTATCAGATCAATGTTTCCAGAATTGCATTTCTCTTTTCAGTCTGGGCCTGAGGGAAGTTTTTGGGATAATGGAAAAGTTCTAAAACCGGATTGTGATGATAGTTGTATCGCTATATAAATTTGCTAAAAATCATAGATTTGTACACCTGCATTGATTGAATTTTATATTGTGTGAATTATCCTGCAATAAAGCTAAGGAAAAAAGTCTCAAATTTTTGCCCTGCCTCCTGGATATCAAGCATTGTTCTCAAATATCAAAAAAGGTACTTGGAAAACATGGCTTCTTTCCTCAAAAGCCAACCTTGTATTTTGAATTTTTTGTATTTGGGACTAGTCTTTAGAATGCCATAAATTGCCAGTATTTTTTTCTTCAAATTATATTATTAAATTTTTAGCATAATTTATAATCAAAATTGTTTCAGGATCAGAAAATAATTAAACTGTTAGGCAATTGCAAATTAATATATTAAATGAAATAGGAATTTATTAGGTACTATAATTCAACATTCACATAAATACCTAGGCTAAGACACAAAGCAGTTACACATCATTTACCTCAACCCTTAAGATATTCAATTTTCATTCCCGTGACTTTAGGGCTATATCAGGAGGAATTTTTAAAGCACCAAATATAATATTAAATTCAATATGTGGTGGATAATTGAGAAGTTTTGTGTTATGTAGGCCACAGGAAATGAACCTAAAAAACAAAACATTTCCTCTGAGGTTTTCACCAATAGATCAAACTGTGAACATTTTTATGTACCCCAAGAGGACAATTTGAAGGCAATCTCTGTTAAGGAGCAGTTTTTCAGTCATTTCTGTGTACATATCACACGTATTAAACCAAAATATATCATATATACACACACTCACGTATGTGAAGATGCAAGATGAAGAACGATACATGACATTGAACGCACAATCACAGAAAAGGAATTCCATCCAAACGCCCCAACTTAAATCTAAAGGTATGGAATTTAGTTTTGTTTGGCTTTGTTTTTTTCCCCAACTGTTGTGGATTAATTTTGCCAATATTATGTTCTATTCTGTTCTTGGACTCTTCCATTTTCTTGGAGTTCCTCTCTCATTTTCTCTCTCTCTCATATATAAACGTGAGATGAACATTCATTTTCTTTAAAATAATATTTTTTCTGATATAATTTTTAAGGATATTCTCAGAAAAATACAATTTCAATTAAAATTATTAATTCAAAAATTAATTAATATTTCTTACTAGTCATCTACCTCCCTATAATTCATAAAAATATGGCAATTTTAATGCTAATTTTCTAACTCAACTTGTCAAAATCTTTGAAAAATATTCTTCACTAGAAGGTTGCCTCAAAATGAAGTTTGCACACCACCAACCTACGTTTTAATTTAATGCCTCAAGAATTCCCTCCATACATGATATTAATCCATCCTGCCACTCTTATGTGATATGGCAAAAAAGGATAAACAAAAATGAAAGATACAAATAAAGAATCACAGTAGAGATGGTATGTCCTGCGCTGTTGTGAGACTATTCCTTTTTAAATAATTCTTTTCATCTTGCCTCAGGATTTTTATTGATGCTGTACTCTTCAGAATATATTTTACTTCTTCTCCACATATGAAAATCCTACTTACATTTTGAGTCCTTCTTCAAGTATCATCTACGTCATTAAAAATCCATTAATTTCCTCTGAGAAATATTTGTTCTTACTAATGTCATCCCTTCCCTTAGTCTTCTATTATTGTACTCATTATACTTTGATTCCTCTTAGAGTTATGTGTAGTTCTATTAATAAGATATTTATTGCTGCTTTCACAGAGATTTTTACAGATTCTCACAGTTTCTAGGTCTTTCAACAATTCTTGCATACAATTTGCATTTTGTTTTGGGAAATAGAAGTATTAAAGCTGAGAGACCACAAAACCTAGATACTCCTCTTTGCAAAATTTTTTCACACTCACTTCATAGGGGACATCCTGAAACCAAATTGTGTTTTGATGCAGAAAAAGGAGCTCAGGTAGCTGCAAAAAAATAAATTCACAGCTCCCAAATATTTAAGTAACATATGCTAATATTTTTATCTGCATCCTTTGTTAAGCATTAGTAAAGCCTAGTGTGGGTAAGATTTGTTTCATGTGAAACTGATTGAAATTTAGTCTTTGTGGTTATGTACAGGGTTTACTTAACTTTATGATTTTATATTTGTATTTCTTTTCTCATAAGATGAAAACCTTGTTTGCAAAAACATGATAATAAGTAGTTACACATAGTTTCAGAATCACTATAGAAATATTATTACCAATTATATAACAACTTAAAACAGATTAAAATTTTTGGCAGTTCTTTTGTCCTTAGTATATATCATGCTGGACTTGCAGGTTAAATTTTTATGTTTTAAAATCACTTGAAATAATTCCTCTCATTACAGTTAAGCCACTAACTGAATACCTAGTAAGTTTCTTTGCTTTGCTTTACATTCTATTTTAGGGATCTTTTCTCTCTGTCTCTCTGCCTCTCTGTCTCTCTGTCTCTGCCTCTGTCTCTGTCTCTCTCTCTCTCTTTAATTTTGGGTTAGTTTACTTCATATATATGAAAAATATTTGCATGTTTTCAAAGGTGAACCTATATAACAAGGTACTTCCAGAAAAATCCAACTCCCATAAATCCAGCTCCTACCCTGTTCCTCCCACCCTGTTCCCTCACCTCCCCTTTAAGAAATCATTTCTATTGGTTTCGGGCTTGTTCCTTCCCAGATATGTACTTAAAAATAAATTTAAATGTACAGTTATATATGAACACTCTTCTATGTAGATATGTGCATATGTACTTTCTCCTTATTGATTTGAAAAAAATTATGATAGCAAATGATATTTTGCATCTTACTTTTATTACTTAGTAAAATAGCCTGGATATTATTCTATAGCACCAAAGTGGTATCCTTTTTATAGCTGAATAGTTTTCTTCACCATGTGGATGTACCATATTTTATTCAAGTAGTGCTCCTATGAATGGTCATTCATGATATTTCTGTTATTATGCTATTACAAATAGTGTTGCAATGAATAGCCTTTTCATGTCTTCTCATATTTTCAAAAGTGTCAGCAGGAAAGACTCTTAGAATGGGACTTCTGAATGACAGTGTAAACACAGATGTAAATTTGCTAGGTTTTTCCAAATTGCCCTGCATAGGATTATACCATTTTGTATTTAAATCTTTTCCAGTGTTTGCTTGGCTATTCTCACTTGTTTGTTCTTCCAAATAACTTTATAATAAAAATTTCAAGCTCATCAGCCACAAGGAAACAGACCAAAAAAATGACGTTAGTTTTACTGTATCCTAGATTACTCCCTACTTCATTAATTAATTTACAGAGAAATTTATATCATTTTGGTGCTTAGCCTTCTTATCCAAGAACATGGCTGATTTCTATTAATTCAAGTCCATATTGTGTTTTTCAAGATTTTTCTTTCCGTTTTCCTAATTTAGGTCTTTTTATTTTTTGATTACTGCAGTGGTTTTACTATTTCTTTTTTAAAAATTTAATCAGAGAAGATGTCTAGTCTTTTTAAACTTAAAAAAAAAAATTTGTTAGCTATCCATAATCAGTGCTTTCCCTTCATTTCTATTGTCTAAATGGTTATGGGACATATGAAGGCAATTGACTTTAGTGTTTTAATTTTATGACTGCATCTACTAAGTAGTTTTATTATTTAGAAGTTATGGTGATATTTCCCTTTTTAGATTTTTCAAAATGCATAATCATATCATCTACAAATAATTGTAATTATTTTATAATGCTTTTACTTTTAATTGGATTAACTTATCTGATTGCATTTCATAATACCTCCCACACTATATTAAATAGTAATGGAGATTTGGGATATGTTTATCTTTTAACTGATTTTGTGGAAAAGAGTCCAGTGTTTCTCAATTAAGTAAAATGTTAACTTCATTATATATATAAAAGTGATATTATATTGAGCAAGTATCTATAAATTCATGTTTTACATATTTATTGTTAACACAAAGGTGTTGAAGTTTATCAATTGAATGTTTTACGTCTATTAAAATAATGATATATTTTCTTAAGATCTATTAATATGATATGTTGTATTAAATGGTTTCTTACTACTGAATAATTCTAGCATTACTTGAATAAACCCAGCATGATCATTATATATTTTGGCATTAATAGTATTTGTAAGATTTTTTATATGGACATTCATAAGAGTGATAGTTTTAGTTTCTAGTTTCGTATTCTTTTATTTTTTTACTTTTGGTGGTGAAAGTCTTTGATTTTAAACTCCGTAAATTAAATTAAACAACTTCCTTGTGGAAGAAAGCAAAAGATAATGAAAGGGTTATTTCCTTCATAATTTTGAATTTAATATGCCTCAAGTGCAAACTGTGAAGGTCATCCCATAGAGTTAAAGAAGAAAGCGTCAAAGTTGCATTTGATCTGTCTGTCCTACCCTCTCCCACAATATTTTCTGAGATTAGTTTGTCTCATTTTCAAAAATAACTAAAGAAATGTTATGATGTAGCTTTTATTTCTTCGCATTTCTTGGTTATTGTTTGCAGTATATAAAAAAAATTCCTGTATTTTATGCATTATTTTTCAGTAAATCCACAACTTCTCTAATAAAAAAAAATCCAAAAATAATCTGGGAAATGCAGGGTAATTATTAATTGAATTATGATTAATCTTAGTTTATTATCTTTGCCAATGACATGGTAAGAGAAATTTTGCACAGTAGTTCTCGGAAATGCTCTTCTACATGGTTTATCAAGCTCTTTCTTAACAGGGATTTGGCAACATCAAATGTAATTTCTTTATTCCTTCATGTCTAAGGGTATTTGGAATACAAACTTTCATATTAATTGAATTTATTGACTGAACAATAGAGATAATCAGAGTTAGGGCAAGTGATTTCCAATTCATTATTATGACTCATTTGCATAAATTAGTTTCGGCAAAGATGTAAGATACTTTGCAAAGTATTTATGAAATACAATCTAATTACTTATATAATTCTATAAGCCAGTGCTTACCAAATCTAAGTCTGCTTCAGTGACTTTGAGAAAGAGAACAATATATATACTGAGGACTATGATGAGACTGGCTATCTTCTTCCTAATGATAACTGTTTGCTGATTTTAAAAAAATCACTGACTGAACACTCTTTTCTTGAACCTGACAATGTAGGTATATGAAAAATAAAGCAGTTCTGACTCTTAAAGAGTTTGACATGAAATAAGAAGCTGAAACATCATTATTGCATGGATGAAGAAGGATTTTAGGATTTTTTAGATTAAAACAGCAGGGCAACCAAAGGCATCTTTAGATCTGAATTGTATTAAGTCTATAGTAAATGAAACAAGTTTGATGACTTGTGACTATCACATAAAAAAAAATAGATTAACTGGAAAGTGTATATTTCTGTAATTATGTATGTGTGTATCTGTGTGGGGGTGTAAATTTTAATTTACATTAAAATCTTATTTCCATAGGTGAAAATATAAAATATTAACAATTTTTAAAAATTCAATATAGCATGTATCATTGCTTCTGACCACCTGGAGTACTATCATTATGAAATAAAATAAATGTATATATTTTTCTATTTAATTAGCCTTTTTGCTTTTGATTGCCTAATATTGTTTAGAATATGAAAAATTCCATATAATCCTATTATTAAAATTATTATCATTCTTGGAAATATACTTTTCCAAGTTAATTAATGTGTTTAATCTTTCAGATTATTCAGTGATCTTGAACCGGTATAAAATCTTATTGGGGTTATCTGGAACAGTAAATGGTATTCTGGCCTTGACTTTGATAATCCTGATATTGTTGGGTAAGTTAGATCTTAATAAAATAAAAATACTAAGATATTTATTTTTCTCTTATGACTCTTATCTTCATGTTCATTCATGAATGTCTGGCACAGAGTAGACCATCAGTTAATATGTGTTCAATAAATGAATTAATCATGTAATATTTGAAATTATTTTTCTTAAGTAGACATGCAAACATAAAAGAAATGCCCTAGCAATCCCTCCAGTTATTTCTGGTCCCAATCATCAGAATCATCCCCCAAAATTTGTCCCTGAGACATTGTACAGAGAAGATGTTTACTCAACCTAAAATAATCCTATTTTCAAGTTTATCAGGGAGTGTTGCTAAAATGCCAAAAAGGAAATGTCATCCAGCATGATGAGTTTGGAGACCTGAAAGTCAAGAATGAAACAGGAAGAAATATAGGTAATGAGGATGCTAAAACTTCAAACTAAGAAGAGCTATCGGTCACACAAATACCTCTCTGGTCTTTGCCCTGTGCTATTGTTAATTGTTTGGCTTCTCTTAAATTTGAAAACACCTTCTTGAACAGATAGATAAAACTAATCAACAAATATTTGATGTACATCTACTTTGCAACCCAAACTTGATTGATATATATTTTTTCTTCCTCCTTCTCTCCCTCCCTCTCTCTCTCTCTCTCTTTCTCTCTGAGCAGTGGGGAGGGGAGATGTAAAAACTACCCTCAGGGAATTTAAAATCAGGTTGAGAGATATACATTTGGAAAGTTATAACCATTATAAGGTAATATGTAAATATTTTTTTTTCTAGTCTCCATAGATTTGTCCTTTTCTGAAATAAAAAATAAAAAAGAGAAGTTCTATCAAACAACTTATTCACTATGATTTTGGCATTAGATTTTAAGCTTAGAAATTGGTATCATACAGAATTTTGAAAAACATTCCCCTTTGCTTTCAATTTTTTTATAGTTTAGCATTTTGACACTTAGTTCTTTGAGACTTTTGACATATTTTATTGTATGATATGAGAGAAAGATACAAATTAGTATATTTTATAATTATTTGTCAAATAATTATTCTCTAGTCCATTAGATTATTTTGCCTCCTGTGTCACATAAAGTAATTTTATATCCTTTTTATTTATTGACACTCTCTTGTTTTGGATTACCTGTTTTTACATGTCCAAGTCCCAACCAACTGAAATATTTTAGCTTTACCACATATTTTACTGCCTGAAAAACTAAAGGTCTGATTCACCTGTAACTTGTTTTTTTTTTTTTTTTCACCTGTAACTTGTAAAACCTGTTCAAATGTAAGGCAGCTTTGGTGGGTAAAATGTGGAATCATATAAACACCATTAAACATTCCTTTAAAGTAGTTCTAATTACTGTATATCAAACGATAAGGTATTTTTGCCTCTTTTTATAAATTGAGGTGAAACTAATATAAAATAAAATTAGCCATTTTAATGTGTGCAATCCAGTGGCATTTGGTAAATTCACAATGTTTAACAACCACCGCCTCCATCTAGTTTCAATATATTCTCAGCACTCCAAAGTAAACACCATACCCACTAAGCAGTTACTTCCCATTCCTACCTCCTGCCCTGAAAACCACTGATCTGCTTTTTGTATCTATCAATTTATCTATTCTTCATTTCATATAAATGGAATCTTACAGTATGTGATCTTTTGTGTCTAGCCTTTTCACTTAATGCTCATCCAGCTTGAAGCATGTATCAGTTATTTGTTAATTTCTATGGTTGATAATATTCCATTGTATTACTATGCCATATTTTGTTTATCCATTTAGCAGCTGATGGACATTTGGGTTGTTTCTGCTTTAGGGCTATTATGGATAGCACTGCTATGAACATTTGTGGGAAAATTTGTACATATGTTTTTTCTTCTCTTGGGTATATACCTAGGAGTGGAAATACTGGGTCACATTGTATTTCTATATTAAAATTTTTTAGGAACCACCAAACTGCTTTTCACAGCTTCTGCAGCATTTTACAGTCCCAGCAGCAATGTAAGTGAGTGCTGTTCTCTCCACATCCTCTCCAACACTAAAACATGTAAAGTGCTTTCCACTGTAGTTTTGCTTTCTATTTACTTAATAACATTGATCTGGAGCATCTTTTCATGTGCTTATTGGCTATTTGTATATATTCTTTGTAGAAATGTCTGTTCAAGTCCTTTGCTCATTTTTAATTAGGTTGTCTTTTCAGTTTAAGTGTTGGGTTTTTTAAAAAAGGTAAACCAAATTGATAAATCTTGAGCCAGACTGATTAACAATAAAAGAGAAAACTAAAATTACTAAAATCAAGAATAAAATTAAGGACATTTCTACAGAATATGCAGAAATAAAATGTATTTAAAAGAGAATACTATGAACAACAGTAGGACAACAAATTAGATAAGAGAAATGGACAAATTCATAGAAACATACAAACTAACAGAAATGAATCAAGAAGGAATTGTAAAAATCTGAACAATAATATAACAATTAAAGAGATTGACTTCATAATCCAAAACCTCCAAACAAAGAAAAGTCCAGGCTGAGATGGCTTCACTGATGAATTCTACCTCTACCAATCATTCACAGAAGTATCAGCACCAGTACTTCTCAAACTCTTCCAACAATTGGAAGAAGAGAAAACACTTCCTAACTCATTCTGTAAGTCCAGGCTTCCCCTGCTACAAAAGCCAGACAAAGACATCACACACACACAAAACTAGACTAATATCCCTTATGAATATAAATGCAAAAATCCTCAACAAAATACTAGGGAAACTACTCCAACAGCATAATAAAAGGATTCATACATCACAAGCAAGTGGGATTTACGGTATTTAAGGGTGGTTAAACTTATAAAATCAATAACTGTGTTTAAAAGAATTAATAGAATGAATTTTTTTAAAAAACAACAACATTCATCTCAATTGATGCAGAAAAACATTGACAAAATCCAACAAACTTGCATGATAAAAGACAAAAAAAGTAAAAATAGAGAGAAATTTTTTCTATTTGATAAATGACTATATGAAAACCCCACAGCTAACATCATATTAAATCGTGGAACTAAAAGCTTCCCCACTAAAATCAGGAACACAACAAGCTATCCACTCACACCACTTCTATTCAGCATTGTACTAGAAATTCTAGCCAAGGCAATTAGGCAAGTAAATGAAACAAAAGGAAACCAAACTGAAAGGAAGAAATAAATCTATGATTGTATAGGACATAATCTTATATATAGAAAACCCTAAAGAATCCATATAAAAACTATTAGACCTAATAAAGGATTTCTGCAAAATTGCAAGATACAATATCAACTTGCAAAAATCATTTGTATTTCTAAACACTAGAAATGAACAATACAAAAATGAAATAAGCTTTCTAAAAATGAATAAGCTGGTGCTAAAATTATTATGTAACTGCAAAAACATATGCAAATAGCTGAAGTAATCTTAAAAACATTTAGAATTCTCATACTTCCTGATTTCAAAATGTAACTACAAAACTACACTAATCAAAACACTGTAGTACTCAAAGGAGAACAAAATATAGACCAATAGAATAGATTTGAGATTCAGAATAAGCCCATATATCTATGGCCAAGTGATTTTTGTTGAGGGATCTAAGACCATTCAATGGTCAAAGAATAGTCTCTTCAACAAATGATGCTGGAATAACTGGATATCCACATGCAAAGCAATGAATTTGGACCCCAAACTCACACCATATACAAAAATGAATTCAAAATGGGTCAAATACCTACATATAAAAGCTAAATTATAAAATTCTTCAAAGGAAAGCTTTTAAGTGTAAATATTCATAATTTTAGAGTAGGCAACATTTTCTTATGCATGACATCAAAAGCAAAAGCAGCAAAAGTAAAAACATATAAATTGGACTTCATCAAACTTAAACACACTTTTGTGCATCAAAGGACACTACCAAGAATGAAAAGACAACAAGTCAAATGAGTGAAAATATTTACATCTAATAAGAATCTAGGATCCAGAATATATTAAAAAAACATTTACCACTCAACAACAAAATGACAAACAATAGAAAAAAATTGGGCAAAAGATTTGAACAGATACTTATCCAGAGAACATGTACAAATAGCCAATAAATAATTGAAAAGATGCTCAACATATTAGTTGGGGAAACAGCAATGAAAACCTCAGTGGGATACCACTTCACACTTTTTAGGATGGCAATAATCTAACCAAAAATAATTGTTGTAAGGATGTGGACAAATCAACATCCACAAACATAGCTGGTAGTAATGTAAAATGGTGCAGAGCTGTGAAAAACAATTCAGGCAGTCTTACAAAAGTTAAATATAGAAATAACATGTGATCCAGAAATTCCATTCCTACGTTTGTACCTAAGAGAATAGAAAACCTATGTCCACACAAAAATTTTTACAAAAATGTTCATAGCAACATTATACATAACAACCCCAAAGCAGAAAAAAATCAAATATCAGCTGATGAATGGATAAACAAAACGTGACCTATCCATACAATGGAATATTATTCATATTCAGCCATAGAAACTAATGAACTACTGTTACATATTACCAGCTGAATGAATGTTGAAAACATAATGCGAAGTGAAAAAGCTAGACACAAAACCGCATATTGTAAGATTCCATTTATATACGATGTAAAGAATACGTATTACCACAGAGACAAAAAGCAGGTTAGAGGTGCCAGGGCTGGGAGACAGGGAAAATGGTATGTAACTTTAATGCATATATTTCTTTTTGGGATGATGAAAATATTCTGGAATTAGTTAATGGTGATGGTTGCACAACATTGTGGATGTACTAAAAGTCACTTAAATTTTACATTCTAAAATGGTTAAAATGATGAATTTTTTGTTACATGAATTTTACCTTGATAGAAAAGAAGGAAGAGGTTGGAATGGCTGCAAAGTAGAACAGAGATTAGAATATTTATATTGGCTTGCACATATATTTATTATGCTAAAGTCTCAGGTATTTTCAATTTGCGAAGACCTAAATCTACTTATAATTTTTAAAAAATCATTGGACTTGGTGCTGTTACAATTATAAAGACTCTAAGAGGGAAGCGGCTGTGGCTCAATCAGTGGGGCTCCCGTTCACCATATGGGAGGCCCCGGGTTCGGTTCCCGGGGCCTCCTGGTGAAGGCAAGCCCGCCCGCACGGCGTGGTTAGCTGACCCAGCGAGCACAAGCAGCAAGGGGGGGATAAATGAATAAATAAATAAAATCTTAAAAAAAAAATAAAAAGACTCCAGGAAAAGCAGTTACTAATCTGAATGCTTTTTAATATTAAGAGCAAGAAGGGATATACCCACAAAACAATAATTACAGAGATTCTTAAACTTTATCTGTATAACTTCTAAGTAAGTGGTATCGATATCTAATCTCTCAAATAACATGAACATAATCTACAGCCTAATTGGTTCATGTTATTTCAGTCAATATATCAGATCTTGGTATGAAAAAAGCCCTTATATCTGGTTATTGCTTTATCTCGCTAATTTAATTTTCTTACTTTCCATGGATTATCTTTTGTATTTTGTGCACCTTATGAATCAGAGCACTTTTTTATGAATCATTTTTTCTCATAGCTCCACCCTTATTTTTACAATACATAAGAATTATTCTCACTGCTGATTGTCAGAGATGCAAATGTGATTTAATTTTTCTTTGTTTTTCTCATTTCTCTATAGAACTGTGTCCATCACATTGGCACAAATATCAAGAAAAGTGTTATTGGTTCTCTAGTGAATTGAAAAGTTGGAAAGATAGTTATGAATATTGTTTGGGAAGACAATCTCACCTACTAATCATTCAAAACCAACTTGAAATGGTAGGTGGTTTAATTTCCTGGTGAGGGCATTAGCCTTTTTGCAGTTAAAAATTTGTCTTTTTTTATCCAACCCTTCCATTAAATTGGCATTTATTTTGATTACCGAGTTTTTAACGACTTCTTAAATTTTGTGCTGGAGGCCAGTGCCTCCCTTGACACATGCTAGTCTTGGCCCTGAATAGCTTGTACTACACTTACAAGTATTGTGTGTGTGTATATATATATATATATATATATAGTTTTGTTTTTAAATAAGTTTATTTGTTAAACTTATTATAGAATCCCCATGCAGAGTGATAATTTTCTAATAAAATTCTAAAGTCTTACTTCACATGTTTGAATTAAAGTATTCTGTTCATTTATTTACTTATCACCCACTTTCCAAGGATTTTATACAGAAAAACCTAAGACAATCTAATTATGTATGGATTGGACTTAACTTTACCTCCCCGAAGAGAAGATGGACCTGGGTAAATGGTTCTTCACTAGATCCAAACCTGTGAGTCTTTCCTTAAACAGCAATCTGATTTGACTATTTGTATATTGTAGGATTTGTCTTATAAAGCATCTTTAAATTCACCGTATTTGACTGTGGAATAGTGCTTGGTACTGTCATATCCAAATGAATGGAAAGTAACTTAATGTTCACTGGATCCATGATGGGTTGCCTGGACTTTTGTTATTGAGTTGTAGGAGTTCTTCTTGATATTAAACCCATAGCAGATAAATGGTTTCCATATATTTTCTCCCATTTTATCAATTGTCTTTATTTTTTAAGAGAGGGTATTAGCTAATGACACAAATGGACATCTTCAGCAATAATGATTAATATATACTGATTCTTTCCTCTGCAGTTTCCTCATAAAGGGCCCAGGTAAAGAAAACAGCTGTGCTGCCACCAAGGAAAACAAAATTTACTCTGAATCTTGCAGCAGTGTTTTCAAATGGATTTGCCAATATTAGCATTTTTGTTTTGTTTTGCTTTTAATCGATAGTGGAATAATCAACAAAGTTTTTCACCTATCCAATTCTAATAGTAATCTTGCAGGAGTAACATTTTAAAAATTCAATTAAACACCAAAATCTCTACTCTTTCCATCATCTATGTTGGCATTAGCTTCAGAGTAGCCCATTTTAACAAACTAATCTAAAGTCTTTCCATTTTTTATGTGAAAATATACTCCAGTGTGAGCTCATGTATTTATATCCAAGATTTGTATTCATTGTTTATTTTACAACAAATATGATCAATTTATGTCTGCTTTTCTATATCTTGCTTTTTTACTCTTAAAATATCTATGTAAGTTCTCATAGTTCTAGGAGCTGCATTACAGTGTGGATTTATAAATTTTTCACCCCTTTCTTGATGAGCATGTACTTTGTTCCCAGGTTTTTACTACTGTAAATTGCACTGCAGTGAACACGTGAAATATATTTTGTTAGATAGCAGTGCTTTTATATCTATGATATAAGCCATAAAAAATGGATATTGGGAAAAAGTGTTAAATGTATTGTGTATTTGTTTATATGTTGCTTTATTCCATTTAGAAACTACCACAAATTGGTAAGACGATTTCAGGTAGAGAACGGTGAACTTGCTTTTTCCTTTTTGAGAATTAGCTGCCAACTTGATGCACCATCACCCCTTGATGCTTTAATATGTATTTCCTACAGAGATCATCTCTTACCTAACCACAATACAACAATCAAAATCAGGAAATTAATGTCAACGCAGGACTTCCATCTAATTCGCAGACTCCCTTCAAGGTTTGCCAATTGTGGCACTAATGTCTTCTAAAATACAAGTATCCTGTTCAGAATCTTTAGTCTAATTCCGTCTGGAAGCATTCCTCAGCCTTCCGTGACATTCATGACCTTGACACTTTGGAATACAGGATAGTTATTTTGTAAAATGTGTCTCAATTTGAATTTATTTATTTTCTCCAGATTACATTCAAGCTACTCCTCTTTGGCAGCAATAGAATTAATGTGATTCAGTGATGCTTTTTCCTTCTTGCTGCATCCTTTCAGGTGTCATAAGGTTTTATTCGTTCCATTGTTGATGAACGTGATATTGATATTCACTTTGCTCTGTCTCTTGATTAATGGAGTGCATGCTAGACTTCTCCATTGCACTCTTACTCTTTTTTCCTTGTAATTAACTAGTATTTTGTGGGAAGGTACTTTCAAATTCTGTAAGTATCCCATGCATCATCAAAATTTCAATTATTTTTTCATTTTTTGAATTTATATCTTAATTGACACTGCCTTCTTCCTCATGTACCATTTTTAATCATTCAACCAATGTTTATATTTCTCTAATCAATTCACTTCTTTTATCTCTGTGGCTTCCATACTAGTCCATCATATCTTGCCTAGAATTACTGAAATAGCCACTTGAATGGACTTCAAGTATCCACGCCAGTGTTTTTCATTCAGTGGTTTATAATCTCTTATTTCGATACTCAAATTGTTCCAAATTTGGTCTTGAGAGCCACCTTGAGGGGACATCTGTGTCCTTGATTTCCTATAAATACTTTGCTAATTTGTAGTTTTAAAAATTGGTAATTATCTCAGTGGAATACCAGTAACCATTCTTGCAAATGTTTGAACTAGCCTTTATGTTCCAGCCTGATTCATAAAAACAAAGAAAATTAATCAGCAAATATAAAATAAAGCTTTATTTCTTTTTCCAAATAATTTTCTTTCCTTTTTATCTTATTAAATTGCATTTTTTTCTCCCCTCTAGACTTTAAGCTCAGTGAGGGTAGGGATTTTTATGTGTTTGGATCACTGTGGTAACCCAATTACATAAAGTAATCCTTGGCACATGACAGGTGCTCATTAAATATTGCTCAAATACACTGTGATAGAAGCTATGAAGGAAAGTTGTGTGGTCTTTATGGAGATATAAGGTAGGGGGAGCTGACCTTACCACTGAATTCTGGTAAAACTTCTTTAAATAGGTAACGAATTAAGATCTGAAGTGAGTAGCATTAGGTAGGAAAAGGCAAAAAATATGCCCCACGAGGCCCCAAATAAAAAAATATGATGCAAAAATTAAACTTTTGGATCTAGTGAGAATGTTATTCTCACAAAAACACAAAGAAGGTTAGTGTTGTCTGAGGTCATTAAAGGGGAGGCTGGGCATGAAATATGGTTGGAAAACATGTCATATAAGTATTTTGGTTTTCATTACAACAACAATTAAGAGTCAGTAAAAGGCTTTCATTAGCACAGTGACCTGATCAGTTTTGAGTTTTGGAAACATTACCCTAGTTAAATTGTGGGAAAACTTGGAGTGGATACTTGGACATTTGGGTACACCAGTGTGGATACTTGGAGTCCATTCAGGTGGCTATTTCAGTAAGTCTAAGCAAGATATGATGGCCAAGTATGGGAGCCTCAGAGATAAAAAGAAGTGAATTGATCAGAGAAATATGAACATTAGTCAATTGATTAAAAATGACATATGACGAAAACTGCAATAGCAAGGATAATACCAGCCTTCGATTTTTAAAAAAATCAGGTTTCTACTTTTATTCACCTGGTTGGTTGGGTGGTTTACTGATGAGGATCACATTTTGGGGGAAGTTATAAATCTTATTCAGATGAAGATACCTTTTTTTTTGTCTTCTGAAGATACCTTTGAGACATTAGAGATACCACATAGGCAGTTAGATATAGAATCTGGAACTCAGAGAAAGTTTCATGGTTAAATATGTAATGTTGGGAACTATTGGAGTAGGTAATCCCCTAAAGGAGATTACATTAGGATTATAAAGGGAGAAGAAAAAAGGGCCTAAAATGATTGGAAGGCTAACAAATATGCAGAGACAAAGAGGGTATATTTCAATAAGAATAAGTAGTTAGTGAGTAAGGAATATCAGGAAAATGTGGTGTCACAGAATTCTTGGAAGACAGTATTTCTAGAAGAGGGAAATAGAAAAAAAAAAAAAAAGCTAAATGCTGCTTGAGTGATGGGAGCTGGAGCAAGTCCACTAGACATAGAAACATAAGTTGGGGTGATTTGGTGAGAGATTTTTTGCACACTTTGGTGGAACAATAAATGAAGCCAAATGGATTGGGCAGCAGAGATGAAAGGAGGATATATTTTCTTTAATTTGAAGAAGGACCCTGAAATGAGAAATGGACATTCTATCTCCAGCTTGTATATGAGAAAGATGGGACCAGAAATGAAATACGTGGGTCTTGATAAGACAAGAAGAAGAATCAAAATTACACATTTTGTTAAATCCATACATGTCCAGGAAGTTACAAAAAATTACTACTACCATGTGGAATAGAAGTCATAGTTTTCCATATTAAAACATGTACAAAATAACTATTTAATAAACTCTTTTATTCTGTACTCCCAAGAACTTGTGTGATTATTGGTAGACATTTGATCGTGCACAGGCCTGTCCCTTGTTTTGGGAGGTCCTAGGCAAGTATTTTCCATGGGAGCTCTGGGTTCATAAACAATTTGATTAAAATGTATCACAGAACTCATGGGCCCATGAAAGAAATCATAATTTATCAATAAAGGTTCGGAATAATCAATAGAGAAGAGTGATTAAGTATTTGTTTATTGTCCAGTCAATGTGCACGAAGAGTCATCATAGTGTCCAGGCACCATTTCTTCCTGTTCAGATCAAGGAACCATCCCTGCCTGCTCTTTATTGTCAAATGTCTTTCCTTGCTAATTTCATTTCTCACAACCTTGAAAAAAAGTTAGCAATTTTGTTATTACTCACAACACCATGGTTCTTAGGAACCCGTTTACATCAAAACAACATAGATTTTCTATTCTCTACAGTTTCCTGGCACCATTTACCTTAAGTTGATTACATCAATATCATTACAACTTGCCTCCGAAACATACTGGCTTCCAGTGACTCTCTCAAAGGTCATCACTATGCTACATTGATGATGACCACAAATGCCAGTCTAGCCTAAAGTATGTAGAAAATGTGAATAATTCATTTTCTGGACATGTTAAATTTGCCATTCAAATTTTTGAAGTATAAATATGAAACAACACAATTTCCAACCACATCTTCTCTTGTACTCTTTCAACTGTAATCCTTGTCCTCCTGGGGAAAATTTTAGGGCAATCACATTCAAGAATTTAGATGTAGGAATATAAAAATTTTTAATAAAATGACATTACCAAGCTGAATTTTGCTTAAGAATACAAAGTTATTTAACATCAGAAAATGTATAAATGCCAGCAACCACGTTAAGAGATTAAGGAAGAGAAAACATAAAAACATCTAAATAGATGTAGTAATCAAAAGTATTGAAGAAAATTCAAAATCTCTTCCTATAAAGAGCGTCTTAGCAAAATAGGAATAGAAAGGAACTAACCTAAGAAGAGAATATACGAGAAAAAAAATAGATGAAACTCTATTAAAGTCAAAATGTTAGAAGCATTCTCTATAGAATCTGAAACAATTTAAGAATCTCCTCTATCAATACTGCTCTGATAGTCTTGCTCATTTTAATTAGATAAGAAAGAAGTGAAAGTTATAATTCAGAAATGAATAAAACTGTTATTCTTAGATGCTATATTCTACAACATTAAAAAAAAATCCACAGAGACTTTTTAGTATGACAGTTGAACAGAATAAGTATATACAAACATTTTTACATAGAAGCACTTATTTTCAAAAGGCAATAAGATGACAATTTCAGTAGCAAAAACAGATATATCAGTATTAATATAATAAATAAAATATAATAACCATGGGCATTGTTTTATTTATAATAAACCAAAATAAATAAAAGATCTATAACATGCATAAATAAAAGTGCATTGTGGTGGATTGAATTATTCATCCTAATTTAGATGTATCCTTGGACTTGATTTCCTTTCCTGTCAATGTGAACCCCTTGTAGCTATTATTTTAGTTAAAGTATGGCTCCGTTGAATGAGATTTTATGTCTTAATTGGGATTATTGGAGGCTTTTATAAGCAGAAGAATTGCAGACACAGAGAGGAAGCCACAGGGAGGAGCCAGAAGCCAGAAGCCAGCAGGAACCTGGAGGAGAAAGGAGAGGACATCACCATGCAATGGAAAAGCCAAGGAACCAAGCAAGGATGGCCAGCCAGCCAGAATGCTATCGACCTTTAAAGGAAGCAAGCCTTCCAGCACCTGAGACCATGAGACAATAACTCCCCTTGTTTAAGCTAACTCAATGTGTAGTATTTGTAATAGCAGCCTGGAAACTCAGACTATTATAACGATAACTCCTAAAATTGACGTACAGATTAAGTGAAATAACAAGATTCTTCTACAATTCATATAGAAGAGCAAAGACCCAGGGTTTACCCCACCATTTGAAAAGCAGTAAACTAAGCTGAGGGACATTTCTTAAAATTATAAAGATTATTTTCATGTCATAATATTAAAACAGTACAGTTTTGAAAGTTAAGTTATACAGAAGGGGAAAAAAAGAAGGTTGAGGTTTGGCACCATCTTATCCATGGCCATAAGTCTATCAGAAACATCAGTCTACGTGGTGCACATTTTTCCTGCAAATCCACTTTCTTTCTGTGTAACATCTAGCTGAAGCCACACCACCATCATTGAGGTAAGCACATTCTTCATTCCCACTCACGTTAAACCTACAATAAAGGGATTAGACATTATGTACTAGGAGTCCTATAATTTCTCCCTGATCCAATGACAACTTCAAAAAAATCTCATTTTTCCAGAATTTTGAAAGGTTGTGCTGTGACACAGTCCTCTCTTGCTAGGGTTAAGATACCAAGTTGTACCCAAAGAGTCTCTCTTCCAAGGATATGTATTTGTTACACTGACATTAACGGTAGGTAGATGTGATCAGTGGATACACCCCACCAGTTTATGTAAATCAACAATTCTTAACTGGGGTGATTTTGCCCTCTCCCTCCCCCCAAGGGACACTTGTTAATATCTGGAGATATTTTTGATGGTCATGACTCAGGGTGGGAGGTGCTACTGCCATCTAGTGGGTAGAGGCCAGCGATGCCGCTAACATCCTACAACCCACAAGAAAGCCCCACTTCCCACAACAAAGTATTCAGTCCAAAATGTCAGTCATGTTGCTGTTGAGAAATTCTAATAAAAATTAAGTGGCTGGGGAGATCACCATGGGAGTGGTTTTGCTGAGGGCTGTGGACATTGAACCCAGGTCTTTAGAGCCATGCTTTTGCATTGTAGAACGGAAGTTATGAATGAAGCCCAGGACAAATTGCACTATGTACGCAAATAAGATCAGGTTAAAAAGAACATTGAGTTGGGCTTGAATATGAGAAAACAGCATGAAGTTTGAAGAACATATATAAAATTGAGTAAGTTAGGTTAAAATCTGGCAAAAACGTAGTATTGTTTGCCAGTGTATAAGAATTTCAGGTTTTTGTTTTCAAGATCACCAATAAGGAGATCTGCCTTCTTGTATCTGGGATTTCCAAACTCCCTGGTTGCTTCTTGGAATTAATCTCAATAAATGATACAACCTTCCCCACTCCATTTTTTCCAACATGCACATGGATCTTGGGCTGCAGAAAAATTTATCTAATTCATAGGTCCTAGAGAAGGTTGCACTGTCTGAATTTAAATAATACCAGAAAGAAAGAGACTTACCATTTGCTAAATGTGCTTCCATTTACCCATTTTCCCATTTGGATTCCTGTCAGCTTTAGTCCAATCCAGTGATCAGAACTGCCTTTATGGCGCAGAAGAAAATCCTTTAGAGACAAAATAAATTTCATTGTTTTACTTGCCAGTCTTTGCTGCAACCTGCTGTGTTCCTCTTTCTTTGCAGGTTAAGAGAAACATGGTGACAAATGTTCAGCTCCTCCTTCCATTATAATTAATTATGTGATCTAGAAAATAGTACCGTAATCACTCTGACCCTCAGTTTTCTGATTTGTAAAGCAACAATATGCGTAAATGTTTATAAAAATACATTTTCTAAAAATAAATTGATACATATTTAATTTGAAAATCTATTCCTCTAAGAATTTCAAACTGTAAGCCCCTAGAAGACAAGGGTTTGTGATTGAGCTTTTGTGCAGCGTTCTTAATTATCACCTATTTATTAGTGTCTTTTACTTCCCAAAAAATACTAGTATATTTAGTTTTTGCTATTTATTTCAACTTCTCTCCTCTCCCAAACTATCAGTGTTTGTGAGTGTGTGTCCTTTAGCATCTAATTATCAAATTTTATTTTTCTAACAAACATTTAGATTTCTAAAGGCATCATTTAACAGTAAATACAATGTTATTTTTTCCTATTTCTTCTTTTTTCCTTCTCCCTTCAATGTTGAAAACTTCTTGCTATCTTAGAACCTTTTTGCCATAGAATATATAGAGAAAGTCACTGAGTGTACACCGCTACTAAGTGACTGGAAAGCCAAGAGCTTGACTTTGTGTTACTCTACCTTCCAATTTTCTGATAACTAAAAGGAAGTTATACCAGATCACACAAAACTGTGGTGAAATCCTATATGATAACAGTGACATTAATAATAACCTTTGTCATTTTAACATCCCACCACTGGACTAAGTTTTGGATAAACTATACAAAGCGACAGATTAACAAAACATTGTTGCTGGACTCAAAGGACTTCATTTTGTAGAAAAAAAAATTCCATAAACATAGAGTTAGAAAATATGCTACTAGAAAAAGAGAAAACAGGAGTATAATAAATACTAGGTGAAACTGAAGTTTAAAGGAAGAAGAGCCTGCATTTATCTGGGAGACTTCCTCATGTGCTGTGAAGGTTAAATCGAGAAGGGAAGAGCAAAGATTCTATAGAAAATATAGAGGGCAAGGGTGAAAAGGGAAATCCATATTGTAGGCTTAGGAAGGAGCTTGTTTATAGGAAAATGTAAGGCATGATAACATGAATTGGAAACCAATAGGATATATATTATTGGCTAATTGGGAAATTTGGATGAAACCCAGTGGTTGTGGCCCTGGTGGCAGAAAATTAAGAGCTGTGTTTTCTAAAATCAGTCCTATGAAACTTGTCAATCATTTACTCAATAAACGGGTTCTTGTATAGCCCCTTGTTAAAAAATGCAAGAAATTTTTAAATAGATGGAAAAAAACAAGTTTCATCTCATATTAGCTAAGGAAAACTTTATTTTGTAATTTAAAGAAATATTTTAATATTTAAATTAAACTATTTTAAATAAAATAGTTAAGTAATAGTTAAATAATCCCATTAAGTTTATTCTACATAACGTTTACTGCTATTTCACAGTCTTCCTTTATTCTGTCTCTTAATTTTTTTCCAGTTTATGTAGCACATAGTAAACTTTTATGATCTTCAAAATATATCAGGAAATTGTATGATCAAAGTCTTTTTCTTTTCTCTAAAGAGTATAACTATTGTTATCTAATATGTTTAATGATTTCTCTTAAGTTCAAAACTAA
This sequence comes from Tolypeutes matacus, assembly GCA_026826555.1. NCBI lineage: Eukaryota > Metazoa > Chordata > Mammalia > Cingulata > Chlamyphoridae > Tolypeutes > Tolypeutes matacus. The sequence goes on from JAKSZT010054550.1 coordinate 2,100,774, forward strand.
TTATTTTGTGGTACTTCTGTCTCTTTTGTGCTATGATTTTGGCTGTTTTTCTCAATCTTTATAGACAAGATTCCCATAGAGTGGATATTTTAAAATATTGTCTTGTTCTTTTCTTTATCCCTCAAATATTTTATTAACACCCATTTTTCCATTTTGTTGCTAATTTAACCCTTTTTTTAATTAAAAAAGAACTGTGAAGAACAGCCATATATTTTTTCAGAACACTGGTTTTCAAAATTCTTACAGAATTCAGCACTAAAACTATTGAACACAGAAGCAAAACTGATTAGATTGCTTAAGCAGCTTATTTCTTGATTTGCTGTATCTACTCTTAACATCGTTTTTCATATTTTCATCAACTTTCCAGACCTTTTATTGGTTCCACAAGAGTTTAGTTTAGTTTCCTTGTACTGATCAATACATTGGCTGAGCCTGTTTCACATTCATTTAAATTTGACCAACCTCTGTAGGTAGATTGCTTAAATATAACTAGTAGACCACCGAAGCAACACACAATGCTCTTTTAAGAATGTTTTACTGACGTTTTGTGCTTTGAGTTTAAAACATTTCTCAACCAAACATTGTTTTCAAAAAATTATTTTAAATCAGGTTACATTATCTCATATTTTCCTTTCATTCTTGGAAAAAAACAAATAAAAGTAAACACTGATGTTTATCATACAGGTGGCCAGGAGAAAGAATAGACTCCATAAACCCAGAGGTGAAGAGATTCACAAGCTCTTGTTAAAGTTCCTAGGAATTCTCTTTACTCATAGGATTTTTGTCATGTAAATCTATATGTCTTCAACAAGACTCCATTAAGCTTTTAATTTGTACCTGGCAGAAAGGATACAATTTCAAAGAAGACAGGGTCTCTACTCATGAAAAGCTCCTACTCTGGTCTAGGGAACATGATTAACACAGAAACTATTGCATTTCTTTTGGTGCCTGTCCTCATAGAGGCTGCCTTGGGACCTCAGGGACAGGCAGCAAAGCAGGAGAGGACAAAGGAAAGTGCCTCAGAGAGAATCCCATTTTTCCTGAGGCAATTCTCCTTTCTTCAGTGACTACTAGCTTTTAAAATATTTCCAAGTATTATCCAGCTCTTCTATTTATACTCCTTGAGGCATAAAGATAGAACGCTACCATTTTGGGCAAGTCTTACATCCTTCATACAAAATATCCCCAGGTTTTTCACTATATCTCACAGGGCATGTTCTGAATACCCTCAACATTCTGAATACATATATCCAGAATATCTATCTTTCTCTAGATAGGTCTATGTGAAAAGTGTTATAAAATTGTATGGCATTTTCGTATTTCCAGTGCTATTGGGATATCCCAAAGCAATATAATTCCTAAGAGAATGTTTATTAAATAACTTACTTTTTCTTTCATGTTGCCAATAATAGTTAGGTCAGCATGTTCACTGATACAGCTGTCTCTACTTAAATTCCAATCTCTTTCTTCTTTAGAGAAATAATAGCAATTGTTGTGGAAACCAATCCAATCATCTGGGCAAAAGTACCGAGGATACTGGTGTGAAAGACCTGTGATAACAGAAACTGAAATAAATAAATATTTTAAGAATCACACGAAAAAAATGTGCCACTCTCCTTTGAGATCTTTGGGGAAAAATGCGATGTCAAAGATTATGGTCATAACTAGAATTGGGTGTCTATCACATAATAGGTTGAGAAAAATTCCATGTTAAGTCAAATGATAGTAGTTCAGGATTTAACAAGATACTCCTTTTCTTATCAACTCCAACCTTCATTACGTATAGGTCCTCCCAAAGCAGCCAGTGCCCCTTTCTGGATAAATGAAGTATGAAGAGATATTAGCATTATCTGGAAGTAGTAAAAATGCTAATTTATATGACAGTAATAAGACTAGTGTTTTAATCTCTAAGAAAACAGTGAAAATAATAGAACAGACTCTATAACTAACATGCTATATATTGGATTTCCTATTGCCAACTAGGTACCACCACCACCATATGTTTCCAGGTTAGCCAATGAAAGGAATTCACCTGAGATTTGGAAAGTGGAAGTAAAGAGAAAGGCATTCTCAGAGACCACAGACAAAGGAGCTTCACAGACCTATCCATGAAGTCCCCTTTGGCAGCTGTGGCAGCTAGATGTGTTAGCTTCTTAGACTTCCTTTTTTTTTTTTTTTTTTTTTTTTTTTCTTAGACTTCCTTTTAATCTTCGGGTTCTCTGATCACATTAGTGCTTTAGGCTAAAATCATTTGTGGACATTTCTACTCCAGCTATATGCAGTTTGACCCATTACTCCCCAGCTCTTCTCACATTTGCTTAATCTCTAATTCTTATCATAATGCCCCTATTCTTGTAATATTTGTAGTGTCTCTTTTCCTGAACAAAATCATACTAAATCAGTTTTGGGGGCTAGAGGTGGTTCTAAGGATACAGAACAGAATGTAAGGATGAGATACGGCATCAATTTCCCAATATGATTAGTTTTAAAGACATTAATGATCCAATTACCAGTCATAAATGGGATGCTGAGGGTTCCCAGTGCACAGTGGAGAAACGGCACCTAAAGTCACCTGGTGTCAACTGCCTATGGAAGGTAAAATTTTGACACCATCTCTCAATTGTTCATAGAACAATAGTTAAAGGGAGTAAAGATAAACCATATTTCAACACCATGATTAATAAACTTAAGCCAACTGTCATACAGAGAGAACTATGTGCAACAACTTCAGAATATACATTGTTTAAAGTGCACATGACATATTTGTTAAAATGCAGCACAATTAAGTAGTAACAACAAATTTCAAAGGATTGAAGTTACAGTACACCATCTGATGGAAATTAAACAATATAATGCTTATATTTTATTAGTCAAAGAAGAAGAAATCATGATGGGAAGTAGAAAATATTTTGAACTGAAAGACAATGAAAATAAACCATATCAAAACTTGTGGGATCCAGCTAAACTTGTGGCCCACAGCACATTCCCTTAAAGCTCAGAGGAAAATTTATAGATTTAAATTCATTTTTTTTTTTTAAAGAAGATAAGCTTAAAATCAAGACAGCTACCCATTTCAAAAAGGTAATAAAAGAGTGGCATATTAAAACCAAAGAAAGGACAAAAACATAATTTTTAAAAAGCAGAAACGAATTGAATAGAAAATCAGTGTAACATAGAATCAGCAAAACAAAAGTTGCACTTTTAAAAAATACCGTAAAATAGAAAAGACCATTAGCAAGACTAAGAAAGAAAAAAGGAGAGAGAGAAAGAGAAAGAGATAGATGGATAAAGACACAAATTAGCAACACATGAAAAAGTGGTCAAATTCCTAGAAAAACACAACACAACTGATAAAGGAAAAATAGTAAATCTGAACAATATCTAATAAAGAAATTAAATAGTTAATTATAAAAAAACTTCCCCCAAATAAATTTCCCAGCCTGGGCAGCTTCACTTTTGAATATTTCTAATCATTTAAGAAAGAAATAACAACAGTTTTACCAGCCTCTTTCAGAAAATATTAAGAGGCAATACTTTCCAATTGAATTTTAGTGCCCAGCATAATCTTGTTATATACATAAGAATAGTGTGACAAGGAAGGGAAATTTAAGTCAGTCTCTCATGAGCATAGGTATATACATCCTAAGCAAAATATTGTCAACTTAACTCAAGGATATCAGAAAGTTAATACATTATGAACAATTAAGTTTATTCCTGAAATGAAGGGTTAGTTTAACATTTTTAATAGTCTGTGTAATTTGACACATTAACAAAATAAAAGAAACTGAGTATCTCAATAGATCAGAACAAAGCGTTTGATAACATTTTATACCCTTTCATGATAAAACCTCTTAGCCCATCTAGGAATTAAAGTTTTAGGAACTCCCTTATTTTGATTAAGAGTATCCACAAATACTCTCACTTAATGAGAAAAATATTTGTAGGCTGTCATCACGTCTATTCAGACTACTGGAAATCTTAGCCATCAAAATAATGCAATAAAAGGTAAATAAAAGCCATAAGGATTGTAACAGAATAAATGAAACCATTATTATTTGTAGATAATTTGATTATTTACATAGAGCATCTAAAAGAATCTGGATACAATTCATTAGAATCAATAATTAACTATAACAAGCTTGCTACATACAAACAGAGAATAAAATCAATAAAAATATAACAATTGCATTATAAAACATCAAGTATTTAAGAAAAATATTTTTAAAATGAGTAAGACACCTATTCTAAAAGCTATAAAATATTGCTGAGACAAATTGTAGAGACCTAAAAACATATTTTAAATGGACAATTCAATGTTGTTAAGATGATGATTGCCCCAAAATTGACTATAGATTTAATATAATCTCAATCAAAACAAGAGATTCAAAAATGTGTATGGCACTAAAGGACCTAGAATAGCCAAGGCAATCTTTAAAAAGAAAGAAACAGCTAAAAGACTTACAGTACTAGATGTCACAATTTATTATAAAACTACAATATTAACACAATATGTTATTGACACAGGGATAAATAAAATAAAGCAACAGAATGGATAAGTTAATCCAAAAAAAAAAAAAAATGACTTTCATCACATTTGATTTATGACAAAGGACCAACTGCGATTAAGTGGAGAAAATATATTTTTCCCAACAAATTGTTCCAGGACAAATGGATATCTGCATGGAAAAAAATGTATATTGATTCTTATCTTCTAGCATTCAAAAAATCAATTTCAAGTGGACTATATCTCTGAATGTGAAAGGATAAAAGTATAATAAAGATTATAATAGAAATACTAAGAAAATATCTATATGTCTTTGAGGTAAAGTGAATCTTTTCTATACAAAAAAAGAAAATTTACACTAACTAAAAGCAAGAAATTCTGTTCATCAAAAAACAGCAAACTGAAGCAAAAGTTAGGCTTCATATGCAAATATTCTTGCTGTCCTGATTTTGCGATAATCAGGGCAGGCTAAACAGTCACTATATTAGAAACCATGCATGTGTCCCCAGACATAGTTTTTCTCCCTAGGTCTGGTTTTTAGAATGCTGGTGATAAACTAAGTCTGATTTATTATATGACCATCCTGTATGGGAAATGGCTGTAACTCTAGGTATCTTTGGTCATCCTTAAGAGATATAGCAGGGGGACAGATGTGGCTCCAATGGTTGGGCATCCATCTCCCATATGGAGGGACCTGGGCTCGGTCCCTGGGACCTCCCGGTAAAAAGTTAAAAAAAAGAAAAAATATAGAAGGCATGCAGGCTGCCAGGACCCACAGGCTGGTGCACCATCAGGCCCTGCCAAGCCATGCAGCAAGATGATGACGTGGTAAGAGAGTGACACAAGGGAGAGCCAAGACAAGATGCGCTGAAAAACAGGAACTAAGGTGGCACCTGCAGTAGGAGGCCTCTCTCCCACTTCAGAGGTTCCGAGGATTGAATCCCGATGAAGACAGGAGGAGAAGGGTGAGAAGAAAGGGCAGGAAACAGACACAGAGAATTGCCCAGTGAATGGACACAAAAACAGCAAAAATGGGCTGGGGCGGGGAGAGTGGGGGGTAAAAATGGATAAAAGTAAATAAATAAATAGATCTTAAAAAAAAAAAAAGTTAGGCTTCAGGTTAGAATATATTTATTTTTCAAGACCTATAAACTACCAAAGACTTCTCCCTTGAATGTGTAAGAACTCCTCAGGGACACACCAAGCCCTTGGGAGAGGATGGAGGATAGAGGCTCATGGAAACTTGAAAAAGTAAAGGAGAAATTCTCTTCCATACTGTGAGGCCTGAGAGAGCGCATAGGGTCTCTGACATTAAGGAAGATAAGATTTTCTCCAAAAGCTGGCTCAAAAATTGTGACATTTTGAGCAGAAGATGCTTTTGGATGAGTTTTTATACAAAACTAATGAAAGATATTGTTAAGTGGGGGAAAGTGTGGGAAGGGGAGGGGGTAGGGTATATGGGAACCCCCTGTATTTTCAATGTAACATTTATGTAATCTAATGTCCCTTTTAAAATAAAGAAAAAAAAAAACTAGGAAATTAAAAATAACCAAAACACAAAACAAAAGAAAAACTTTCTTTGCTGCCAGTTAGCATGAGCTGTTTCAAGTTAGAAAACTGAGTAGCAGTCCAGAATAGTGTAGAAATGCACTTTGCTCAGTAAGTTTTGAGTTGTTGCAATATCTGGTTATCCACTTGGTTGCTACAGAAAAAGTCTTACTAGTAATGGATGTTTGTCACCATAATAGTATATTGTCTGTATTTCTGTCTCTATCAATGAGGCTTTATATGCTAGATTTTAATAACCTTGATCCTGGACAAGTGCACCAGTCTTTTTAAAAGAAATATGGTTTATTTGCACAAAACTGATCTGATTTGAGAGATCATTAACATCTTGAAGTGGTTTTTGTGACTGTGAAACAAATGGTAAGAATTTGAATTGGTCTCTCTTGTACTGAAACTGCCTATTTAATTCAACAAGTCATGTTCATTCACTGATTTTATACACTAGTATCTATCAATAAACATTGTAATACTTGAAAAGAAGTAAAAGAATAAAGGGAAAAAGAGAAATAACTCAATAAAAATATGGACAAACTATTCAAACATGCCTGCCACAAAATAGTATGGCCAAATGACTTGTAAAGGTACAAAGGTGCTTAGCAGAATTAGTCATCAGGAAAATGCCCATTAAAGCCACAATAAGGTCCCAATACACACTCATCAGAATGGCAAAAATGGGTACAACAGACAGCAAAGGATGTGGAGCAAGTGGCATTCTAATAACTTCGGATGGGATTATAATCTTAAAAACAAAAAAGATGATTTGGGAAACTGTTTTTGCATTATCTCCTACAGCTGATCTATGCATTCTCCATGGCTTACCCATTCTACCTACAAATCTATCTCAAATGATATCCATAAAACAGTCACTAAAAGACATGTATAAAGATGTTCAAAGCAGCAGCAGCACTATTTGCAATTATTTAAATATGGGGCAATCTACATTCCCATCAAAAGTAGAATGATAATCAATGAAATACTCTTCAGCAGGGGTCCACAAATGAGTACAGCCTGAAGTCAAATACAACCCACTTTCGGTTTTTTGGACAGCCCACCAGCAAAGAAGGATTTTTACATTTTTTAAATAGTGGGAATAAATGAAAAGAGGGATAATACTCCATGATATGTGAAAAGTACATAAAATTCAAATTTCAGTGGTAAGTTTTATTTTCTAATGGCTGCCATTATGCTACAAACACAGAGCTGACAAGTTGCAGCAGAGATTGAATGGCCAGCGGAGACTAAAATATTGACTATCTTGCCCTTTCTATAAAAAGTTTTCCAACATTCTACAACCAGGAGAGACAATGAACCATGGATACATATTTTGAAATGGAAGAATCACACAAGCATAATATTGAACATAAGGAAAAAGACAAAAAAGATACATGCAAATTGCATGATTTTATTTATATACAGATTTTTAAGTGGGCAAAACTAATCTATGGCAAAAGAAATCCCAAAAATGGGATGTGATATTATCAGGATGAAGGACTTTTTCTTAATCATTTTTGCATCTCCAAATGCCTTATATATGTCATGGTGTAACATAGATTAAATATATCATGAAAAATAGGCAGAGAATGAGAATAATGAAAAAATAATGGAAAGGCAGAAAGGAAAAGTATCATAACGTATCAAGAAAACATATCATAAAGTATCAAAGTCCTGCAAAAGGTTATAGTTTAACTCACCATTTATAATAAAATAAATATTTAAAGCAACAGATATAAAAATAATAACAGCCATTGTCTTGCAGCTCTTTAATACATCCCAAAAACCTGAAAAAGAAAACAAACACATTTAGATAAGTACATAAGGGGGGGAAAAGACTAAATTAGCATTAAGAACCAGTGCCTAACAAAGTTCTTTAGGCATTATATTCTGATTTCAAGGAGATTACAAAAAATAAACTTTTTCTCTTTGTCATATAGTTAAAATCTGTTTGTTTTTTCTCTTTTGGTTGAAATTTCACAGGACAATCTTAGGAAATGTTAGCACATCATCATGGATCACTCTTGGTGCCAAGTTCAAGGAGCCCATCAGCAAGTATGGCTCTTTAGGGTAGCAGTACCTAGAGCCATCCCGGCATGTCACCTTCTTCATCATCCTTCCTCCATGGCTATATATCAGGACATCATAACACACTCAGAATGTTTCTAAGAAAATCTGCTTTTTAACTAATGGAAAAGCGTATTTTATAGGAAAGACAGTGTGGCAAGTGCAAAGTTCACAGGACAATCAATCAGAAGATTTGGGTTTGCGATTTCTACCACACACAAGCAAAGGGAAATTGGACAGGTTGGTTTTTTTCTGGTCCTGCTTATCCTTATCTGCAAAATTAATAGAATAAAACTGTGAGGAATTATTATTAAATTATGGGATGCATTTTTAAGTGAAACATTTTATTTTAGATGATTATAAAGTATTTATGTTTATTGTATACTTCTATGAAATCTCAAACATTGTAGAAAATATTTTAAGATAGACTATAAAATTATTGAGAACATTTATCATACCTGTCTCTTTCACCTTGCAAAGAACTAGTTATCATTTTGTTGAATAAGCTGTTTCTTTAGTGGATGTATGAACAAAATAAAACTTAAAACATATATAAATGTACACTACTCAGATATAATCAGCGTTATCATTTGGGTTAACATCCTTTCACCCATATATTACTCTAGTCTTATTTTCAAACATGTAACTCCCCTCTCCAATAAAATTTTTTTAAATGAATACAATCATAATGCTGGTTTTTAACCTAATGTTTTCAATGAACAATATTTGTTTTTCTTATGTTTCCTATGGTTAAAAATAGCTCCAATGAATTGTGCTTTGCTGTGTCCACTCTTTCCCCTTGGGACATGATCTTGCTTCTCCTCCCATCAAGAATACTGCATTTCCATACCTTGAAGATGACTTAGCCTAGTTCCTTGTTTCGACCATATAATGTGGAAGAAACGACACTCTGGGACTTCTGAGCCCAGGCTGGAAGAAGTCTTGTAGTTTCTACTTTCACTCTCAGGAGTACTGCCTTCATCAAAAACAAGTCCAGGCTCTTTTGCTGGAAAGAAAAAAGAGAAAAGGAGGGAGAAAGAAAGGCAGAGAGAGGTCTAGAAAGAGAGAGAGATAGAGAGCATGTGGAATATAACCCAGGTGCTCCAGCTCACTCAACTTGTGAGTGGGGTCATTTTGGATCCTCAGTCCTATCCAAATGTCCCAGCAGCCCTCACATAGAAAAGAGAGGAGCCATCTCCAAGGAGCCTTGGCCACATTCCTAACACATAGAACCACGAGCAATAAGATGATTGTTGTTTTAAGCCACTAAGTTTTGAGGTGATTTGTTCACTCAGAGCAATAGATAAATTTATGCACCATGTAAAAGTATAACTAGACATCACCATTTTAATGGCTGCACGGTACTCCATTATATATCTATACCATATTTTTAAATTAACCTTAATCTGATAGATATTTAGGCTGCCCCACCCTTTTTAAAAAACCAGGACTAGAATGAGTTTAGTGTAAAGTGTTTTACATACTAATCTAATAATCTTTTTAAGATAAATTTTCAAAAGTAAATAAAATTGGAAAATACGGTTAAATGTTCTTCCAGAAATATTGTACCAATCTAAGCTCTCATTGAACCACGAAGGAAAATACTCTTACACATTCATAATAATGTAATTTTTTAGGGTACCATAAAGGGGGAAAATGAGATGCAGCAGCTTAAAGTTTAGATGCTGAATAGAAGAATCCCAAAGAGAATATCGCCATTGCTTTTGAGCTTCCAAGCTGTTATTATTTTAACTGTTGAAGAGGTAGTGTTATTATAGAGGCACCTGTCAAATTTGGTGTATTTCCCCAAATTCCTGAAAAGTCTTGCTGCCATTAGCTGTGCATTTCTTTTGACCAATGAGAGTTTCAAAGCTACACGGGAAGCAGGAGGTGATGTATCTGCAATCACCTTTGAACCAGCACTGTTTATTTATTCATCCTTTAATAAATGTTTAACCACTTACTATGTGCTAGTTTCCATAAATATCATAGTAAATAATAAAAACAGTTTATTCCCTCCTGGAACTTACATTTGGTAGGAAAGACTGATAAACTGAAAAAAAAAAATGAATTTAAAGAATTAACGATTATGACAAGGTCCAGAAGGGAAATAAACAGATTTCATTTTTTATTTAATCAGTTCAGTTCCTGAGCCCTAAAATCTAAGTTCCTTTCCTCAGCATAAACCATTTTCATCTTATGTATTTCATTCTTTATATTCTTTTACTCAATCCTCAATGCCTATACACTACAAAAATTAGCCAAAACTAGAAAAAAAAAAAAAAAAAAAAAAAACACGAGAAAAAGTGATCTCACGTTATGAATCTAATACTGAAATATAGATTTGAAAGAAGTCTCTTAGCCCTCTTAATTAATAGATTCAAAGAAGCGATGTAAGAAAAGGCAACTTAACTTCCCAGGCCAGCTCAATTAGCAGTATAACAAAATGTTCTATATTCACCCCTATCATAATCGAAACACTTAGGGACTCCAATTATTTTTCCATAGAAAAACTTCACTTATTCAACTAAACATTTTTTTCTTAGTTTATGACCCAGCTCTTCTCCAAGAAAAGATGGAAGGAAAGATCTCCCTGGGTGGCAATAAATTTAAAATTACCAAAAAAGAAAAAGAAAAATCATAAAATCCTGATAAGCATAAAGAATGAAATAAAAAATAACTAAAACTATATTGCACAATAAATTCATACTATTGATTGATATGTATGTAGGGTAGAAATAAACAATGATTTTAAGAGGGGCTAGAAAAACATTCTTAAAACTTTTGGTTCAGGTGATACTTTTGTGCTCTAACCTAATATTGAATCCTCTTTTCCCCACCCAACCTTCTGATCTAATTTTTAGGCAGAATTTTGAGATTGGTAAAGAGTAAAAGGAGAATAAAATACATGTAATCTAATAAACACCGCAACAACAATTTTTTGACTATTGGAAACACAAGAAATTAAATGACCAATGGGTAAAGTTTACAAAATCATAGATTGCCATGTTTAATGCATCTTAGTTTCATCCCCTTCTTTCTTCACTATATTTTGAACCACGTTGAAATGACCTTGAAAGATTTTCCTGTTAGATTTGTGGTTTGGATTTTACATATTCTGAACTTGCGTTTTAATATATCCAATGCTACCAAGTTTTTAAAGAAAAGATTTTTGGTTCCAAGTGAGGTAACTAAACTAAGTCTGAAGTGATAAGGGCAAAACAGATATTTCCAAATCAGAATTTGGTTGTTATAATTTTCATTTAAGGAATTTTAACTTAAAAAAAAAAAAAGATTTTTCTGCTTTCTGGTTTGATGGAAGAAGATACAAAACCCAATTTTCATCTTAAAAGTCTTTTGTTTCACATTATGCTTCATAATTTCAATACATAACATTCAATCTGAACAATGAAAAATGTGGTTACCTTTTTCCTTTGCATCACTTCCCCCGTGGCTGTCATCAGTTGCTGAAGCCTCTTTAGTACATGATGGCTTCTGGAAGTTTTTTTTCATATTTTCCAAATCCTCTCTTCAAAGTTTTAATTTTATTTAGCTTTAATGTAAAAATGTTGTTGTTTTAATAATTAAGCTCAAAGCTAGAGTTATTCTTCTTTAAAGAGAAAATGACTTTTTGAAAGAGTATTTCTCAAGCTATAGCAATCACATGACTACATATGAGTCATGCTCTTCTACCACAGCTTTCCTGTCTAAGAAACGGCAAAGTTGTTGAAACAAGTTCAGAATATGTGAAATGAAAACTAAAAGATGCAGAGAAACAAATATATTTCTTTACTTTCTCAGCCAAGGATCCTTATCTGAATCACAGGAACACAAAATTATGGAAGTGAGTATTTTTCCACTTGTTTCTAGTGGCATAAAAATAGCATCCTTTAAAAAAAATGATATCAAAGAAAAGAAAGCTATATTTAAAACTTGGTGCTTGAATGACAACAAAAAACATATTCTCTCTCCCTCTCTCTCATTCTTTCTGCTTCTCGCTGTCTCTTTTCACCTCCCTGCTCCCAAATACAAGGCACGCGTGTGCACAAACACACAGGGAGAGAAAAAAGAAAAAGTAAAAACCTACACAAAATGTTAACATGCATAGTCAAGATAAAATGCTGTTATACTAGTGCAAGCTTACCAGGACCCAATTTTCTTTTCAAATCTGCACTCACAAAAATTTTCAAATTATTCCATAATCTCCATCACTAAATATATTACAGAGAAAACTGAGGAAAAGCAGGTGGTGCCCCACAAGCTATGTCATGTCATTAATAAGTTGCCTTTGCTTATTTCTTCCCAATTGGTGTGCCTTTTATTTAGACTTCTCTTGACTAATGAAGCTTAGGATTCCTTCACAAGGCTGAAAATAAAGCTAATGAGAATAAACACCTGTCTTGTTCTTGATAACGGTGGTAAAGCTTTCTGGGTTTCACCAAGTATCACATTAGCTGTAGCTTTTTTAAAACTGAGATATAATTTACATAACATAATATTAACCATTTTGAAGTTTGCAACCCAGTGGTTTTGCTTTTTTTTTTTTTTTTAGTATAGTGACAAGTTGTACAGTCATCACCACTATCTAATTTCAGAATATTTTCATTAGCCCCGGAAGAAATCCCAAGTCACTCCCCATTTCTCTTGATGATTGATTTTGATTGTTTGCTTTTCTTTTTCTAGTTTCTTAAGATATAGGGTCATATTAATGACACGAGATTTTTCTCATATTTTTACTTCAGAGTTTTTCCAGCTATACATTTCCCACTGATCATCTGTAACATATCATAAAATTTGATTTGTTGTGTTTTCATTTTCCTCCACCTGAAAATATTCTGTTTTCCTTGTGATTTATTCTTTGACCCACTGGAAACCTAGGAGTCTGTTAATTTACACACATTTGTGAATTATCTGGTTTTTCTTTCTTTTCTTTTTTCTTTTCTTTTTTTTTTTTTTTTTTTTTGATTTATAGTTTCACTCAATTGTGGTTAGAGAACATACTTTTATGATTTCAGTGCTTTAAAAATGTATTAGGACTTATTTGTGGCTTATCATATTGAATGTCCTGAAGAAGTTCCATGTACACTTGGGAAGAATGTGTATATTATAGCATATATTTCTGGTTTTGTTATCAAGCTAATTCCCGTCCATTAAATTGGTTTATATGATTCCTTCTTCTATATTTTTGAAGGAATTTTTGTAGTTTTGGTATTTTGATATTACTTACTTTAATATTTTTTGAATTTCCTAAAAGCAATATGGACCTGATTTTGTGTTTGTTTTTTTTACATCTGGTGAGGGGTGGTGGTGGTGACTACTATTCACTAATTTAATATCATTAATAGATACAGTGCTATTCAGATTCCCTATTTCTTTTCATGCCAGTTTTGGAAATATTTGTCTTAAAAGAATTGGTTCATGTCAAATAAGTAGTGAAATTTATTGGTGTTTAATTGTTCACAATATTCTTAATATATTTCAACATCTAAATTAGCTATTGTGATATTTCCTCTTTCATTCTTAATACTAAAATTTATTTTCACTTTTGGTCACAATCATACTTGTGAGAGTTTTTAAATCAATTTTATCAGTCTCTTCAATGAACCAGCATTTGGAGTTACTGTGTTTTTGTGCTTTCTGGTTTTAAATATTTTCTTAATTATTTTCTTACTTATTCTTACTTGGGTAAATTTGTTTTTATTTTTCTAGCTCTTTAATATGGTATCTTAAGCCAATTAATTTTAGATTCTTTTTTTTTTTTCATTTTATTTTAAATTAGAGAAGTTGTGAGTTTACAAAACAATCATGCATAATATGTAGAATCCCCATATATCACCCCTCCACCAACAACTTACATTGTTGTGGAACATTTGATACAGATCATGAAAGAACATGATCAGACTCTTACCACTAACTATGGTCCATATATATACTTGGTATAGTTTTTCTGTACACTCTCTAATATTAACATTATGTATTAACATTGTCCATTTGTTATAGTTCCTGAGAGAACACTCTCATATTTGTACTGTTAACCACAGTCCCTCTTCCACCACAAGGTTTACTGTGTTATATCCCAAGCTTTGTACATTGTATACAAGTGCATACTCACTTTCAAAGTGGCTCTCACTTTCATCACAGGGTTCTGCAGTATCACCCCAGTAAAGCTTTGAACATTTACCTTAGTCCGAAAGAAAATATGCCATATGTCCTTATTATTGACTCTTAACATTGATATAGTACATTCTTTGACATTGATGCAAGAATATTATAATATTTCTGTTAACTATAATCCATAAATTGCATTAATTGTATTTTCCCATGCATCATTATATTCTTACCACCTTTTAATATCGATGTACATTTGTTCTAGTACATAGAAGAACATTCTTGTATTTGTACTATTAACCACAATCCTTATCCACCTTTGGGTTCACTATGTTGTCCAGCCTCTAGATTATTTTCTAGCTTTCTTTCAATTGACATTTACATCCCTAGACTACCCCTTTCAGCCACAATCCCATTTATAAACCTGCCATGTTAGTTATACTCACTCTAATGTGTTACCATCAACTATAACCATTTCCACACTTTTACAGTGATGCTAATTGAAAATTCTACATACATTAAGCATTAGTACCTCTTCTCAGCCTTCATCTTATGTCCTAGTAACCAATATGCTAGGTTTTAACTCCTTGTGTTTATTCTTCATATTTAGTTCATATTAGTGAGACCACACAATATTTGTCCTTTTGTGTCTGGCTTATTTCTTTTGGCATAATGTCCTCAAGTTTCATCCATGTTATTATACGTGTCCCAATTTCATTTCTCCTTACAGCAGCATAGTATTCCATTTATTTTAATACACATACACATACATATATATTACATTTTGTTTATCAGTTCATTGGTTGATGGATACTTGGGTTGTTTCCATTTTGTGGCAGTTGTGAATAACACCGCTATGAACATCCATGTGCAATTGTATGTTTGCCTCACTGTTTTCAGTTCTTCTGGATATGTTCCTAGTAGAGGGGTTGCTGAATCATACGGCAATTCTATATTTAGCTTCCTGAAGAACTGCCTAATTGTCTTCCAAAGAGGCTCCACCATTCTACATTCCTTCCAACAGTGCAGGAGTGTTCTTATTTCTCCACATCCTCTCTAGCACTGTGTTGTTTTGTTGTTGTTATTTTTTCAAAAATGGCCATTGTATGGGGTGTGAAATGCTATCTCATTGTAGCTTTGATTTGCATTTCCCTAATAGCTAGTGATACCAAACTTTTTTTTTTTCATGTGCTTTTTTGCCATTTTTATTTCCTCTGGGGATAAATTGTTGAGTTTATATAGCATGGAAATCAAACCCTTATCAGATATGTGATTTCCAAATATTTTCTGCCATTGAGTGGGCTGCCTTTTCACCTTCTTGATAAAGTCCTTTGAAGCGCAAAAGTGTTTAAGTTTGAGGAGGTCCCATTTAGCCATTTTTTCTTCTGTTGCTCATGCTTTGGGTGTAAGGAATATGAAACCCTTACCTGCCACCAGGTCTTGAAGATGTTTCCCTACATTTCTTCTAGGAGTAAGTAATATGGTTCTAGCTTTTATATTTAGGTCTTTAATCCATTTTGAGTTAATTTTTGTGTAAAGTGTGTGATAGGGGTCCTCTTTCTTTCTTTTGGCTGTGGATATCCAGTTCTCCCAGTACCTTTTGCTGAATAGACTGTTCTGCTCCAGCTGGGTGGGTTTTACAGGCTTGTCAACAACCACTTGGCCACAGACATGAGCATCTGTGTCTGAACCATCAATTTGCTTCCATTGGCCTATATGTCTATCTTTATTCCAGTATCATGCTATTTTTACCACTGTAGCTAGGTAATATGGTTTAAAGCCTGCAAGTGAGAGTCCTCTAACATTGTTTTTCCTTTTTAAGATGTTTCTGGCTATTCAGGGCCCCGTACCTTTCCAAATAAATTTGATAACTGGGTTTTTCCATTTCATTTTAAAAGGCTGTTGGAATTTTTATTGGAAGTGCATTGAATTTGTGTATCAGTTTGGGTAGAATTGACATCTAATGATATTTAGTCTTCCTATCCATGAACACAGAGTGTCCTTCCATTTATTTAGGTCTTTTTTAATTTCTTTTAGAAATGCATTGTTGTTTTCTGAATGCAATTGCTTTGTATCCTTGGTTATATATATGAGAGAGAAGAAAGTAGCAGAAATAATTTCTGTTCCCCTAGATTGAGCTTGTATGGTGCTGTTACTAAGATAGGAGTTTTGGGGAGGGAAGGGCAAGGTTTAGAGGGAAAGCAAATCTAAAGTGTGGAAGTACAATAATTGTAACAAAAGAAGAACCCACTCTAAAACCTCTGCAAAATTTTTGACTACTAAATAAGCACCTTGAAAACTTGGCTGGGGGAAGCTTTAAAAGATGCCACCGCTATGGAATGAAAAATGTTCAAGTCTGTCCTTTATCTCCTAGGTTATCTGTGATTGGACCAACAAGAGCTGTGCCATCATGACAGGACCTCAGGTGTATTCTGAAGAACGTAACTCCAAATTCAACGCGTTTGCCAGAGACATGTTGTCTTCAGCACAAAGAGTAGAAACAGTGGTGTGTAAATTTACAACAAAATGTAGAAATACTTTGCAGTTTAACACACAGGCAGATTTAAGGGATTAGTTATTTTAGGTAAAGATTCTAATAGGAAGTTTCTGGTAAAAGACATAATCAAGAAAAGTGCTTTTTCCTAAATTGACTGTAAAGTCAGCTTCTTTACAGAACTGTTGATGCATACTTGTATTTTTTTTCATTCCCACTGCACTGATAAAAAACTAAATGACAAAATTAGTAATTATTTTAATATTTAGTTGGTAGTTTGGGTTTTGGGGGTTTTTATTTTGCATTTAAAAATCTTAGGAAAAAAAAAGAAGAAAATTTACATTGCATAGAGTTTTAATTAGAAACTAAGAGAATGGGAAGGTTGTCAATATAACAATGTTTAAACACCAATTTTAATTAAAGGGGAGTTAATTTTAGAATCACATTAAAAACAAGATGGTATAATACTTTAAATAGCCATCTCATGCTTACAACATTCTAATACTTTATTACCAGTTGAAAATTTCATTTTGATAAAATTTGAAAACTATTATATTTGAGGGAAAGAAAGGCCCACAAAAACTTCATAACTATATCTATGTGCCAGATCTATTACTTCACCTACTTTTCTAATCATGAAATAGAACACACATAGACTCGGAATTAGGGAGGATTAGAAGATCTTTAAATTTAATTATTTTTATAAACACTGCAAGAATGGCGAATTGTGTTTCCTTGTTTAAAATAATTATAGCATATGTTTTCATTTTATTACACAGAATACAGAAGTACTCTGTGTAGAGTATTAGAAAGTTTCATATTTGAATAAAAAAGAAAAAATAGGTATTCTACTAGAAAGGATAGGCACTATTAACATCCATATATTTTTTTTTAATGTAAATATGCAGGTTTTTTTTGGGGGGGTTATTGTTTTGAATATGTAGCCACATGTTTTACAATAACTTTCATGCTATACTATATGAACAAAAGTATACTTATTCTGTGCTTCAAATATCACATGTATATACTTATCTCCTCTTTCTGTCCCACAACCCAGCACACATAGAAGAAAAGCATTTCTTTAAAGAACACATCTAAGGGTGCAAATATCTCTGAGATAGAAAAAAGTTTCCTGTTTCATTTATCAGGAAATTAGAATTTCATCACAAGTAACTAAGGGAGGAAGTCCCTGTTACAAGGATGGGGCAGAACTGTTTGTTTTTGTTTACACTGTAACCTAGATACTTTCGATTCCTCCAGCTTCTTCACCTCACTTGGTGTCTGTCTATTCACCTACACCCGCATTCCTTCCTATACTCACAGATCAGTTAACTCAGGCAAGTAATTAAACGCAAGGCAAGGTAACAAAAAGTTTCATTAAAATTTTTTGAATGTCTTTCAGCATATCAATTTTATGAAAAATTCAAGGATGTCTCATAAACCCATGCTAGTCTCTTGTTCTTATTTGGGAGATGGCCTATGTTCATTCAATGCTCTATTGTTTGGTAAGTTTTGATGTTTATTATTCCAGTTCATATTCTACCATCTAATCTATGTAATTTTAATGTACGGTTCTGATCATTTATTAGTGATTATTATTTGTAGAGTTATGTTCATTTCAGATGGTTTCCACTCGTTTTTAGAAGATGGTTGTAGTTACTGTTCAGTCATAGGTGATTTACCTATAACATTTCATTAAAGCAAAGCCATTACGATGGTTAGTTTGTTTTCATGTTTACACATACAGAACACAAATATGTCTCCAAACTTTAAGCTGAAATTTTTAGCTAGTCTGTCAATAAATTTTAAATTAAATAACCATATCTGTCCTTGCAGTCACAGTTCATCTAATTACTGAATGTTAGTTTGCTTGCTCTGATTTCCTATTTAGTAGAGTCAAAAGTTTCCTGATTTGTGTTCATATTGGGCAGGTATGTGTCTTGAATTGATGAGATTCTGCTTGCAATCTGTCCCTCATCCAGCAACTTTCAGTTTACTACTTGCAAGGCTCTGTATTATATAACATAACAGCTTATTTGACACTTTATAAATACACAGAACTCTGGGAAAGAATATTTTTTGTTGTTCTTAGAATGTATTAGTGTAAGTTAGCATGTCATTTATAAACTCCCAATTAACCTCCATTAAGTGACTAATCATACATTTTACTGCTGCGTTTGCATAAACATAATTTAAAATCTCAATTTAAAATATTTTGAAAGTAGTAATTTTGTAAATGGCTTTGGTGACTATATACATTGTAGAAACATATTATGTAGTTCAATGCTCTGTCTCACTTAAAAATTATATAGCTTGAGAAAAGAATTACACCAACCAAATGATGATTGTACTTTCCTTCATTATACAGTAAAGCACTGAAATCTAATTTTAGTGTTGGTTTTGAAAACATTTTTCCAGTTCTATGAGAATGTCTTCTATTATTCAAAATCATATTCTGCATCCACATCCTCTCTTCCAAAACAACTAGTTAACCTATCTTACTTTTCTCAATAAATGTTAATATATATTAACTGTAAATGCAGGACAAGATCATGAAAACAAGAAAAAAAAACAGCAACAGTCTTCTCAGTTGGCTGGGTGTTTATATAAAAAATATTAGGTGAGTTCTTTTATAATGGCATTTTCTTTTCTTTTCTCTTTCATTTTTTGTTTCATAGCCCCATAAAAGTTGACTTATATAAATAATTACTCATACTGATACACAAAGTTTCCCGTTAAGAATTATGAAAGGGCATGGGTGTATGAATGCACCTGTGCACAAAGATATTATGTATAATTTTAGAATAAACATTATTTTCTGTCATCATTGACTTTAACCCCATCACATCAATTTCATAGGCTTAACACTTGCAAAATTCAGATACCTGGTGCAGGTTAATTTCTTAGTATTGCAAACTACAGCACTGATTTATTCTTCAAAGGTTTTTCACCATCCCAAGAGGAAAGATAAGTTGTGTAAAACTACATATATTCCCTATAATTTTATCATCCATTTCTCTTTTCCTCAGCTCCAATGGAGTTTGGTATTGTCTGGTCTATATCTGTTTCTACCATCGTAACATACTTTTTTAAAAAAAGATTTATTTCTCCTCCCCGCCCCACCATTGTGTCAGTTTGCTGTCTGCTCTCTGTGTCTGTTCCTTGTATGCTGCATCTGCTCGTCTTCTTTTTAGAAGGCACTGAGAACCAAACTTGGGACCTCCCATGTGGGAGGGAGGCTCCCAACAGCCTGAGCCACATCTGCTCCCTGCTTGTTGTGTCTCTCGTGTGTCTCCTCTTTGTGTCATCTTGCTGTGCCAGCCCGCTGCACCAGCCTGTCACGACAGCTCGTGCTGTCTTGCTGTCTTGGGGCATCAGGAACCGAACCTGGGACCTCCCATGTAGGAGATCGGCGCTCAACTGCTTGAGCCACATCTGCTCCCTAACAAACTTGTTTTGATGATTAACCATGCATTTCCCTTTTCCAGGTATTTATAAGAAATTTATGTTGAAGTGAAAGTTTACATTGTGAAACAAGAAATGTGGCACTTAGATATTGATTTCTTACATTAAAACAATTTCTTTTGCCTATCCAAGTCTTTTTCCCCCTATTATTAATGGATAATTTTTGTGTATAAAACATATCCTTTTATTACATTTGCGAGGCATGTTTATTATACACATGAAATACCCACATCAGTCCTATATATTAATACATCCTATACATTCATCTGTCACTTTTGGTTTCAGTCCCTCTATTATCAAACCTTTTTGAGAAACTCTTTTCTTCTCAACAATATTTTTGCACTTAGGTGAAGCTTCTAAATCTTTTGCTGAATTCCTTTGCTCCATAGAGTTAGTTTGTTAAGATACAAAAATCTCTAGCAGTGGGCTTTATTAGCTTAAAATAAAATCACACTTGATAAGTAATCTTCTTGGAATAGTCACATCTCTGATTTGAAATTGGAAAATTAACATTAGGCTGTAGGTATTAAGATAGATTCTAGCCAGCATGTGCTATTGTTCAATTTAATATTTAAAACTCTCCAACTGGGCTACAGGGAAAGTAAAACATTCTTAGGATTTCAGAAGTTTTTTGCATAGAAGTGCTCCAAAGCTATAGTTAAGTAGTTCAGCTGAGATTATTTTTTTTAAAAAAAGACACTTAGATTACATAAATGTTACACAAAAAATATAGGGATTCCCATATGCCCCACCTCCCACACCTCTCATAACCTCCCACATAAACATCTTTCATGAGATTTTTTTTTTTTAAAGGGGGCACCAAGAACCAAACCCACACCTCCCATGTAGGAAGCAGGCACTCAACCAGTTGAGCCACAGGTGCTCCCTTATAGTTGAGTAAAATGTTATTGGTAATATAATAAAGAATCACCCACATTAAAATGACCCTTTTTAATAAAGACAAAAAAAATTGTTTTAGTAAGCATAAATATAAAATCTGAAAAAGAATAATAAAGGAGCATAAATCTTTATAAAATGTATAAAATGTGCTGATGCTAACATTTAATAATAATCTAAATAACACAGAGAAAAATAAATTCCCATTTCATTTGTTATGGGATCCCAGCAGGCAACATTGAGAGCAAAAGGCAAATTTGAGAGGTCGCTAGTTTATTATTTTCTAAATCTTTGAGAATACCATCATGTTTTTGCTTATAACAATTCTAAAAGAAATACAAATTTATCTAATTTTTTGAAATTATTTTATTCTTTTTCTTTTTTATAGAAGGTTTTGAAATCTCTTAAGTAATACTCTTTGATATACTATTCATCTTTAACCAAAAGAAAAGGGTCAAGGTTTTTACACTTTAAAATACTCTGGGGAGTGGATGTGCCTCAAGTGGTTGAGCAACATGCTTCCCACATGGGAGGTCCCAATTCGGTCTAAAAACAAAAACAAACAGCAAACAAAGATGGAAAAACCAACTCAGAGTAGCTGATGTGGCTTAGTGGTTGAGAGGCGCTTCCCACATACAGATTCAATCCCCAGACCCGGTACCTAAAAAATAAATTAATTAATTAAATACTTCCTGGTATAAAGCATGATGCTTGCTTTGTGTTGACAAGTTGCTCAATAAAAATTTGTTCTGACCACAGCTACATATAAAAGACTAGGTAAATATGTGATTAGTACGTGTTCCTTTTTGGGGGGTAGGTGAGAGTGGGGGAGGGGAATTAAAAAAAACACAACTTCTGCACTAAATATGAACATGAGTTTCAATGGGCAAGTTTATTTGTGAAGTTCAACTATATTATCAACATTATGTTAAAGCCTGGAAGTATGGCATGTGAATATCCACTGAGGGATAGTATGTTTTTTGGGAGATACAGAAAAATTATATAAATCTCCTTAAAGCTTGCAAATTAGTATTTTCTTTGGTTATTCATTAGTAAAAAAAATTTAGAAAGGTTTGGAATTAAAAGAACCCATATTTAGGACAAATATTAAAAGCCAAATCTGGGAAGTAAAAGAAATAAAATAAAATAAAAAAAGATGCAAAAGAGAAAAAAGAACCCATCTTTCCACAGCACAACCTTGCTGAGTGGGTACTATTGAGATTTTTATTTATGATTACATACTTTGCTACCACTAACAATATTACAATGAATCCATGTAGTTATGTAACAAATATTTGAGTGGCAATGGTTCATTCCTATATGAATATAGAATATCATATTTCTAATTGATTTTATATAATGTAACTAGAAATTATAAAGCTATTAATATTTTCCTATGAAAAGACATAGGAATTTTGGGAAGAACTTATGGGCAAGTTATTTTTCAAATTTTCTACAACTGACGAATATAGTCATCATGTTTATTAAATATCTAATTAAAATATATATATAATTTGAAGTGCACTTTTATTTTCCAAATATGTGGAGATTTTCCAGATATTGTGTGGTTATTGAGTTCTAGTTTAATTCTGTTTGATCAGAGAAGTTCTTTGAATGCTTTCAATTCTCAGAAATATATTTAGTTTTATTTTTTAATCCGGATACAGTGCATCTTAAAATTTTTTGTATTAACTTGAAAAAAGAAAATGTGTACTCTGCTATCATAGGGTGGAGTGTTTTATAAAATATCAATTAAATTAAGTGATTGATAGATGTGTAGAAGAAAATTAAATTAACCTAAAGAGTGACATTGCCTTTGTCCTGGTCCTTGGGGGCTACCTCTAAAATTTGGAATCTCCAGAGTGATATGAGTGTCTTTGCTATTTGTGGTGAACCTCCTAGACCGCACTTGATAGTTTATACGAACGAGATGACTCAGGGTACAGCAGATCATACCTGCAGATGGGAGCTGTCCATGACAGAAAGATCAACCATATGATTAGAGAGTTGGAGTTTTGAGCCACATGATATCAGCCCAGCCTCTGGGGAGGAGAAGGGATTAAGCTTGAGTTCATTCAATCATGCCTACATAATGAAACCTCAATAATAACTCTGTAAACATCTAATGATGTTGGGGAAATGCAAATCAAAACCATCATGTGATACCACTTCACACCCATAAGGATGGCTATTATTAAAAAACAAACAAATAAACAAAAAACAGGAAATAACAAGTGTTGGAGAGGATTCAGAGAAACTGGAACCCTTTTGCATTGCTAGTGGGAATGTAAAAATATGCAGCTACAGGGAAAAGCAGTATGGCTGCTCCTCAAAAAATTAAATACAGAACTACCATAGGACCTGGAAGTTCTACTCTTAGATACATATCCAAAGAAATTGAAAACAGAAATTTAAAGAGATACTTGTATACCAATGTTCGTAGGAGCATTATTCACAAAAGCCAAAAGTTAGAAACAACCCAAGTATCCAACAAGAGGTGAATGGATAAATGAATTGAGGTGCATCCATACAATGGATCGTTATTTAGGCATAAAAAAGGAATGAAGTTCGGAGACAGGCTGTACATGCATGAGCCTTGAAAACATTGCGCTGAGTAAAAGAAGCAAACCACATATGATTTTTAATGAAAACCAGATGATAAACCTTGCCCTCTTTTACTCAGTGACATGTTTAAACATTTTCTGAATCTAAATCCCATAGCTTTGTGAGAGTCCAGAGAAATCTTCATGATTTCTACAAGTCACCAGGACTTCCTTCCTCATGTTCATCTCTAAACACTCATGTTCTGCTCACCATGATAAAATCAGAAAGCCTGATTCCATCTCTGGTTTCAGCAACAACAGCAAGAAGAAATCAATTTAATGTAAGTAACTCTTGAGTTCAGTAACTTGACCAAAAACCTAGGGAATAATGGAAAGTTGTACATAAACTTTATTTCCAGGGATTTAGTCTCCAATGGTGATGCAAGGTAGAAGACTTTAATTTACTTCTATATATTTCTCCCATAGACCTTCTTTCCAACTTCTAAGTGTGTTATATACCACTCAAGGTTCAGTGAATCACACTTAATGCTCACCTAATGCTGAGTCTTTTATCGCCTATAGGTAGCAGTACCTTTCACTGCCTTCCCATAATCTTTCGATCTCTTCCACTGAGGCACTGATGATGCATCGGCTCTGTCCAAGGCCACTAGCATTGCTCATGGGCTTACATACACCAGTTTAGGTGGTCTAGCACCATCACGTAAAACCTTAGTTCAGTTTTTAGAATCCTTAGAAAATAATTTAAATGAAGACTAAAAATACCATAAAATTTCATCAACTTCAAACATATATTTTATGGGAAGCAAATGTATCTAGATTAGTTTACAATGCATAAAAATACAATAATTTTTCTTTAATTACTTTACGTTCTGTAAGAACACAGGACATTTATGCTGCAAATATATTTTCTTGCATCATAACAATTGGCACTACTTATGCCTTTCTTAAATATGAAGGCACAATCTCCTCCTTCTTCAATATTGTACCTAGAACAAAGCACAGAGATTAATTCTTTGCTTACTGGACCTCATGGAAGATAACTGAGCACAGTCTCAGATTCATGGTATAAACTTTGGCTACCACGTTTCCAAATGTACAATGAGGGAGGAATGAGGGAAGTGAAATAAAGCTGCTCCTCTCCTTTAATCAGTCTCCAACTTTACCTCAGGTCTGTAGTGGTAGGGAGAAAGGGACACTAAGGAAAGCCTCTGTCTTAATACCAAAGAGGTCTGGGAACTATAAACTGTTGATAACGTAGTAAGCACTGCAAATTATTTTCTGAGAGGTTGGATCTTTCCTTTTATACATCAGCCTAAAAACTAACACATCAACTTCTATGGGCATTCAGGGATTATGTGGAGGAGGAGTATAACTGACATCTCATTGAATGCCTTTCACACATTTTAAAATTGGTCAATCTTGATGCTGAAAGACATGGGCACTAAGCCACTCTTTGCAATCATCTCCATGTGAAAAAGATATTCTTTACTGGATAGACCATGATACAGGTAAGTGATCATAAACAAAACATCTAGAAAGGATTTGATATATTCTTACTTTAGGTCAGATATAAATATTTTTGAAAATAAGGAAAAGAAAAAGAGAATATTGAGTCATGATGAATTTTTATTCTATGGTAATTAAAATTCTTTTGGCACTCTGGGAACTTTGCTGCAGTGATACACACTTTTCTAACTTCTAGGATACCTTAAACTTTTTAATCCTGCCCTTTCTCAAAATATAGTGTATTTCTGTGCTTTTTCATTCCATAGTGCAACTCAGGTTTCACCAATGATAGCCAACTTATAACTCATATATTTTTCTTTATTTAAAAAAAAAACAGTGCTATCTATAATATATATTATATATATATAATATATATAACATGTCAACCTGTCAAGTACACAATATTTTCTTGCAAGAAAATACCATATAAGTATAATTTGTTATACTTCTTCCATTTCTCAAAATTGAAAACATAACCATTGGCTATGTCAATGCTCTGTACTGTCACTCCAACTTGATTGTAAATACAATGCTGACAGAAGAAGTTTCTCTAAATCTAGAAACTACTGCTGCTTAGTTTGCAACACCATATACATTATACAATGCCTGGCACAGAATGCCACAGAACGAGTAGAGTACCTAACACATAATAGGTGCTCGATAAATGGTAGCTAATGGCATCTCTATGGGAGAGCTCAATGTTCCTCCTCATTCTTTTTCTTCCCACAAATTGGGGAAAATCTTAACTGTTTCAAGAACGAAAATGTAGTCTTAGGGTACATTTAGTTCTTTGAGCTAAGGAACATAATGAAGTCATGGAATTTTAAACAAAGGTTGACTGGGGCCAACACTTTCACTCTCTCACTTACTCTTTTCCATGCCAAGCCATGTATGGTAAGTGCAGGATCAGGGATACTTTCTAAGACTTCCCTGGTAATGAAAGACTGAAACAACGATAACAAACATACAGAAACAAGGCAAAGCCCCAAGTGGAAAGAGACATGAATAAAACTCCTTAGTCTTTCATCTTGTCTATACCACATGTGAGCATGTGGTATAGACCTATCCACCAAAAAGACAAATTACATATAGATATAAATATTGTTATTTGATGCCAAAGCCTCACTAAAGAGCATGGATTTGTCTGATAGTTCTCTTTGGCATCTATTTTTGAGGGCCTTTTGGGGGATGGCGGGGAAGAAACTATAGAAGTAGCTGATTTGGGGCTCAGAATCTGACCATCCTTAAGACATGTAATGATAAATAAATAATAGTAAGACTCACCAATTGGCAAATAAAGTTCCATTTGCCCACATCCAGAGTTTGTTTTCATTGTGTTTGTTCAGTCCAATCCAATATGAAGAAGGTCCCACATACTCCATCAAAGAATCCTTTTACAAAATAAAGATTGCTGTGATTTATCTCCTTGTTTTCTCATTCTTACTAACTCCAGTGTTGTCATTCTTGTCTAAGCCCATCGGATCATTGCAGCTTTGCTCATAATTCTGCAATTTTACTTGGAGCAAAAGCCAACAACTTTACAATGGCCTCCAAAACCTTAGTGACCCATATCCCTTACTCACACCCACGTTCTACACACATAGCCTGGCAGCCTTTGTGCTGTTTGTCTCTTCTAGGCATGCAGCTACCTCAGCGCCTATGGTGTTCGACCTGTTTCCTCTTCCTGAAAAGCTCAAGCCCCAGACATCCCTTTGACTAACTCCCTCACAATCGTCACAAATTTTCTCAAATGTCATCATCTCAGTGAGGTTTATTTGACTAATTTACTTGAAACCTACTCAGTTCTATCATTCATAATCCCCTTAATTTGTACCTTTTAAAAACAGAACTTACTAACTTCTAACATACACATAATTTTCATATTTACTATGATTATTTTGCATTTGCCTGTCTCTTCCGCTAGGCTATAAGCTCACAAGGGCAAGGATATTGTGGTTTTGTTGACTAATGTATCACACCCTAGAAGTAAGACTCCTGTATAGTAAGCTACACAACAAATTAAATGGGATTTAGATCGCAAAGGAGAAACCTAACCAAATCATTCTTGGAGTGGAGTGTGGCCAGAGTCCCATGATGCGTCATGCAGTCTGCCTGGCCATTGGCCCAGGTTGCTTCCTGTTCAGATGGAAAGAAGCATTTTTTTTTAATTCTCATCCAGCCTTGTGGACATAGAGTTGCATCCTCTGAGCATGTCTTTGGTTTTCCAACTAAAATTAACACAATGATGGAGGAAAAATAGGGAAAAATTAAGAACGTGTAAGAGAAAGGAATGGTTGAACTTCAGGGTAAAAGATTCTCAAATTACTTTCATATTTAGTTCAAATGATTTAACTTTAAACATCAACTCAGAAAATTGAAGATCAAGAACAGAGGTTGAAAGAAATCAAAGAAGAGTAAAGAACTTTGCATAATTTAAAATAGCAATAACAAACTAATAAATACACTTTCAGAAAATCAATCAACATCCTCTGGCCATTTTTCCTCCCATTTTTTCCTACTACTGGTATTTTCTTTATCTATTTTCTTTTCTGTAATTTATGATACCATCTGAGACAAGTTTCACTGTAAAAAAGCAAGCTCATCCACATCCAAAATCTCAGAGAGCAGACTCCCTACTATCGACAACTGACACTAGATTTTCTTTCAAAGACAGCATTTTTCCAGAAATTGGAGTTATTCTTTTGTTGTTAGTCCTTAAGCACAAAACAATAGAAGGAAAAGAAATGTTGAAATTTACTAGATATTTACTGTTTACTTTTAACTTTTCAACTTCTAGTGAATAGATAGACGAATTTACTTATTCATGTAGAGCCCTGAGAAAAACAAAGTTTACCAGAAGGTAAAATAAATGACTGTTTGAGGCAGGATAAGCCAGCAGTGTGGGTCAGTACAAATGTGCCTTGATCTGAAAGCCAAGTGGAAAAATCAGGTCACAAAATTACTCCAAAGTGTCAAGTTCAAAATTATTTAAAAGTGTCAAGTTTAAATAAGCAGTTAGAATAAATATGAGAGTTCAGAAGCTGGGTCACCAGAAGGCTAAGTTTTCAAATTCAGTCACTAAGTAATTAATTCATTTGTTCAGCTTCTACCAATTGAAAACCTACTACATCACATGCCAATCATTACTGTAGCCTCTAGAATACTATAATATACATAGTGAACAAAAATCCTTGCTCTAATGGGACTGACATCCTATTAAATTGTATAGTTTGTCATAAAGTGGAACATAGTAACAAAGATCAGGATTGCTGTTGGAGACATTTAAAATTTTAATAGAATTGATGAAGAAAGTTGAGTGAGAAGGTGATATTACAGTAAAGGCTTGAAGGTATGAGCTTGTGAGACATATGCACTTATATGGTGAGATCTTCCCATGCAAAAGGAAAACACAGTGCAAAGGCCCTGAGGTAAATGTGTCTGCTTGTTCACAAAATAGTGAAGATGCCTGTGTGGCTAAAAATCAAATACAGTGACAAGTAATAGGAGATGAGAACAGAGAAGTGATGGGGGTGAGTGGCAGAATAGAACCATAATAACTGAATTGAAAAATTCCCAGAAGTGTTTCAACAACAGATTGGAGCTGGTAGAAGAATCAGTGAACTTGAAGACAAGACACTTGAAATAAATTAGGCTCAGAAACAGGAAAGAAAAGGAATTATACAGAGTGAAAATAGCTTAAGAGACCTCTGGGATACCATTAAGTGTATATCAATATATGCATTATGGCAGTCCGAAAAGAAGAAGAGAGAAAGGGGCAGAAAGAATATTCAAAGAAA
The DNA here is from genome assembly GCA_026826555.1 of Tolypeutes matacus. Classification (NCBI taxonomy): domain Eukaryota; kingdom Metazoa; phylum Chordata; class Mammalia; order Cingulata; family Chlamyphoridae; genus Tolypeutes; species Tolypeutes matacus. The sequence goes on from JAKSZT010054550.1 coordinate 2,129,733, forward strand.
TAATTATTTAAAAAAAAAAAACTTCCCAAACTTAGCAAAAGACATGAATATGCACATCCAAGAAGCCCACAGAAAACCAAACAGGAAAAACTTGAAGGAAAATATACACCATCATATACTGATGTAAAGGACAAGGAGAGAGTTCTGAAAGCAGCAAAAGAAAAGCAACATGTTATGTACACGGGAGTCCCAATTAGATTAACTGGTGATTTCTCATCAGAAACCATAAAGGCAAGAAGGCAGTGCATTGAAATACCTAAAGTACTGAAAGACCACAGTTGTCAACCAAGAATCTTATATATAGTGAGACATTCCTTCAAAAATGAGGGAGATATTAAGATATTCCCAGATAAACAAAAGCTGAGCCAGTTTATCACCACTAGACCTGCCCTATAAACAATGTTAAAGGGAAATCTTCAGACTGAAAGGAAAGGACATAAGAAAGTGGTCCAAAGTGGTATAAAGAAAGACCTCCATTATAAGTAACTATTTAATCATTTAGGTAATTATAAATAGCAACACTATTGTTTTGTATTTGTTGGTATGTAATCCTGCATCTTACTTCCCACAGGTGCTAAAATGCAAATGCATAAAACATGGTAAATCTATGTTTTTAAGATGTATACTGTGCAAAATATAATTTTTGACAAATACAAAAAAGGTGAGGGGATAAGAGGCATGTATACGGTGTATGTGCTATTGAACCCAACCTGGTATCAAATTAAATATGATTTTTAAATATTTAGGATGTTAAATTTTAACTCCATGGTAACCACAAAGAAAATATATGAAAAATAAATCCAGACAGGGACTCATTATTGTACAAAACAAAAAATCAATTAAAATTAAAGTTGGCATTAACAGAAGTGAAGGACAAAAAAGATATAAGACTTACCAAAGGCTAAATAGCAAAATGGCAGAAGCTAGTCCTTCATTATCAGTAGTGTCTCTAAGGGTAAATGGTTTAAACGCTCCAGGCAAAAGTCAGAGATTGGCAGAATGGATTTAAAAAATGACTCAACTCTATGTTGTCTGCAACAGACTAACGTTAAATTCAAAGACACAAGTAGGTTGAAAGTGAAAGGATGGAAAAAAATATATCATGCAAGAAGTAACCAAAAGGTAGCTGGAAGAGTTATATTAATATCAGATAAAATAGACTTTAAGTAAAAAACAGTTATGAAGGACAAAGATGGTCAATATATACTGATAAAGAGGTCAATTCAACAAAAATATGTAACACTTATAAATATATATGCATTGAAGAGTAGAGCCCAAAAATATATGAAGCAGGGGGGCGGATGTGGCTCAAATGGTTGGGCATCCGTCTGCCATATGGAGGGACCTGGGTTCGATCCCTGGGGCCTCCTGGTAAAATTAAAAAAATAAAATAAAATAAAATATATATATATATATATATATATGAAGCAATACTGATAGATTTGAAGGAAGAAACTGACAAGTCTCCATTAATGGGAGGAGACTTTTATAATGAATAGAATATCTAGCTAAACGATCAATAAGGAAATATAAGACTTGAATGAGACTCTAAACCAACTAGACTTAACTGACATATATAGAACACCTCACTCAACAGCAACAGAATATATATTCATCTGGAGGGCACATAGATCATTCTCTATTCTCCAGGATAGGCCATTTATCAGGTCACAAAACAAGACTCAATAAATTAAAAAAATATTGAAATCATACAATGTATCTTCTCTGACCACAAAGGAATGAAACTAGAAATCAATAACAGAGAGAGAAATGGAAATTTCACAAATATGTGGAAATTAAACAATATATTCTTAAACAACCAATGGGGTAAAGCAGAAATCATCAGGGAAACTGGGAAATATCCTGAGGTAAATGAAAATGAAAATACCACATACCAAAAACTTATGGGATGCAGCAAAGGCAAAGTTAAGAGGTAAATTTAAAGCTTTAAATTCCCATATTAAGAAAGAAGAAAAATTCAAACTAGAGACCTACCTCCAAAACTGGAAGAACTAGAAAAGGAAGAGCAAAGTAAACCCAAAGCAAGTAGAAGGAAAGTAATAGTAAAGATTAGAGTGGATATAAATGGAGTAGAGAATAAAAATACGATAGAATAAACCAAAACAAAAGTTGGTTCTTTCAAAAGATTAATAAAATTAACAATCCTTTAGCCAGGCTGAAGAAGAAAATAGAGGTCACAAATGACTAAAATGAAAAATGAAAAAGGAGACATTACTACTGACATCACTGAAATAAAAAGGACAATAAAAGGATTTTATGATTAACTATATAGAAACAAATTAGATAACCTAGATGAAAAGGAGAAATTCCTAAAAACACACAAACTTTCTACACTGACTCAAGAAATTGAACGTCTTAACAAAGCAATAACTAGTAAAGAGACTGAATTAATAATCAAAAACCTTCCAATAAAGAGAAGCCCAGGAACCAATGGCTTCAAAGAAGAATTTTCTTAAACATCCCAAGAAGAATTGACACCAATCCTGCTCAAACTCTTCCATAGACAGAACAGGAGGTAGCACTTCCTAATTCATTCTATGAAGACAACATTACCCTCATACCAAATCCAGATAAAGATATCACAAGAAAAGTACAAACCAATACTTCTTGCAAATATAGATGCAAAAGTCCTCAACAAAATATTAGCAACTTGATTCCAACAGCACATTACAAGAATTATGCAAAATGATCAAGTAGGATTTATCCCAGGTATGCAAGAATGTCTCAACATAATAAAATAAACTGATTTTATTTTATTTTATTTCCCCTCCATTACTCAAATGGAGGGGAAAAAACGGCATGATCATCTCGATGGAGGCAGAAAAGGCATTTGGCAAATTCCAGCACCCCTTCTTGATAGGAACAATTAGAAAACCAACACGAGAAGGCAATTTCCTCAACATGATAAAGGGTTTATATGAAAACCCCACAGGTCACATAATACTTAATGGTGAAAAGCTAAAAGCTTTCTTTCTAAGACAAGGAACAAGACAAGGATGCAACACTGTCACCACTGTTCTTCAACTTTGTAATGGAAGTTCTTGCTAGATCAGTAAGGAAACAAAAAGAAAGAAAAGGCATCAAAGCTGGAAAGGAAGAAATAAAACTTTCTCTATTGGCAGATGACATCATCCTATATGCAGAAAACACTGAAAAATCTACAACAAAGCTCCTAGAACTAATAAATGAAATCAGCAAAGTGGTAGGGTACCAGATCTTCACCCAAAAGTCAGTATGTTTCTATACACAAGCAATGAACAACTGGAAGAAGAAATAAAGAAAAAAAAAATCCCATTTACAATAGCAACTAAAATAATTAATTATCTAGGAATAAATCTAATCAAAGATGTAAAGGACTTGTGTACAGAAATCTACAAAACATGGTTGAAAGAAATCAAAGGAGACCTAAAAAATGGAAAGATGTTCGTGTTCATGGATTAGAAGACAAAATATTGTTAAAATGTCAATTATACCCCAAGCCATTTATTGGTTCAATGTAATCGCAATAAAATTTCAACAACCTTCTTTACAGAAATGGAAACTCTAATCATCAAATATGGACTAGTAAGAGACCCTAAATAGCAAAAGCCATCCTGAAAAAGTAGAATGAAGTTGGAGGACTCATACTTCCCTGTCTTAAAACCTATTACAAAGCCACAAAACTTTGTAATCAAAAACTCATGGTACTGTCACAGGACAAACTTATAGATCAGGGGTTCTTAACCTTTTTTGTTCCACAGACCCTTTTGCCAGTCAGGTGAAAACCATCGACCCCTTACTAAGTCCACACTATACTGTGCATTATTTAATAGAAATATCAAACCCGCACCAACACGTCCCCACAAGAATAATGTTTTTCTGAATTTCAATTCAATCTCACAGACCCCTTGTTAAGAACCCCTGGTACAGACAAATAGAATCAAATTGAAATCCCAGCAATCACCCCTCACATTTAAGGCCAACTGATTTCTGACAAGGGGGTAAAAACCACTCAAGGGGGAAAGAATAGACTCTTCAACAAATATGGTGGGAAAACTGGATCTCCAGTTGCAAAAGAATGAAAGTGGGCCCCCTTCTCACACCATGTACAAAAATCAACTCAGAATGGATCAAAGACCTATATGTAAGAGACAAAACTATCAAACTCCTAGAAGAAAACACGGGGAAGCATCTTTGAGACCTTGTGTTAGGCAGTGGTTTCTTAGATTTTACAATCAAAGCACAAACAACAAAAGAATAAGACAGAAATATGGGACCTCATCAAAATTAAAAATTAAAAAATTGAGGGAAAAAAAAAAAAAACACTTTTGTGCCTCAAGGGACTTTACCATGAAAGTAAAACAACAACCTACACATTGGGAGAAAATATTTGGGAATCACATTTCCAATAAAGGTTAGATATCTAGAATACATTTTATAAAAATCCTGCAACTCAACAACAAAAAAAATTGGGCAAAAAGATTTGAACAGACATTTATCCAAAGAAGATACACCAATGTCCAGAAATCGCATGGAAAGATCATATACATAATTAGCCATCAGGGAAATGGAAATCAAAACCACAATGAGAAACAATTTCACACCCACTATAATGGTTGCTATTAAAAAATGGAAAATTACAAATGTTGGAGAGGATGCAGAGAAATAGGAGCACTCATTCATTACTGGTGGAGATGTAAAATGGTGTAGCTGCTGTGGAAGACAGTTTGGCAGTTCCACAGAAAATTAAATGTCGAAGCACCTTATAATCTGGCAATCCCACTTAAAGGTATATTCCCCAAAGACTTGAAAGCAGGTACTCAAACAGATACTTACACACCAATTTTTCATAATGGCATTATTCAAAATTGCCAAAAGGTGAAAGCAACCCAGGTGTCCATCAACAGATGAATGGATAAATAAATGTGGTATATACACATCAGGTCGAATGAGGGACTAGACACAAAAGGGCAAATATTTTATGTTCTCACGGATATGAAATAATTAAAATAAGCAAACTCATAGAGTCAGAATCTAGAATATAAATTGCTAGAGGATGGGGTAGGGATATGGAAAAGGTAGTTAAGGCTTAAAATATACAAAGTTTCTATTTGAGACAAAAGAAAAGTTTTGGTAATGGATGGTGGCGATGGTAGCACAACATTGTGACTGTAATGAACAGCTCTGACGAATATTTGAATGTAGTTAAAAAGGGAAATCTTAGATTGTATATATGGTACTAGAATAAAAATTTTTAAAAAATCTATGGAACTGCACAACACAAACTGTTAACCCTAAGTTAAATCATGGACTACACTTAATGGCACAATTATAAAAAAGTTCTTTCATCAATTGTAACAAATGTTCCACACCAATGCGAGGTGTTAATAATAAGAGTTGTATATGGGAATTCTGTATTTTATGCATGATTGCTCTGTAAACTTACAACTTCTCTAATAAAAACATAGACTCTACAACTATACTGTCTGACACTGTAGCCACTAGCCATATGTGGCGATTGAGAACCCGAATTTCATTAGTCCAAATTGAATTGCCCTGTAAGTATAAAATACACACTAGATTTCAAATGGTAATAGCTAAGTAATAATTTGTATATTGTTTACATGTTGAAATGGCAATATATTGGTTATTTTGGCTAAATAAAAATACCATTAAAACTATTTTCATCTGTAGCTTTTAACTTTTTTAAATGAGCCTTGTAAAAATTATAAAATCATGTACATGGCTCACATTAGTGGCTTGCATTATATTTCCACTTGACAATGCTGCTCCAGGCAAGGTGGAGGCAAGAAGAACATTTAGAAGAGAGGACAATGGCTGAGAACGGTGTGGTAGTGGGAAAGGTAGTGAAAAATGGCCAGATACTGGGTATATTTTGAAAGACCAGGCAGAAATTGCTGATTGTGTTTGGGGTATAAGAGAAGGAAGAAGAGCCAAAATGACCACAAGTTCTTTGTTTAAAAACTGGAAGGATAAAGTTATTAACTATGGTGACGAAGACTAAAAACAGAACACTTATGAAAAAATGAAAGATCAAGATATCAGCCTTATAATATTAAGTTTGGGTATTCAAGTAGGCAGTTAGATCTAAAAATTTGGAATTCAAGGAAGAGACCCACTGGAGACATAGATTTGAGAGGCATCAGTGTTTGTGTGATATTTAAAGTTGTATCTGTGGTTGAGTTCATCAAGGGAACAAGGATAGATTTTAAAAGGGACCTGCTCAAGGACTGGACATATCAAAATTAAGGGGTGAGGGAGAAAAGAAGGAACAAACAAAGGAAACCTAGAAGGAACACCAGGTTAGTTAGGAAACAAAATCATGACAGTATGGTGTCTTGGAAGCCAAATGAAGAAACTGACACTTCTATAATCCACACTTACAAGCAATGCTCCAAAATGTGTTCATCAATTGTAACAAGTGTACCACACTAATGGGGGATGTTGTTAATGTGAGAAAATGTGGGAGGGGTAGGGAGCGGGGCATACAGGAACCCCCTATATTTTTTATGTAACATCTATGTAATCTAAGTATCTGTTTTTAAAAGAAAAAAAAATATATATATATACATATTTTTAATGCTAAGGCTAAGTAAAGTAAGATTTAGCAATATGGAAGTGAATGGTAAACTTAAAGGCCAGTTTGGTGGAGAAGGGCAAGTGATAACCCAACTGGAGTAGACTTAATAGAAATTAGAAACAACTAGCACAGAAAAATTTTCAAGGGGGATGCTGCACAGGAGGAAAAAAAATAAGCTGGTAGCTTAAGGAAGAGTGGGGTGTAATGATTTTTTTTTTTTAAGTGGGAGCATACCATCATGTTTTCTCACTGGTTCTGGCGAGGATGTTGTGACTAAGTGTATAAAAAATGATAATGTAGGAAAGAGAAGGGAGAATTACTAAAGTAATATTATGGATCAGGTCAGAGGTGATAGAATCTAGTGGAGAACAGAATACTTCAGGAGTCAGTATGTGAGTAGAGATGGAGGTAAGTAGCTATGGTGATGGTTGTTTTGGGAAGCTCTGAGGTAAAGGTGGAAGCAAGAGTATAGATTTCAGAGAGGATGAGGGAAGAAGTATTGAAGGTTTGGAGATGAAGAAAGTATAAAATATTCATCTATGGATGTAAGAGTAATGAATGAGGTAAATGTAATATACTTGCCAGCTTCCCTCTCTACTCCTTTTAAATTCCAGCATAATGCCACCTGGCATGGTTCTCTGAAACACATGTTCTTCCTTTCATCTGAGATGCTCTCTGTTAAATGCTTTTTTGACCTTAAGTTTCAGTACAAAGACTTCTTCCTTCATAAAGACTTACTCTACTACCAGAGGCAGACTTAAGCTCTCCTTCTTTTCTACTTCAAATTGAACATACTTCTATTGAGGAACTACTTTACTGTGTTACACAACTTTTTGCTTTTACACTTGCTTCTTCAGTTAAAGATAAATTCCTTTCAGGAAAGAAGTCCCATAATTTTTTTTTTTCATTTTTGTATTATCAGCACCTTGCATTATGCCTGAAACTCAACAGATATTTATTGAAAGCATGCTCATTCTAGATGACAAAGCAGATGGTGGCTTGGAAGAAGAGTTAGGTGCTCTGGCTGGGAGAATTCTCTCAGATTCTGATTCTGATTCTTCAATGTTAGGTTAGGAAAGGCTTGTTGCTAGTATCTAACTGGATCAATAATAATATGATTAATTTTTTGAACAAATGGTTCACTTACATTTTCCAGGAAATCCTAGAATTCCCCAAAGAAGCAAAATGATGCCTCCACATATTAGACTCCCAATGACCATTATTTTCATTCTTATTATACCTGAAGAAAACACATGTCAATGTTTATCTTCTACTGAAAACAAACAACAAACAAAAACTCTGAGTCATTTTCATTTCTTTTCTTGGTCTTCTGTATTCTGCTGTTCATATCCCAGTAATAAATATACTAGGAATGTAGGAAAGGGTAGTGAAGTCTGACTTTTCAGTAGCAGAAGCCTTAAATATGCTTTGGCTCCAATTTTCAGAGCTATTTCTAGGAACTATATCATTCGTTCATCTGTGTTGCTTCCATAATAGTAAGTCAGCATTTACCTCCTGGAAATGCTGCCTTTTCCCGGTTGGGGATGGGAGACACAAGAACCCATTTTCTGCATTTTTGGCGTTTTTAGGAAAATCTGGTGGAGAGGGGTTGATTCACGATTTCTTTGAAGTTCGTGTTTTATTAATGAAGACCTCTTTCACTTAAGGGCTACATTATGGAAAATATCCTCCCACTTCCACCCCCCCCAAAAGCTTGAAGGGCAAGCTGAGATCAGGAAGAAAACCTAGGATAATCGCAGGCCAGTTTCTGCTCTGGCCGCCAGCCCTTGTCTTCTCACCTGTTCTCCTGGCGGGCTGCTCCACAGACTGTATCCCATCCCTTTGTCCAACCCCTTTTCCTTCCATCTCCGACCCTCACGGAGAAGACTCTTCCGTGGTCACAGAAGCTGGGATAAGCCTGGGGGGTTAATTACTTATTATATTTGGTGGTCGCACACTACGGTAAACTGAGGCACCGCTTCTCTGCAAGGGCAGCACAGGAGCAAGGCTGAACTGAAAAGAACAACGTGAGTCTCAGCAGCAACCTAGCATCCTCTGCTCAATCCCGCAGACTGGACTTCGGCCAGAAGCCCCCAGGGCATGTCATTTCCTGGTCCTCTGGCCTTCAGTGTAGCGGGGACAGCAACGGCAGTCAGGCGAGCACCAATCGTCAGCCTACCCAGGGGTGATGGCTCCGCCGACCACGATTGGCTGGAGCACAGCGACGACTGACAATGGGCTCTGATTGGCTCCTCACCTCTCACCTCTAACAAGTCAAAGCAGAGAATGGGAGTGCCTTGCCCTCCGCTTTGGCTCCTTTGTGTACATACTCTCCCTGAAATCCTCATCTGCAACAGTTTTACCACAAAGGGGCTGTCTGTCCTGTAAACTGTGCTTGCTCTCCAGCATCACAAGGTGGCTCCCTACACCACCCCTTTTAGAAAAGTAAAAATTTATTTTGGTTCTATCTTTTTAACCTCTGAGTTCTAAGTTTACTTATGAATTTCTTAAAGAAATTTGGGGAAACAAAGCCATCCCCCCACCCCAAGTACTCGAAGGAAAGTTTGTTTCACATCCAGGCAGCCATCACTTTGCATAGTTAGTGCAGAACAGTCAAAATGACCATGCAAACTGAAACCATCCCAAGTTATTTCAATAATCCATGGAGAGAATGATTGTTCCCTGACCTTTAAAAATTTTTGCCAAAACATTAAAAACTTTCCAGAGCGGATGTGGCTCAAGCCGTTGAGTGCCTGCCTCCCATATGGGAGGTCCTGGGTTGGGTTCCCTGTGTCTCCTAAAAACAAAAAACAAATAGGCAAAGCAAGTGGAAAAATCAACTCAGGGAAGTCCATGTAGCTCAGTGGTTGAGCACCAGCTTCCCACATATGAGGCCCCAGGTTCAATCCCCACCCCCAGTATCACACACACACACACACACACACACAAAGAAAACAACAACAACAAAACTCTCTTACTCTCACTCATGAATGTACAAGGGATATTTTTTAAAGTTAAACTTAACAATTGTTTAGTACACTGTAACTTTAAAATATTAGAAACATTGAAAATTCAAGTCTTTTATTGCTTGTTAAAAAAATTATTACAAGTAGTTTGAACAGCGCTTGTCTTCTTCTTCTTGCCGTCTATCTTACAATATCGTGCCAGTATCTTTTCTACGCCTTGTCAAATTTTCATACTCCCGTCTAGGTTTCGAGAGGCTTCCCACATTCAGAAATTTCTTCTCTGATTCTCAGTGGTAGATTGAATCGTGTCCCTCACAAAGACATGTTCAAATCTTACCCCCCGGTCTCGAGGTATGGACTCATTTGTGAAAAGAATCTTTGAAGATCCTATTTAGGTAAGGCCAGAATGAATCAGGGTGTGATTTCATCCATATGATTGGAGTCCTTATAAGTTATGGAAATTTGGACACAGTCAGTCAGTCTGTCAGTAGAAGCCAGAGAAGGAGAAAGAGTTCACGACAAGAGGGAGGGTAGTTTATTCTGGTTTGCCTAGGACTTTCCCAGTGTTAGTACCCAAATCCCACATTCCAGGAAATCTCTCAGTCCCAGCCAAACAGTATGGTTGATCACCCTGAAAAAAAAAGACAGAGTTAAAGCCAAACTGCAAAAACGACACGAAATAATATTTTTCCCAAGGATGCGCTGCAGTTGTAAACAATCATTGACGCTCTCTTCTTTAAGTGCCTACTGCTTTCTTAGTCCCTGATAACTTCGTTTTCTATAATCATAGACTATCAGAAACTTTTCTGTTTGAAGTTGTATCAGAAAGAATGACCATCCCACTCTTGCTTGGAGAATGTAAGTCATTTTGACTCAGAGAAGCAGTCTCAATTTACAGCTTATGTGCAGAACTAGAAATAAGGTATTTCTAGATACAGCATTCCACATCCATCTTAAATTTATTATTTCCAAAGAAACAGGACTTTTGGTTCACTTTTCAGTCAAGACCTGATATTAATCCTTCCATAGTCCTTCACTTTGAGATTATCAAAACATTGCTTTATTTAAGGTTTACCCAAAAATCACACTTCCCCAAATCCAATAATGACTTTATCATTCCCTGATTGGTGAAATGCTCATGGTTTCTCTGGTGTGTTGTCTCTCCCATCACCATGTTTTTATTGGACTACAGGTTTATTCCTGGAGGTGTTAGGCTAATTAAACTAGTACAATATTCTTCCTTTAATATATTCCCTCCCCCACCCCGGACATGGCTTTCTCATATGTTTGCTCATCGTTTTTGCTCGTTGTTTGTGCTCGTTGTCTGCTTGTTGTTTTTTTGCTAGTTGTTTTTGCTCATTGTTTGCTCATTGTCTGTTTTTTCTCTAGGAGGCATCAGGAATCAAACCTGGGACCTCCCATGTGGGAGGTGTGCCCTCAACTGCTTGAGCTACATCCATTCCCAGTCTTCCTTTAAAAAGGAAATCCCAAGGCCTCTGACTTGATAACATAGAAGCTAGATAATACACATCATCAAGACAAAATTTGTTCCTCTTGCTGGGTTGGTTTGTTTTTGCTCTTTTGCTTTGCAATCATTTTCTTAATTTAGCTCTCCTTTACGTCTCAAGATGTTTGCTGCATTTCCTAGCATTGCATGTAGACACAACCATTTCCTTCTATGAGTCTATGTTAATGAGTGGAACACTCATTTATCTGGCTTCCCCCAGGTTTCATTTATCTGGCTTGAGCTGTAATTTCCTTCCTAAGCCAATAACTTGCAAGGGGACTAGAAATACGATAACTAGCTTAGATTAAACCCAACCAAATAATCTGAGATAAGATCAACCTCTCTTTCATAGATGGGAGTGTATACCACTACCCTACTAATCCCTCCCAACTGCCCCCACCCCCACCAATAAGTAAGACTACGTAAATTGAAGAAGGGAGTGGATTTGGACATGTAATCAGTAGTGTTGAATACAGAGCTTAACACCACAAACTCAAGAAAACAAAAGTTGGGAAGAGGGTTATTTAGTAGTTACAAGACACAAAAACACCTACACTATAAACAAATCTTATAAAAAGAAAGCCATTCTGCTCAGTTTCGGTTGAGGTTGCAAAGGTCTAGAACAATTCGAAAGTACTCAGTGTTCTTATACCCTAAAGCGAGGTGCTATATTACATATGCAGGAACTACGAGGAGAGTGTAAAGTCAATTTGACCAGCATTAAACAAGGTTCTCCTTAAGAGTACAAAGAAATTGAGGTGAAAAAGAGAAATTTACTTGGAAAGAATCGTCATGCTGTGTTTCACCTCAATGATCCTAAATATTGTAGGGAAAGCATTTCCCATTCATCTCCAACCAAGTGAGAGGAGCATCCAAGAGACCACTCAGAAGTAATAAATATGTTTTGCAGACTTTGAATGGGGTAGTAACTTTTGTCTGGTCCTGACTGGGAAAGTCTAAAGATTTGAGACTGTCTAAGGAGCAGCCTGAAGCAGAGCAAACAGAGAAGGAATGCAAGGGAATAAATCTACTTCCACCAAGGACAGAGCAAAAGCGCCAGTTTTCAGGACCCAGATGTGTATCCCATCTTTGGATACTGAATTAGGTGATTACAGAAAGCAACTTATCCCAGAGGACAGTCAGAAAATGAAACCCCAAAGGAGAGAGTCAATGGGACCTGAAATGCTGAGGAGGAGCCAGCATTTCTGACAGGAATGAGCTGCAGTCAGGTAAGGTGATTACTAAAAAAAAAACCCCACAGAAGCACTCTGAGAGGAAGAGCCAATCAACAGCTCACATCTCTGTTCTTTTTCCTTCAGTTTCCTCTCCCCAAGATCAGCCCAAAACAACAGCTAATGTGATGAAGATAGGGAAAAAAAGAGGAAGCCAACCCCATAATTCACTAGTCTCCATGGCATTACTTTCAACATCCTCTCTGACAAAGCAAATCATTTTAAAGCAAAGGAAATGGGGCAATGGATTTAACACGTGCCCTATCTCACAAAAGCAGCTAGTTTTTTAAAGCTGAAGAATGACTTAAATGGCTGACTTAAGATTTTAGTTTGGTATAATCTTGGAAACAGAACTTTAGAAGATTAGAATGCTGCCTTACAACTTATTGTATATGCCTCAAAACAGCTGCCAAATAGAGTACCAACTCCTCTATATCCAGAATGCAGTTGTCTGGGAACTGACAGGTGAAAGTAGGAATAGCTGCTCTGTACAATACATACAAGAGCCCACATAATTAAGTTTTGTTTCTTGTTTAGCAAACTGAGTCTTGGTGTGTCTGGAGGCCCCAGTGCTGTGGGTTGTAATGTTTCCCAGAGAACACAGTCAGGGATCTGTTAAATTGGAAATTGAGACAGGCTCCTAGCAATTACATGCTCTCAGTCCCTAAAACAATGGGCAGTAATGGTCAAAGTGACTAGTTCAAATACTAAGTCAGATTTGGGTTGTGGCTACACCACGGGGCAAGTAGGATTGTATCTGGAACCCAAGAAATAACTAAAGTACTCCTAGTGCTCCTTGCACAAGAGAATAGGTCAGTTTAAAGCTGTATGTAAACAAGACTACATACTACAGGTCCTTTAACAATGGAAATGTCGGTCAAATTACTGTAGCGAATGTGCTAGAAGAGGGTAAGGGGAATGTGAACCAGGTACTAGGAAAAGAAAGCTATGATGCCAGTTTAGATCTCATGAACAGCATACACAGAGAGACTGTAATAGCAATGTGAATTGGTAATTGAAATCTTCCCCTTTCCTCCTACCCAACTTCTGCTATGGTTGAATTACAGTGACCATAGCTAATATTTTATGTTTCATGTGGGAGTCAGATTGGATTTATATTAATCCATAATGATATGGTAGCTTATGGGATTTTGTGTGCCCGCTGTGCTTGGTTTTCATCTGGACCAGAATAAGAGTGAATGCTAAGGGCAAAAGAGATGAGCTATACTGCGTATTTTGTTTGACCTTCCAGTTCCACTCGCCACAATTCTACCCCCCACCTCGTGGCCTAGAATGCCCTATGTACAATATTTTGGGCACTCTTGTCCTGAAGCTCTAAGAAAGTCTGGGCTAATAGGGAGAATGAGCAAAGACCCAAAGGTGGAGAACCTTTCCCTTCAGGGCTAGGATATGGCAATGCTGTTTTTCTGCCTAAGGCTGCGTCTCTGGATGGCAACCTTCTACAGCTACAGCTTTCTCCAGGGGGCTGCCCTCACCCTTATGCCCTCAGGCCCAGTGATGGTAATGGCTTCCCACCAGTCCCTTGTTGGTCATCTGGGTTTTTCTCTGCATCTTGTAAATTGTCCCTTACTTTTATTTTATTCTCTTCAAACTCCTTTTTAATGTGTCCATCTGTATTTCTTTTTGGACCCTGAATGATGCATTGTGGGTCTCTTTTTTTTATACCTGAATGTTCCATTGTCATTGTGGTCTCTTAATAGTTTTGCTATGTGACTGAATGTATGTATCTTACAACTTTTGTCACTGTGCACCTCTCTTCACCCATCTCTACTTTGTTTCCATGAAAATAACGCACAAAAATATAAGTAGTTCTAGTTGGGTGATTTAATTATCCTTTATGTTGATATTGGAAGACATTTGGCAGCTATATTTGAAGATTATGTCTCAGTATTGGACTGGAAACAAGACTGATACAGACTGTAGAGAGCAAACCATTAAATCATCCCAGATTTAGGCTTACGCATGTGAAATAAATGTGTTAGCTAGATTTCTAAAGTTCTGCTCTTAACCAAAGGCTTTTTATGGAGATTTGGTTACTCAAATATTTTCATCAAATGAGACCACAATGTAAAAAAGACTCTTGCAAAAAAAAAAAAAAAGACTCTTGCATTTCTTTATTCTTCTCCCAAAAATTCATTGTGTACTCCCATTCTGTACTGATTGATTAAATAACATTCAATAATGAAGCAAAGGACGAATATTCCACAAAGCAAAGATCTGCCTATAGCACCCTTTTAAAAGAGATATTTAATCTCCTTTATAATATTTAAAAGAGATATTAAAGATATATTTAATCCATCCATTGTTTATTCTTTCAACATATATTTAGAGAGGTCTTATGTTAGATGCTGGGGCACTTAGCTGTTTTTCTTATATTTCTATTCAACTTTTAAACATATTCTTAAATGGTTTGCTATTGTTTCTTAAGAAGATTGAGATTTACCAGGTAAAGTGAAAGAGAAAAGAAGGAAAGAAGGAAGGAAGGAAGGACATACATGTACAAGGGAACTGTAAGATATCAAATAAAAAATAAAAACCTCCCTCTCCTACGTTTTTTTGTTCTTCCGCTAAAAATAAAATGTTATTTTGAAAAATAATGCCTTCCACAAAAGAAAAATGATTCCTATAAAATCCTGTTATTGATCACTGTCAATTTTCTTATTTGTCTTTTTTTCTACTGATTTTCATAAAATCTCTATAAATGTATGTTTATAAAATTAGCCCTTTATTCTTTATTATACATTTTTTTCCTTTTGCTCTGGGTATTTTGACTGTTACATTTTTCCATATAAACAGATTTATGAATTTTTATATTGTCAAGTGTATCCATTTTTTAATGACTCTTCCTGTCTTATTTGGAAAGGCCTTCCACATTCAAAGTTAATACATAAATCCACCTATGTGTTTTCATACTGTATATACACAATTTGATTATGAGAAGCAGTCTAGTCAGGTGGTTATGTATTTGAATTAGGTAACCAGGATACCTGGTCTAAGTATCAACTCTACCACTTATTCTTCATGATTATATTTTCAGATGAATTTTAACACCCTCTTGTCAATTCCAGAAAAAAGAAAATTTATGTTTTAATTGTTTTTGCATTGAATTTTTAGGTAAATTTTAGGATGAATATTTTTACAATATTGATACTACTTGTCCAAACACACATTTTCTATTTTTAAAATTTTTTCTTCAAAAGAAAAGAAAAACAAAATTTTAAAGAAAAATTTGAAGTTTTCTTTGTGCACGTTTCTAGTTAATTTGCATCTGTGCTTTTTAATTTTTTTTTTTAGTAGCTCTTGTAAAGGGACCTATTCTTTTTATATCATTTTTAATATACAACATACACTATATTTCTAACATAAAATAAAGCAGCTAAATTTTATTGAATTCTCTTTTAAACCTTTATACATTCCCTTTTTATAGTAAAAAATATATAATGCATATCCTTTTTATATTATTGCAGTGGAATTTGAAATTCCAATATGAATTTCATAGTAAAATTTACTAGTGAATATTAGGAAGGGACTTACTCAAAAAATCTTCCCTCATCTCCCACACTCACCTTGCACATATCATCAGGAAATGAGTCAACCCCTTAGGCCCAAGAATGCTCTCTATATGCTAGCCCAAATCTGAATGACCCTGGAAGCTCATTTCCTTCTCCATCTTGGTCGCTTAGCTGAGATAAAAATGGCTCAAATGCCAGTCGCTGAGAGGCAGCTTTCCCGGCGTGCAAAGTTGTCCTGAGTTCGATGGCATGCAGACTTTGTCCTAAGAATGCATATCCCCTGGCATGGCTCCTGGGCCCAAAGAAGCCTTACTCTATTTCTTGTTATTTAGAGAAACTTGGAGCTCCTTGCTTCTCTTACAACCTTTACCTAAATTATAGGGTGAGGGGGCAGGGCTTGCCCTCTCCACGGGCGTATTCTCTGCGCATGTCCAGGCTGCTCTCTAAGGCAGGCTTCTCTCAAGTGGAAGCTTGGCAGTAATTCTGAGGGTATATCTAGGCCAGGCCTGTGCTGAGGCGTAAGGAATGTTCGAGGTCCCTCTGCAACTTCTCTGCTTGATAAATCCTATTTTATATCTGTAGCCTCTGATCCTATTGGTTTGTAGCCATGACACCCTTGCACAATGTTGACACTATTAATTTCGCATGCACAATTTCAAAAAGTACTTTCTGTGGTTGGTAGATACCCAAGAATGAGTAAGAGGAAGACACAGGAAGAAGAGAGAGGTTGCCTCTTGCAGCAGTTCTGCTCTTGTCTGGGACTACAGATACCCTGATTGCTATAGTGAGCTTTAAAACAGAAGTTTAAGCATGTGATAAACTATCTGCGTATTTGCTCACTCTCTTAATTTTATTATTACCTGTTTTTTTTTTTGTTTGTTTGTGTTTTTGTTTGTTTTACAGTTTGTCAAGTTTTCTTTGGATATCCATCAATGTCTGAAGAAGTTACTTATGCTGATCTAAAATTCCAGGACTCCGGTCAGACAGAAAACATCCAGAAGTTTGACAATTTGGAGGAAAAAGGTAAGATTTTGAGCTATGGTTATGTTTGATGGTAGAAGTGGTTATAGCCTTGTACCTTGGGTATTAGTGAATTGACAAGGATATTGGTATCCTTCAAGTTGAATTTTAATTAAGCCTTTCATTTTTCCTGAAGCTCCCAAAAGGGACAATACAAAATGATTATAAATTATTTTTTTTAAAGCATTGTTCAGTGCCTCAAACACTCTCACTCTTTTAAAAATTTCCTGTATTTTTAAATATCACACTCAAAATTATGATAGGACAGTGATTTCAAATGATTGGGTTATGGAAAGTTTTTTCATGAGATGAAGTCATGGAAGAGGGAAAATACATTGTCCAGGAATGTCATTATTGCGTATGCATTTCTTTTTTACAGGCAAATTCCAGTATTTGGATGTGAGAGAGATGGGGGGGGGTGGGGAGTGAGGAAGGGAGAGAGACTGGGTGCTGATACAGGACTTAATTTTATTATCTACCAAATCAGACTTATATTATTCTAAAATTTCTCCTACTTCTTTTGGAGATATTTTCCAAACAGTAAAAAATAAAAAGTTAACTTAAATGAAAGAACTCAAAGAGATAAAGCAAAAAAAAAAAAAAAAAAAAAAAAAAAAGGCAAATAAATATTGGAAGAGAAAATATTTCAAAATCACGCTGTATCTGAAAGCTTTATATCTTTCACTTCAGTTTTTTTTTTTTTTTTTTTTTTTTTTAGTAGAGAAGTGGGTTTACAGAATAATCACACCTGAAATCAGGATTCTCATAAACCACCTGATTTATTAGCACCTTGCATTGGCGTAGTACATTTGTTACATTTGATGAAAACGTGATTTTATGTAAGGTTCACTGTATTATGCAATTCCATTTTTTTTTTTTTAATTATTACTCTAGTACTATATATACAACCTACCATTTCCCCTTTTAACCATATTTAAAGATATAATTCAGTGCTGTTAATTACATTCACAATGTTGTACTACCATCACCACCGTTAATTACCAAAACTTTTTCTTCATCCCAAATAGAAACTCTGTACATTTTAAGCATTAACTCCCTATTCCCTGCCCCCATCCCATCTCCTGGTAACCTACATTCTGGATTCTGACTTGCTGAGCTTGCTTATTCTAATTATTTCATATCAGTGAGATCATACAATACTTGTCCTTTGTGTCTGTCTTATTTCCCTCGACATGATATCTTCAAGGTTCATTCATATTGTTGCTTATATCAGAATGTTATTCCTTTTTACTACTGAATAATATTCCATCGCGTGTATATTACACATTCTGTCTATCCACTCATCAGTTGTCGGATACTTGGGTTGCTTCTATCTTTTGGCAATTGCGAATAATGACACTATGAACATTGGTATGCAGATATCTGTTTGAGTACCTGCCTTCAAGGCTTTTGTGTATATACCTCTAAGTGGGATTGCCAGGTCATATGGCAATTCTATACTTAACTTTCTGAATAACTGCCAAAGTGTCTTCCACAGCAGCTGCCCTGTTTTACATTCCCACCAGCAACAAATGAGTGTTCCTATTTCAACACATCTTCTCTAACACTTATAATTTTTCTTTTCTTTTTTTTTTTTTTTTTGAGGCACCAGGGCCAGTGATTGAACCCGGGGCCTCCCATGTGGGAAGCTGGCACTCAACCACTGAGACACATCAGCTCCCCTGAGTTGGTTTTTTTCTTTTGTTTGCTTTTTTGTTGTTGTTGTTGTTAGGAGGTACCAAGAACTGAACCCAGGACCTACCATGTGGAAGCAGGCTCTGAACCACTTGAGCCACAACCACTCCCCTCCATTTTTCCATAGTAGTCATTCTAGTCAATGTGAAATCAATTAAAATTTACATTGCAGTAGAAATGGATGGACTGTGTTGACTTACAGTCTGTATTTCAATAAAACTTTAATATCCTTCCTGCTCGTAATACCATCTCTCTATTATCACATATAGTCTCTAATTCTTCCTTCCTGGACTGTTGCAATACCATGTGCATATTTGAAATCATTTGAGTAAAATGTAACTTAAACAGTAAATGTGGAGAGCACAGAGGTTTGATAGAAATAGTGAAAAGGGAAGTGAGTAACAGAAGTATTCTCATGTCTTAAGTTTTTCTCCCACAAAATCTAACATCTTTAAACTTCTTGCTAAGGACAGAAATTTCCTTTCATAAATTGTTATATCTTACATTCATTTGTCATCGGCATTCTAAATTTTGGGAAAGAATAACAGATTACTTCTGTGCTTTTCTTTTTAAACAGATTTTTGTTTCATTGAAAAGAAGAGGAGTATAAGGATTTTACAATATTTTTTTTACTTAGATTCATTTTCTGTATTTCTCCTTCTTTTATAGTATTTGAGAATGGGCACACTCTGAAGTTAGCACTGCCAACAATTGCAGCATGGCTGAAATTATGACTTTATGTCTCACACCATCCCTTCCGATCTCCTTTTCTACTAATCCACCTTATTCTAAATTCCAATTCAGAAATTCTTTAACTCTATGGAAACCTTGAATCTATGTCTATTCACTTTCTCATTCCTGTCTAATTTCCCCTGCAATGTACTTTATTTTTTTCCTGAAAAACTCCAGTTCTGATTAAAGCAGTTGAACATTGCTGGAGGAAATAAGCAAACTTTTAAGCCCGGTTTACTCTCATGTGATGACGTTTCCTCCTACCTCATTTTAACCTTTACATTCTGCTGCCCAAATGTCCATCCTACCACACCTGTACTCATGTTCTCTCGTCTTCCTACTAGGTATAATTAACAAATCCTTAATCCCATCAAAAGACGATCCTCATTTTGTTCTGAATTACAATCTATCTGTCCTTCGCAATGAAATTTCTTCTACATTGGTCTCCTTTCTCTCCCACTTCCTTAGTCTTGCCTCTTTCTCTAGTCGATCTCCCCCTCTGAGGGCACTGATGTACTCTACCACTCCTAGCTTAACAAAACCCAATCCTCCATTGACAACTAAAATTTCTCCATCTATTGGTACATTTCTTTGGTCCCTTTCATAATGTAGTTTCTTGAAAGCATTACCTGTAGTCACTACTCTCAATTCCTCACCACTCATTCTTTTCTCAACTCACTCAATTAGGTATTTGCCCTGATAAATCCATGGAGGTGACTCTTGTGTGTGTCACCATCAATGACCTCCTAGTTCCATCCCAGGGGTCATATCTCTGTACTTTTATTACTTGAATTCCCTGCAGAATTCACAAATTTGAATGGTCCTTCCTTCGTAGACACTTTCTTTGCATATCCTCAAGGATACACACAATCTGGCAATCTACAAGGACAATGACAGCTCCTTTTTAAACTTTTCCTTCTGGGTCAAACTCTATTTGTTGGAAAACTTGAGGCCTGTGTTCTGTATCTCCTTTTCTTGTGTCACTATGCTCTTTTAAATTATGTCATTCAGTCTTTTGGAAAAAAAATAGTTGCATTTATTTTTCTCTAAACCCTGTTCTTTCTCCCCACTGATCCTCCTCTAATTATATATCACTAAATATCTAATAATCTTCAAGTGTTTACTACATGCCAGTACTGTTCTGAGTACCTTATAAATATTAAATCATTTAATTTCCATGACTTTCTGGGCTTTCTTTTCTTTACCAATGCAGACACTGACACAGAGTAGTTAAATAACTTGCTCAGGGTTTCACAAGTGAAAAAGCAGCAGAACCAGGATTCAAGCCCAGGCATTCTAGCCTAGAGACTGTGCTGTGCTCGATATCACTATGCTATACTATCTATAAATGTGCACATCTTTATTATCCACCAACTTTCTCAAATCAAAAATCCCTCTCTATCAATGCATACATTCATGCTATAGAGTCTGACTTTAAAATATACCCTTAATCCATGCACAAGTCATCACATTCCTTAATGCTCTGTAATCATTTCTCATCTCAACCCTAATTCCTTAGCCCTCTAGGCTTCTTTTTTTTTCCCAATAGACAAAGCTTTCCCCCTAATTGAGATCTTTGAACTAGAAGTTCCTGCTGCCTATGATGTACATCCCATCGTGGGCCCCATTGGCATAAGAGCCAAACTACCCATGCTCTGTATTACTCACTTTAAAATCTCTTCACAGCATAATACAACTTACAACTTTTTCATCTATTTTATTTATCTATTTATACATTTATTTTCTCTCAATTAAAATCTAACTTCCATGAGAACAGGTACTTATGTGTGTGTTTTACTCACTCCTGTATTATTAGTACCCAGAATAGTATCTACTGTATAAAAGGTACTCAATAGATAACTTTTGAATAATGGAATGCATGCACAAATGAGCAAATAATTCTTAAGAAAGATAACACTTGAAATCTTAATTCTAACCTAGATACAGTCTCAACCCTGTAGTTCTTTCACCATTAACTCTTTTTCAAAATCTAAAGAAGTTAAGTTTCATGTTTATTTTCAATCCTCTCTGTATTTCACAATATATTGAATTGTAGGGCATATATCAGAAGTAGAGTAAGATTAGTCTCTTATCCCTGAAATATATTTTCTTGAAATATCTAGTCTTCACAAATACACATGATGAGAGTTTAAAACATATAGTGATTTAATTTTAACTCATTCTTAACATATAATTCACAATTCCTATTTTTTAATACAGAAATTACCTGTTTTGGGCTTTACTATTCAGTAAAAGTTTGTTGCTGAAAAAAATCTGAGAAATTCTAATGATGAAATAGTTCAGGTCTGGCCTGAGATCAAGAGTTTATTGACGGGCACCCATAGGCATTATATAAGACAACTTATCATGTATGGTCCGCAGCCTAACTGTCAGTATATTCTGGGGAATCCATAAATATTGAAATTGCTTTTTTTGAGGCTACACATTGGTCTACTCAAAGGAAGAATACCCAGATTGACCACTCTATTAGCTTCTAGTTATTGGGTTTGCCCAATTTGTACAAACAAGACACACTGTACCCAGATTGTCTGGTTTTCTCCCCTCTCTTTTATAAACCCTGGTTTTGCTTCTTTGTTTCTTAAATTGGTCTACCAATCCAATTGGTTCTCTCCTGTGAGAACCAATTTCCATGCAAAATAGCTAACTAAAAGTTTTTTACTTATTCTTCTTCTTCAAAAAAAATTAATGCCATTAAGTTCCTAGTAAATCACATTCTTTTACAAGGGAAACCCTAGCAAAGAAAGAAAGGCAAAATCAATCAATCAATCAATGACATTATGATGTAATCTATTTCTGGGCCTCTGTGCTAATTTTGCTTTCCACAGCAACCCCTGCTCCTTCCCGTGTATGGCATCAAACAACCTTGGCTCTGACTCTTTTCTGCCTTCTACTGCTGATTGGATTGGGAGTCTTAGGAAGCATGTGTATGTATTACCCTCATATTTATTGAAAGGTAAAATGCCTAGATTGAATGAGCTTTACCGCCAAAGCTTTCTCTTTGATTGAGGCCTTGAAATGATTATAAGTGATATGCCCACA
The DNA here is from genome assembly GCA_026826555.1 of Tolypeutes matacus. NCBI lineage: Eukaryota > Metazoa > Chordata > Mammalia > Cingulata > Chlamyphoridae > Tolypeutes > Tolypeutes matacus. The sequence goes on from JAKSZT010054550.1 coordinate 2,152,079, forward strand.
AAGGGACTTAAGACATGACACTTAGTCTCCTTCCCTAATTCCTATAGAGTAATTGCTTCCTTATCCCCCTTTAATATTCTTAATAATGTTTCTGCAAAAAGGAGCTAGTTAAACTATTGAGAAATTAAATGTTTGATCATCTCTTTTTTTGATCTGGAGTTTATATAACCTTGAAGACAGAAATGGAAAAAGTGAATAAACTGCAAAATTTAAAAGAAGAACTTGAGAGAAATGTTTCTCTCCAACTGGTGAGCAACATGAATATCTCCAGCACAATGCAAGAAATAGCTACCAAATTGTGCTATGAACTATACAGAAGACAAGCAGGTAGTCCTATATTCCTCTCTGAGTTATAATTAGAAAATGAATAAAACCTTTCATTCATTTGAGAATCACTTCATCTATACTAAGAACCTTTCCATATGGTGTCATTATTTGGGAGAGGCAGTTAAATATGGTTGACAGATGACTCATTGGTATTTACATTCAGCTGGGAGAAAAACAGAAAAAGGAACAATAACTGTCAACCACCAAATTAAAAGAGGATGACAACTACTCAATAAAACATTAGACATTATGGGTGAGACCAAGCCCATTCCTTCAATAGGATATGGCTTCTCTAATCTGACATTTACTACCATTACTCTGAGGTGCTAAGGTCAATAGAAGATAGGGATGAAAGGACATCACCTTATAGGTAACCTCATTACTAAAGTTTAGTCAATGATTGATGAGAAAGATAGTCAATAAAAAGGAAATAAAGACAGGCATTAACTTTGGAATTGGGAGAATTTTGTTTTATAATATCTCTTAAGAGTTTCTATAGATTCTGTAACTAAAATATGTTCCTTAGAAGTTCTTGAAATATCCAGCAATTCAGAGAGTTAAAGTGCTTTAATTGGAGAAGGCAGGTTGGATGTAGGTTTGTGGGGTCAATTCTCCCTACACAGAATGTTTCCTGTGATTCATTTCATTGCCAAGAAAAGAAGAAAAATAATCATTATTCAGGGTTTCTGAAGTAGGAAGACTCATTGGAATCCCAATGCTTAATTTGAGATAACTAGACCTTAACTGTGAGGTTTCTTGTTTATCCAACTAGGAGTTAGTCTTGTTTAATGTTTGCTCTATTTAGGTTTCCCTATGAACTTTTAAAAATAGGATCTGAACCTTGCAGTTTTTTCAACTGTAATTCCCTGTTATTACACAGGAGCCTTACTGATGTGGTGGTCAAGTGAGGGCAGAGGGGAAACGTTCTAGAATCCCACGATCAGGTCTCAATCTTTGGGTGGGCCTGTACCTCTGGACTTTGATCTTCACAAGTGCTTCTCAACCTCCACCTTCTCTTACATGGGACGGGAAGGTTAGAAGGGGCTGGAGTTAGGTATTTCCCTTTTTTTAAGTTTGTTAGGCTCTGGTAAAATAGTGTTCCCTTGAAGGAAGGCATTTATTAAGGAGAAAAGAACACTCTTCTGGTCTTATTTCAAAATAGTTATGTTTCTCCTCCCCCTGTCAGAAGCATGAGGATATTTTCCCCCAATCTTCTCCTAGAGAATCTGGTGGGGCTCTTGGAGGTAAAATTCATTAGAGTGTGGGGATTCCCCACCCCCAAAGCTGGGCATCAGTAATTTTTTGTCTCTCAAACTAGTCCAAACTCAGTCTCTAGCAACCAGGCAAGTACACTTTAGGTGTTCCTAGCAGGTTTTGTCAGTGGCTTCTGCTCTCAGTAAGATGTGATTTTCTGTATTTTCCTGTCTCTTCAGTTTTCAGGGTCATGATTTGTCCTGTGTCTATGATTCTTTAATGGATTAAAAAGAGTTTTCGATTTTCTGTTTGTTCAGCTTTTTACTTTTGGTGAGTACAAGAGCTTTATATGTGGACTGGAAACGAGAAGTCAAAAGTGCTTAATTTGAAATGTGTTGTTCAAGTAATGTGTTAAAGACCTGACGGTGGTAAAGAGAGGTCTGGATACAGAATTCATTTTCTTCTCCTTTAATGTAAAAAGAAGAAACACACGTACATTTCGTCAACTTACTCTGAAGGCAAAGAAAATAATAACAATGGAGATCAACAGTACAGACCAAAACAAACAAACAAACAAACAAAAAACAAAAATGCTATGTTCTTCTTTCAGAGCACAAATGTAAACCTTGTCCAGAGAAATGGATGTGGCATGAGAACAGTTGTTATCGCCTATTTGATCGTTATCAAACATGGCAAAAAAGTAAAGAGCTGTGTTCTGTTCATAAAGCCAGCCTGTTGATGATTAAGAACACAAGTGTTTTGGTAAGACTGCATGGCTCTCTACCTGTGAGGGAGGAATTCCCTTTTCTTATCATAGAGTAGAGAGGAATGAGTTATGTGGTTTAGGTGGGGGAAGAGCTATAAACTCACACGTGATTCTGGGCTATTTTAGTTGGGGTATGAGAAGACCAAAACTTTGGGTCTTTGGGTATCATACCCTGAGTCATCTAAAACCCTAGTTTAGGACCTTTGGATCAACGGGATCTTAGAAGCCTATAGATAGATGGGTATATAAAAAGAAAGCCAGAATCTTCAGCATTTCCAAATTGGTACTCTGGGATCAAGTCTCAGAGCATGGTTTCTGACCAATCATCTAAAAACAGAAGGTTACCAAGTCCATAAAGTCTACAAAGAAGGAGATTCTGAGTTTTGACATTTCAGGTCTTTTTAAACTAAGATTAAAAGATATACAAGGGGAGCAGGATGGTTTGGATAAAATATGTAAAAATAAATAGAATTAGGATGTGCTGGCAGAGGCAGATATATTTCGCTGTCATTGGGTCCCAGGAAAAGTGAGTTCTCTGGTAGATTTATTTATTTATTCCTTTTTTTCTAATATTTAAATAATATCTCCAAATTTTCCTTATTACTCATGTTTCTGGTCTCTCAGAGAGTAATCATGTATTTATTCTTTATGCAAAAGTACATTTCCCTGAGAGTCTCTGCTTCTCTACTGTAAGAATCTTTGCTACCCTTTATAGGGGAGGAGAAAATCAACCCACAGCCTTTTCCTCTACTGAGGGTCCAAAATGACACTTTTATAGTTATTTTTTTTTTAAAGTCTGGGATAAGAAAGAAATTATTACTTCAACTACAAAATTCTGGTCTGATTCTGAATTCTATTTATTTAACCACTCTTTCCTGACTTTGCTGCATTTTTCTTCTATTCTTTTTATGTTTCTGTTAACTTGTGTTTATAGTCATTTACCACAGCCTTTGTCCCTGGACTGAATGTGTTCTGCTCAAATATTTGAATCCTGAAGCTTGTGAACCTTCACTGACCTTAAGTTAAGATTATGTATGGATTGGAAGATCTTTTCTCCATGTGAGACAGTAGTTGAATTTGTGCAAATGCTAGAGACAGTTTTACAGTAAGGAGTACTAGAGTGTAAAAACTAAAATTAAAGGACAGTGTTATGTGCTGCCTTGATATCTGAAAAGGAAAGGGGGAGACCTTGATTACCATAACCACAAATGATCCGCCCTGCTTTGCTTGTGCAAATGAGGGTACCTAGCCAAACAACCCTCCTTACCCAATGTACCAAATCCAGTTTCTGCTTATCCCGGAGTAGCAGGATTTAGTTCTTTGTCAGACTGCAGAAGTAGTCAGACAAGCCTATCACATCCTCCCATGGGAACTAGGGGCCATCTCATACCTTTGCTACTACAAAGCCTGCCTCCCTGTACCTTGCTTGTTCACTCTGTTCCCAAGTACAATCTCCGTGTGGCCCTGCATGGCATGTGGTGTCCTAGCTTCCTCGGCTGTGAAAATATGTGACTAATAAACTGCTGTAGATCTCATCTGTCCAGTGCTGGTTCGGTCAGCATTTCCAAGAAAGGAAGAAGAGACAATCAAAACAAGTACTTTCTTTCAATTTATTTTAACGACATTGAAAAGTAGTAGCAATGGGTCAAAAATGTTATCTTAAGCAGTAATTCATAATGAGTAAGATATGGGAATATTTTAAAAACAGATCATTTCTATTTCCTATAGGAATTTTTAAAATCCAGCAAGTTAACTAATTATTGGCTGGGATTATCTCCCAGAAAAAAAATAACAGACTATGAGAAACTGGATGAGACATTTATCTCCTCTGACTGGTAAGTCTCATTTTCACTTTGAATTTTAATATTTGAGTTTCAGTAGAGGTGTTTTCCTCTGGAGCATTGCAGATTCCAATTAAAACCAGTGTCAATTAAAATTGCATACTTAAAGCACCCTTTCCTATCAGGCATCTTTGATGTTTTTAATAATGCAAAAAGTTGCCACAAATGTCTTGTCATTATTTTGACAAGGCACTAAGATTAAATAGCCACATTAGGGATAATCTCAGTGAATGATGCTTTTATCTAAGAAAATTACAAAAGCCAACAAAATTTACTGGATTCTAACATGCATCAAAAATTGTATTAAGTGCTGGAGATATAAAGATGAATGAAAGATTGATTCTTTCCTTAACTTACAATTATGTGTATAGATTGATTAAACACAATATAACAGATGAACCAGAAATAAGCAGAATATAATGTGATAAATCCTTCAATAAGAATACACAGAATAATGAAAAATAAATTTTAGCTTTGGAATTTGTGCTATAACTGACATTTGAAGAAGGTATTTTTGAATGAAAAAAAAACAGATACACTAGAAAACATTTTAGGTCAGGAGAATAAAATGAACTTAGGTATGGTTGATTGTATTTATAATATATATAAAATATTCTGTTGTGTAATATATTGAAGAATATGTTTATATATAAAACTCTAAATGGACTTGCATTTGTCCTGCCTGTGATGGGGAAAAAAATCAAAACTTTGCATAAAAATATGCCAAAATTCCATTTGTATTTTATAATCCATGAAATTTGTGGTGCAGACAGACAGTATCAAACTGAAGAAAGATACTGGAGCCTCAAACTTCTGGATAATTTTGGAATCCCAACAGTTAACACATACCTGCTAGTTGTTGAAGACATATCAAGCGCAAGGGAACTCAGGGGCAACTGTTTTGGAGTGCAAACACACTGAATCCAAGCACTGAGATTCCTGTATACTCACCGTGCTGGACAAGGCAGCAAATAGAAATTTTTTTGTTGTTGTTGCTATTTGTTTTGTTTTTTCCTTCAGACAGAAATAGTGGTTGCAGGAGAGTGGGTCAGAAAGACAAGGTGGGCCTATCTTTCTTTGGTGGTTGGTAATGGCAGGACAAAATGGGGAATAAAATAATAAAAATAGATGAGGGAAGGATATATATTTTAAAGGTCTCATTTGGAATGAAAGACTTAGACATAAAGGTACTGTGTGTGTATCCAGGGGAGAGTTTAGATGGAATATTGTTTTGAAGAAAGTAGAATATACATGTATTTATTTGTAATTATGGGAAGGTAATCTGTAATGAAATGGAAAACACAGTAAATGTTTCAGATTATCCAGCAGTTTTACTGAAAGAGAAAGCTGAAAACAACACCAAAAATAAGAAAAATAAAATGAAGAAAATACAAAGTTAAATAAATAGTAAAAATGGAGTAAAATGAAAGGAAAAAAAAATGTCAATATGTCAATATAACTAAAGATGAAGGGCTAAATCCTTTAGAGAAAATAAGACTGTCACATCCTCTTAAGAAATAAATACCAAGTGTAAGTTATTTCTTAAACATCATTAAAAAAAGGTCCAAGAAAGTAAAGAAAGAATAGCAAATGCCTATCAGGCAAATGCAAACAAATAGAAATCAAGTGTTGTAATATTAATATCATTAGCAGGAATTTAAGGTTAAAAGCCAAGAATAAGGCAAAGATAAGTAAGGATAGAAGTCTTGATTTATGAGAAAGGAATAATATAGACTTACCATATATGTAAAAAACAACCCAGCTTCTACATAAATAGATGAAACTAATTAGAAACTCAGAAACTTAATAAAAATGCAATTGTAGAAAAAAATTTAAATACCTCGTTCAGAATAGGACAGACTTTACAGATTAATAATTGGAGGAGATTAATAATATTGTGAAAATACTTGTTTGCTTAAATATAAATGGAAGTTTTCATCCTTTGAATTAACAGGTAGATGGCTAGGTATAGGTAGATATGTATCTAGTCTCCATAGTTTTTTCTCAAAAATCAGTCATAAAATTGTCCAAAAAAGAAACTTTAATAAATTCCAAATAAGATCCTTTATGATCAGCATAAAATTTTAAAAAATAATAATAAAAAGAGGCAATCTGAACTTTAATTTAAAACACTGCTCACCAAATTACACTCTAGACAAAAAAAAATCAAAACTGAAATTTAAAATTATTAGAAAATGTTTCATAACACAGCTTTGAAAGGAGCTGAAACAATACTCAGAGGAAAAGTAACAGCCTGAAATGAGTTTGTTATTAAAAATGAAAGATGAAAATAAAGGAAAATATCTTTAAAAGTTAGGAGAAAAACAAAATAAGGCAAAGAAAGTAAGAGTGCACTAATATTTCAATTAAAATAAAAGTTGGAATTAATAAAAATGTAAAGGAACAGAAAGATTGCATAAATCTAAAAGCTGGTTATTTGAAAAGATCAGTGGAATTGGTAAATTTCTCCTTAGTCTGATCAAGAAATATTAGAGTAAAAACATATAGAATTAGAAATGAGAAATTAGAGATAGTTAGAGATGCTGAAGAGAATAGAAACATTTTAAGGGAAACCATATGCATTTTATATTGATGAGGAAATGACAGAGATATTCAATAAATATCATTAAATTAATCAGTTATGTCTATGGGGAGAAAGTATATGCCCACATCACACAATGGCAAAAGACCCCTAAAAGTTAAGAGTTATGAATTTCTATGAGAAAATATGAATTATATTAACAAATTGGAATGGAAATATCTTCATAAACAGGACATAAAATAAGAAGATATTGTAAATGATTTCTCATGTTTTCCTACATATGAATATAAATAAAAGTAAAACAGGAGATATCATCAAATAATTTTATGTCTTCACCCAGATTTTGTAAATTGTTGAGTTACTTTGTCATTCTCATTCTCTCTCTTTTACTCTGTCTCCCTCTCTCTTTCTCTATCCTTCCACACTTTTTTAACCATAAATATTTCTTTAGTATTTCTTAAAAACAAAGTCATATGCTTATATAGCCAAAATACAATTATCAAATGAGGAAATTAATAGTGATAAAATTATTGTTATCCAATCTACAGATATCATTCAAATTTTATCAATTGTTTCATGACTATCCTTTATAGCAAAATAATTTGGGATCACCAATCCATTTAGTTGTGATTCTCATTAGTTTCCCTTCATCCGAAATAGTCCCTCAGTTTTCATTTTTATAAACTTGGCATTTTTGAAGAAAACAAAACATTTATTTTGTAGAATATCCCTCACACCTTTGAGTTGTCTGATCATCTTTAATGTTTAGATTCAGGATATGCATTTTGGGGCAGATGTAACAAGAAGCAATGTATCCTTCCCAATATATCATATCAGGAGCCATATGAAATCTATTTGCCTAATTACTAGTGATGTTAATCTTGATCACTTGGTTAATGTTTGCTAGAATTCTCCACTGTAAAGATATTTTTTTTCTTTCTAAGTACTAAATATCTTGTACAGAGATAGTTTGAGACAATGTAGGCATCTTGTTTTTCATCAAACTTTTACCTGCAAGTTTTAGCATTCACTGATTATCCTTACCTATTACTATAATGGTTGTCAAATGGTCATTTTTAATTCTATATTTCTTCTAACTGTATTAGCTGGCATACAACTGAGAGGAAGAGCTTTCCTGGCTTATCTAGCTATTATCTGTCTATCTATCTATCCATCCATCCATCTATCTATCTAAATCAGAATGGAGTTGCAGATTCTTAATTTATTCTTTGGGTTATAATATGCTACCATCATTACTTATTATGATGCTCAAATTGTATCAATCTTCAGTGGAAGCCTCTTCAAAATGGTTATGTCTCTTTGATAGATCTGTATCATTCTAAAACCGATTCCTTACTTTCTGAAACAAAATATTTTAGTATCATCTTGTACTTTCCCTTTTCCAAACGTACATTCAACCGCTTGTCCAAAGAACCAAGCCTTTTAGCAAAAAATGACTTTTCTCCCATCCAAATGCTAACCACACCCAACTCTGCATATTTTCCAAGATCAGATGAGATCCGGCACGTCCAGGGTGGTATGGCTGTGGACAAAAACTATTTCTAAGCCTAGATGTTGGTGTTAGGCATATTCTCTGCTCCTGGAATGTCATTGCTTCTTAGCCCTCTCAGCAGCTGATGATAGGAAAGCAACAAGCACTCACATGGATGTACATACATGCATGCATGTTAGTGAATAACATCTTCTAAGGTCCTATTTGCAAGTGAGCTCACACCCACAGGACCAGGGGTTGGGACTTAAACATGCCTTTTGTGGGGGGCATGATTCAATCCCCAAAACAAATGATTATAACCCTAAAAATACTTGCAAACCAAACTCCTTGACTATTTCATCAAAGATGTCAAAATTATTTTATGAGTATATTTACTTTTGAGAAAAATCAATTAATGCTTCCATTTATTTGTCATTACATGACTATTTGGCTTTCTGTTTTTTTCTTGTCTCCATTTTGGTAAAATTTTCTATAATTTCTGAGGGTTTCAAGCTGTATTATAGCCCAGAAAAACATGTTCTTAAATATAATCCATTCCTGTGGTTGTAAACCCATTGTAAGTAGGACCTTTTGATGAGGTTACTTCAGTTAAGTGTGCCCCATATTAATCAGGATGAATCTTAATCTTATCACTGGAGTCCTCTATAAGAGAATAAAATTTAGACAGAGAAAGCCACAGGAAGTAAGAAGCTGAAGTTACCATGTGCCTTGCTATGCGACAGAAGAGCCAAGGATAGCCAGTAGCCAGCCCCAGAACGCCAGTCTTCAGGGAGAAAGCTTTGCCTTGATGGTGCCTTGATTTGGACATTATCCAAGCCTCAAAACTGTGAGGAAATAAATTCTCATTGTTTAATACTAACCATTTCCTTGTATTTGCTTGAGCAACCTAAAAAACTAAAACAGATTTTGGTATCTGGAGATTGGGGTGTTGCTATTGCAAATACCAAAAATAGGGAAACAGCTTTGGAATTGGGTAATGGATAGAGGGTGGAAGAGTAGAGAGGGTATTGATAGAAAAGGTCTATATTGCTTTGAAGAGGCTGTCGGTGGAAATATAGATGCTAAAGTTACTTCCAATGAGGTCTTAAAAGGAAATGATGAATGTGTTATTGGAAACTGGCAGAAAGGTGATCCTTGTTTTAAAATTGCAGAGAACTTGGCAAGAGTGAATTCTGATGTTAGATGGAAGGAAGAACTTGAAAGTGATGAACTTGGATATTTAGCTGAGATTTCCAGGCTAAGTGTGGAAAGTGCAACCTGGTTTGTCCTTGTAGCTTATAGTAAAATGAAAGAGGAAAGGGATAAGATGAGAACTAAACTAGGCATAAAGAAGCCAGAAACTGATGGTTTGGAAAATTTGGAGTCTCCAGAAAATGAGTCCCCAGAGAACAGTGCTCCATGTGAGGGTTTAAGTGAACATGGAACAAGTTAGCTATTTCAGGGGAAGTCAAAATTGGAAAAGCAGTTATCCAGAAAGAATCCTTTTTAGTCCAGGCTGGCAGTGGTTTCATTCATACAAATTGCACAAAAAAACTTGTCAGTCTTGCATGTAATACACAGTGGTCTTAACCATTAGACAAAAGAACTTTCCACATATCCTTCCAGCCTGGACTTAAAAGGACAGAGAAGGGACAGGTTGAAGGAAAAATCACTTCAAGGGCAGAACCATTGAAGCTGAGGTCCAGACTGAAGACATCTTATCAGGCCAAGGGAGCAGGCCCACCCATTTTTGTGGAAAGGACAAGTCTGTCCCTGTGCTTGGAGACGGTGGACCTTCCATCCCATTGTTCAGTGCTGCCACCCCAGTGTTCAGAAAGGGTGGAACCTGTGCACTGGAGACTGTGGCGAGCCTGGTCACTAGCCCAGCGCTCTGAGTGAGTGGAGCCCATGCCCTGGCTTTCTCAGAGAGCCTGGCTGCCATCCTGATTTTGGAGAGGGTAGAACCTTCACCCCAGTGTTTGAGAAGAGCATGGCTGTTGAGCAAGCACTTGGAAGTGGTGGGGCTGCCACTTCATCAGGCCCAGAGGACAAAACATCATTTCATAGGTGCAACTCTCAGACCTTGAAATCTAATGGAGTATGCCTTGCTGGGTTTCAGAATTGTTTGGACTCATGACATCAGTTTTCCTTCCAATCTCTCCTTAAGGGAATGGGAATGTTTATCCTGTGCCTATCCCTCCATTTTATATTGGAAGCAGATGACTTATTCTCTAGGTTTCCCAAGTCCACAAGGAGAGAGGCTTTGTGCCCCAAGACAGACCACACCCATAAACAATTATGAGATTTTGTACAGAGCATTGTTTCTGAAATGACTTAAGGCTTTTGTGGTATTTTGATGGAATGAGTGTATTTCACATATAGAAAGAACATGTCTTTTGGGGTCCAGAGGATGAAATGTGGTAGTTTGAAGCTTTATGTACTCAGAAAAATATGTCCTTAAATTTCATACAATCCTGTGGGTGTAAGCCCATTGAAAGTAAAACCTTTAGATGAGGTTATTTCAGTTAAGGTGTGACCCCTGGGTCTTAATTTCATTACTGGAATCCTTTATAAGAGGATGAAATTCAGTCAGAGAGAGAAAGTCACAGGAAGTAAGAAGGTGAAGTCAATGAAACCAGGAAGAAGAGGGAGAGACCAGAAGACGGTACTATGTGCCTTGCCATGTGATGGAGGAGCCAAAGATTGCCGGCAGCCAGCCCCAAAACACTACAGTCTTAGAGAGAAAACATTGCTTTGATGGTGCCCTGATTTGCACATTTTCTCAGCCTCAAAATCATGAGCAAATAAATTCCCTTCATTTATGACTAACTGCTTTAGGGTATTTGCTTGAGCAGCCTAGGAAACTAAAACAATTTCTTTTCATATTTGTTAAAGATTCTAAATTAATTTGCATAAAGAGTATGATAGAGTTCTCATGCTATATTTTAAAATCTGGTGTTTTTAGAGCTGGATCTCCTCTTTAGTCATATCATCATATATTTGTGATTTTATCTTCTTTTTTTGTTCACATTCAAAATAAGTTTATCTATTTTTTTAATATGAGGACTTCAGGTTTCTTGATATCCTCCTTTACTTTTCTGTTTTCTATTTCATTGATTACTGTTTATGCCCTTAATGTCTCCTTCCTTTTATCATGATTCACCTTGGTTTCTTTTTTAACTTCTAAAGGTAGACATTGTATTCATAAATATTCAGTGTTCCTTCTTAATATGAAAATGAAATCTATGTTCCTCCTAAGGTTTCACTTTTGCTGCATCTCACATTATTTTATGCTATGTATAAGAGTCACGGTCCAGTCAGGAGTTCATTACAGAATTTTAAAGGAAAACAGTTAATATAAAGAATATGGAGACTGACTACTGAGAAATGTAAAGACAACTCTAAATATTATAAGAAAAAATAAAGAATACAAGAATAACAGATGTAGGGAGCAGCCACTACTGTAGGCCAGTGGAGGATACCCAAGGAAGTAACAAAACTTGGAAGAAGGTCCACATCCAAGGCTGAGATTCCAACCTCACTGGCAAGGGTATTTCTGTGTCTCCCTGCATGGCAGAGAATTTTACTAAGGTCACAGACTGGGACTGGTGAGTGGTAAGCCTGCAACTGGGATGCCATTAAAGTTCCCTAGGAAACTATTTTCAGGGGTGCTGGAAAGATTTTCTGGGAACTTCCCATAGGGGTGCCAGTGAGATTCACTGAGAGGTATCTACTACATTTAACCTGGTGAAACCATTCCTCCCTTGTGGACTAAGACATCCAAACCATCAGAAGTTAAGGTCGTCAGGATAGGAAGCAAAAATTCTGCAAGGGGGTTGTTAGATATAATAGTAAGAAAATCCACTTCAAATTATACCCCTTGTTTTTTGGTCCATGTATTTTGGCTGACGTTCTGGGAAGCAGCACCACATAATAATTGCCACATAACAGTGCCTGATTTAATAATCATCACATAACAGTGCCTGATTCACAATATATATTGCACGATAAAGGACAGAATGCCATCCTCTTAGGTTATTATTTCCTAATTAACTCTGTGTCAGTATCCAGTAAGCCATTTCATCTTTAAGGTAGATCAGCCTATTCTAAGTGATGGGGTAGATTATAAGATAAGTTAATTTCATGGGCATGAGCACATTATTGTACTTTATTTTCTAAGAAATGAGTTTCCTGGGCAGAAGCAATGATGTATGGAATACTGTGATGGTAAATAAAATATCCTGTGAAATCCCCAATAGTGTTTCAAACAAAAACATTACACACATAGGGAAAATGAATCCATATTTTAGATATTCTCCATTCCATTGATGATAAATCTCTGCCCACTCAGTTATGGAAAAGAATCAATGTAGTCAACCTGCCATCATCTCCTTAGTGAATGTCTTTGTATCAGGGACTCATGTTGGTTTCTTCTTGTGGCAATTTGGCCCTCAGCCATAGCAATAGCCAAGTTCGTCTTGGTACAAAAAAATCCATGTTATTGCTCCCACGCATACCTGCTATCCTACCACTAGAACCTTGTTCATGGGAACTTAAGCAAGCACCGGAATGACTGAAAGAAGCTGACTGACATCTTTGAGAGGGTCTTTTTGTCTACCTAATCACTAAGAAATTTATTTTGCTATGGCTTTCCTTTTGTGAGCATTCACATGACTAATAAATATCTGCATCAACTCAAAGAAGTCCATCAACACACCTCTTTCACATGCTTTCTTGTCACAAATTTTCCAACATTCTTCTTTCAACATTCTAAACTACCCAGCAACAAACCATTCATAACTTCCCATGAATCAAGGTAGATCCATATTTCTGCCCATATTTCACTCTAGGCAAAATGAACAACAAAATATTACTCTTGAAGCTCACCTACACAGAAGATTTACTTCATGACTATTCTTCAGGTTCAAACCCGAGTGGGCCTGAAATACTGTAGCTCCTGATTTCAGGTGATAACAGCATAATGGACTTGAGTTTGTCTTCATTAAATTTTGATCATAAGGAACTCCCCAAGGCTGTGAGAACAGACTGATGGAGAGAAGGTGATGAAATAGAAATTGATATTGAAGGAATCTGTTACCTTTTCCTCCAGCTTACTCATATCTTTCAGACCTGGTCAACCTCAGTCTATTATATACAATTTCCACTTGATGATAGATCAGTGATTGGCACAACCAATCCTATTGCTGGGTGGGTCAGATGACATTCCGTTCATGATGGAAGACTCAGGCCATATAATCACCTGAGATTACACGTTTAGGCATTCAGTGACTACCACGTCAGAGCTGTTTCACAAAAGGTTACTAGTTATTTTCATATAAGAATATATGTTTATTTTTTCCAAAATACCGTCTGTACCGTGATTCTCCTATTATTACTTGCCAGAGGCTCCATACAACATCCTCTTGCAAGGAATCCAGCCCTGGTGATATTATCACAAGTTTGTTAAAGCAAAGGCAGGCTAGTCTCCTCAGACAAAGGAGAGTAAGTTGTTTTCACTAAAACAGGAAGTTCAGAGTGATGAGGGAGTTTAAGATGGTTAAATTCATCTGCGTCCAATTATATTATTCCCAGTTTCATAATTACATTGCTACCAACTCAAAGTTCTACAACAGGAAAAACTTAGTGAGGCAATGAATCCAACTGACATTATAAACCAGCAATCCACACTGCTAAATTTTGCATTTGATTATAATGAATAAAAATGGTGTGACTATAAGCTTTTCAAGTCAACATGGAAGCTCTCTGGTTCTCATGCCATGATGTGAGCTGACAGCTAAAAATTCTGAGCTCATCATTTTCTCTCTGTAAGTATTCCTGTGCCCTCAGAAAAATCTATCCCACACCACAGTCCTTCAAGGCAGTATTACTGCCGTAAGAAATGCAGCAGTTACTTGAGCTCAAGGGAAGTCACTGGCTTCCTTTGTCATTTCTTCATAATTAACTACAGTTGAAAACTTGATTAATGGTGTATACCTGCATGCTATGAATTACTAGCATCCCATTTCCCATATATTATTTTTAAATTGTTAAGAATTGATCTATTGCCCAATACAGGATTATTTTTTAAAAATATATTGTTCGAGAAAATGTGTACTCTTTAATAAGTGAATGGGATACTTATATATGTTGATTCTACTATTGATTATGTGGTTTAAAATTTATACATTTCTATATTTTCATATTCTGCTGCTTTATTTATTTGTTTATTTTATTGTGTTTTTCTGCTGCTTTATTAATAACAGAGAAGTGTTTGGAACTCTTTCACTATGTTGGTTTTCGTTTTTATTCTTTCTGTAGTTTTATTATATATAAGAACTGCTATATATTTTGAGGCTGTTTTATTGCCTACATATTTACATTTTTAATTTTTCTTATTGAACTGAGCTTTATTTTGTATCTCTCAACTTAATATATTTATGTTTCAATGTCTATTTTGATATCATTATGGTTAGTATTTGCATGATAGCTTCTTTCATCTGTTTATATTTATCCTTTCTGTGTCCTTATGTTCTAGTTTTATCTCTTCTGGATATTTTTTCCTTGAGCATTATCAGCCTGCTCAGGAATTGCAAAACATCTTCCTAGTCCTCTGTAAAGCTCAATATATATCTGATCTATTGTTTTGTTTGTATTTTGGGGAGAATAACTTAGCATCCACTTCACTTCAGCTAATACAGATTACCAGTGCTATGGCTAATTGCTATCTATATTTTTTTCTCCTTTTTATCACATTGATAGTTGGCTAATTTCAAAATAAATTTTCTTCATTGAGTTCCAGTTCTCAAGTAGGGGTCATAGGAAGCGCCTGAATCCACTCTACTTGTAGCAGAACAACTGAATCAAGCACAGTGTTATTTATTCCTCTCCCAGGCTGTGCAACTTCTTTAACAATGTTTTTTATTAAAGACATATCTGTGATTTTTAAATAAAGGCATCTTCTTCTGTCTCAGCTTTCCAGTTTCCATGGCACTTGTTTAGTGCTACTGAGTTAGAAGCATTCATATATATGATTTCATTTTTTTTGATGTTTTCAATGTCATTTTTAGACTTTTTTGTGGAAGGGGATTGGTGATCAGTGACATCTGTAGTATTTTACCACAATTAACAAATCTATCCTTGAACATTTAATTGATGCACTTATTTGTGTCAGTCATTTAATTGATGCACTTAATTGTGTCAATCATTATCTATTGACCCAAACATTGATGCTACATTTCTCCAAAAGATAATACTTTTAATTTACAAATTTGATGCATAGTTCCTGATCTCAAATTTAGTATAAGGGGCTGGTAATTATTCAGAGCTTTAGAGTAAAACCTCTGAAAAAAAAAAATGGCTAGGAAAAAACACCACTTGGAGATTACGTTAAGTTTAAGGTGCCATACATTCCTGGTTTGATTGTGTGGAAAATACTTGAGGAGGACAGTGTCAAAGATTTAATACTGCCAGTGTCTGGTCAACCAAGGTGGCAGTGTAAGAATCGTCTTACATTCCCGTACAGTCATTTTCTCAAAACTCCAGAAAAAACATAGAGCTAAAGGGCTGGGAGGGTGCCAAATCAAGAAATACAGCTAAAAAAGCTCTAGGCACCCTTGCTGACCCCTCGACTAACCTTTCCTGGCATATGTGCAGCCAGACTACACTCCCATTGTGGGTCTCTGGCCTTGTTTCAGAGAGAACAGAGTAACCCCTATGTGCACATTGGGGTGCCTTTATATTGGTGTTAATCTATCATGTGGCAGCCTGAAACACTGAACCAGAAAACTTGTCTCTGACTTGCCCTCTCAGAACTTGCATTGCAAGCAGAAGCAACTGGCATGTAGCTAAAGTAGCATAAGAAACAATTAAGTCTAATCAACCAGGTGCAAAGGATTACCTACTTTAGGATGTAAGACAGAGCATGCAGGAGGCAGAAGGGAGTCTATTTAATAGGGAATAGTGGGGGTATTTGAATTCCTGCAAACAGGAAAATTTATAAGGCCATAGCATATGTCCAGTGCAAGACGCAGGCTCAGAAGAAATAGACCTGATACTTTAGTTTTGCCTCAGGCTGATCTTCTTGATAGGAAGGCTAAACTCTGAATAGCCAACTTGCAAAGACCATGAAAGGTGATTCTTTGGTATGTAGGTTTGTTTGTGTTAGTTCCTGGCACTGAAGGAAATATCTGTCATAGCACTAGCTGGATACAAACTTAAGGAACAGATAACTCAGGGACTAAATCTCAGAAATACCATTTTAAAATATTAAATTGTACACAGTGCAACAAAAGATTACAAGGTAAACAAAGAATCAGGAAATGATGGGTCATCCAAAGGAACCGGATAAAAATCCATACCCTATCAATGAATAGGACCAGACTTTGGCCATACTGGGCAAAGACTTAAAATTAAAAAAAAAAAAAAAGATCTTCAATATGCTCAGTGAGATAAAGGAGAGAAAGACTAATGGATATCAGGAAAACAATGAATGAGCAATATGAGAATCTCAATAAAGAGAAAGAATTTGTATAAAAAAAAGAACAAAACAGAACTACTAGAGTAGAAGAACACAATGAATGGAATCAAAAACCCCAGGAGAATTTCAGCTCTCTGTCAGCATATTGGGGCTGACAGAAGAACCAGTGAACTTGAAGATAAGACAATTGAAATTATTTAGGCTGAGAAACAGAAAGAAAAAAATAATGAGGAAATGTGAACAGAGGCTAAGGTATCTGTAGGGGACCAATATGCTCATCATAGGAGTGCCAGGAAGGGGGGTGGAGGGGAAGAAAGAGAGAGAGAGGGAGGGAGGGAGGGAGGAATAAAGGTGGAAGGAAGGAAGGAAGGGGGGGAGGGAGGGAGGAATAAAGGTGGAAGGAAGGAAGGGAAGGGAAGAAAGGAAAGAAAGGAAAGGAAGAAGAGAAAGAGAAAGGGGAAAGAAATAGGAAGGAAGGGAGGGAGGGAGAGAGGAGGAAGGGAGGGAGGGAGGGAAGAAGGAAGGAAGGAAGGGGAAAGAAAGTAAAGAATGAAAGAAAGAAATAGAAAGAAAGGCATTATTCAAAGAAATAATGGCAAAGATTTACTACTGGGCCAGTTAGACTAGCGAATCTAATGAAATGGCACTACCGTAAATCAAATAGGATAAGTGTGTGGAGGGGGCATGGTGGCTAGGTCTAGGAGTATGGGGCAGCAAGTATTCCAGATGTGGGAATGTGGAGGCGGCGGAGAAAAACAAGGCAATGTTTGACGCTGCATATTTGTCAGTAATGAGTAATGTGGACACCACTCCTGATAATCTGAACATTCATTCAGATTTACTTTAGACAATACAGATCCCAGGAGCAATAATGTCATGCTGGAAAAATATTTTTTCTGTGGATGTATTTCAAATATCTGATGACACATGTAATTATTTTCTCTTTCAGGTATAGAAGAAACATAACCAATGGGATGTATTGTGGCTATGTCAGCAATACGTATGTTTATTATGGTTACTGTACTGGTGAGAATAGAGCTCTGTGTGAGAAGATGGCCAATCCAGTGAAGATTGAAAATACACTAATGATGGAAGTTCCAGAGGGAAATGTATAGTTATTTTCACCTCAGCCCATACCCTATAATTGAAGGCAACTTTAGGAAGCATGAATCTCCTGGACACACAAAAGGAATAAAGATGCTGTGAGAATTAATTTCTGCCTCCTTCTTAAAATTTACATCTTGATTTTCTTTTCTCTTCATTTGCTCTGTGAAAGGAACCTAAAGTCATATCTTATGTAGATACACTCCCGATAATGTTGATCATGAGTATGGTGTCTTCTGTTGAGAAGACAGTAACTTGAAGCTTACATTTTCTTTGCTTTTCCAGAAATAAACAAGATAAATACCAATCTTCTAGAAAATTAAATCCAGGGTATATAAAAAGGATGAAGTATGAGGACCAATTGAGGTTTATTCCAGCAATACAAAGTTGATTTAATATTTTGGAGAAAGAGACAGAGACAGAGAAAGACACAGAGAAAATACATAAACATTTGTCTTCTTTATTTTTAAAGGAGCTTTATATTACATAAATGTTACATTAAAAATATAGAGGATTCCCATATACCTCGCCCCCTTCAGCTCCCGCACTTTCCCCATTAACAACGTCTTTCATTAGTGTGGTAGATTTGTTCCAGTTGATGAACATATATTGAAGCATTGTTACTAACCACGGTCTGTAGTTTATATTATGGTTTACACTTTGCACCACACAATTTTATAGGCTTTGACAAAATGTATAATGGCCTATATCCATCATTGCAATATCATGCAGAATGATTATAATATCTCAAAAATGCCCCCTTGTTACACACATTCTTTCCTCTCCCTCCCGTCAGAACTTCTGGTGACTAGTATCTTTATATTAATATTACAAGTTCTTTCATTACTAGAATAATAATAAGTCTGCTTTAGTCCATAGTTTCATTCCCCCCTTATGTTTGTTCCTTCCTCTATCTTGAGGATTTGGGGAGGGTGATGCCCAATCTGCTTCCAGTTGAGAGGACCCTTAGTTCCCATGGGGCAGATGGATGGAACTGTCTTGCTTGCAGTTATAGATACTCTGCTTCTTGGGATGGGCACTGTCCATCATCATCCTTTTGTTAGTTGTTCTGGGTGAGTCTGATGAACTGGAGAGTAGGTGTTGGCTGCAACTCTGCTGAGATTCAGGGCTCAACCAGCATATCAACAAACCAAAGATTTAAGTCTCTGGGACATATATTTAATGGGTATAGTGCTAATTACAGTTTCAAATAAATGAGGCAGAAGAACCACGTGTAGAAAGATTATAAATGAGTCTAACTCTAATACATTAGGGGACATGGGTTATTATATATTTCAAGGTAACCAAATTGGTAACAGTGGGTAGCAAGAACAGTAACAAAAAGCTGATGCTAAGATGTGATTTGGGGCCTCCATCATACACTGCGCAGCTGGCCATGAGGACCCCATCACTGGTGATAGTGGAGAAAAGATTGTTCAAGCAAAATGTTACACAGTAATTGTACAAATTTTCATAAGTGTGAACTAGGATGGTGAACCAGTGGAGGGGAATACATTAGATAGATGTATCAGGTATTTGGGAATTATGTGGGATGGAGTAGAAACTGATAGGACAGCATATGGGGTGATTGTTGTTAAACTTAATTGACACTTTGGAAAAGCATAAAGGAAGACTGAAAGTGAGTAACCAGGGGGGGAAATAAGCTAAGTGTAAATGTTGCCAAGGTATCATAAAAGGGACTTACATCTCGTGCATTTAGATGGCAGAGAAAGCTGAGAACAAGGTCAAACACTTAATAACATAATAAAAGTAGCAGAGATCGAAAGAATGTTAAAATTTTAGTGTAGGCCTGCTTCTTTGCCAAAATTAGAGCCATGGTTGGGAAAGCATAAAATGGAGACATCTTGGTTGATGCCCCATAAAATATTTTTTATGTTTTTTTTTTTTTTACTTTTTATGTATTATTTTATTTTTATTAGAGAACTAGTGGGTGTACAGAACAATTATAGATAAAGTACAAGATTCGCATATACCACCTTATTATTAATATATTGCATTGGTGTGGAATATTTGCTATGACTGATGACAGCACATTTTTATAATTGTACTATGAATCATAGACCCTAGTTTAACTTAGAGTTCACTGTGTAGTTTAGTTCCATGGATTTTTTTTTTTTTTCTCATTTGTTTTTGCTTGTTCCTTGTTGTTGTTTGCTCATTATCTGCTTGGTTTTTTTGCTCCTTGTCTGGTCCTTGAGTTTGCTCCTTGTTTTTGCTTGTTGTCTGTGCATTGCTTTTGCTCAGTGTCAGCTTGTTGTTTTTGTTCATTGTCTGCTTGTTGTTTTTGCTCATTGCTTATTGTCTGCTCATTGTTGGTTTTCTTTAGCAGGCACTGGCAACCAAACCCAGGACCTCCCATGTGGGAGGTGGGAGTCCAACTGCTTGAGCCACATCAGCTCCCTTCATGGATTTTTGAAAAGATTTTTATTCTATTACAATATACACAACCTAACATTTCCCCATTTAGCCACATTCAGATATATATTTCAATGCTATTATGTTCACAATGTGCTATTACCCCATCCATTAGCAAAACATTCTAATTGTTCCAGTAAGAACCCTGTATATTTTAAGCCCCAATTCCCATTCCCTATCCCTATCCCATCCCCTGGTAACCTATATTCTAGATTTTTGACTCTATGAATTTGCTTATTCTAATTATTTCATGTCCCTGAGATCATACAATATTTGTCCTTTTGTGTATGTCTTATTTCACTCCCCTTCGCTCCCATATAAATATGATGATTGACTTTTCCATTTCTGCAAAGAAGGTTGTTGGCATTTAGATTGGGATTGCATTAAATCTATAAATTACTTTGGGTAGGATTGACATCTTAACAATATTTAGTTTTCCAATCCATGAACATGGAATGTCCTTCCATTTATATAGATCTTTTTTATTTTAGGAGTGCTTTGTAATTTTCTGTATATAACATTTTTATATCCTTGGTTCGATTTATTCCTATATATTTCTTTCTGGTAGTTGCTATTGTGAATGGAATTTTTTTCTGAATTTCTTCCAGTTGTTAGTTGCTTATGTATAGAAACACTACAGATATTTTGGTGTTGATTTTTGTGATGGTTAGGCTAATGTGTCAGATTGGCCAAGTAATGTGCCTAGTTGTTTGGTCAAGCAAAGCACAAGGCTAATTGCAATGCAAGGGTGTTTCCTAGACTTTAATCATCAGTGAATTGATTACATCTATGTCTGATTACATCTACAATCAACTGAGGAGATTGTCTTCAGCTATGAATGACATCTCATCCAATCAGTTGAGTCCTTAACAGAAGCAATTTCAGCATTCAGAGAGAGAATTCCCATCTCTACTTCAGACAGCCAGCATATCCTGGGGAACTCTTTGAGGACCTTCATCACAGTTCCTGGCTCACAACCTGCCCTACAGAATTTGGACTGGTGCATCCCCATGGTTACATGAGAAAATTTTATAAAATCTCATATTATTTACAGATATCTCCTGTATGTTCTGTTTCCCTAGAAAACCATGACTAATACAACTTTATACCCCCACTGCTTTGCTGAATTCATTTATAAGCTCTAGGAACTTTGTTGTGGGATTTTCAGGATTTTCTGTATATAAGATTATATCATCTGCAAATAGGGAATGTTTTACTTCTTTCTTTGGATGCCATTATTTCTTTTTCTTGCCTCATTGATCTGTCAAGAACTTCCAATACAATGCTGAATAACAATGTTGACAGTGGGCATCCTTGTCTTGTTTCTGATCTTAGATGGAAGCTTTCAGTCTTTTCAGTCTTTCACCATTACATAAGATGTTATCCGTGAGCTTTTCAAAAAAATGCCCTTTATCATATTGAGGAAATATCCTTCTTTTTCTAGTATCTGTTTTTATTAAGAATGTGTGTTGAATTTTGTCAAATGCCTTTTCTGTATCTAATGAGATGATCATATGGGTTTTACCTTCATTGTGTTAATGTGGTCTATTTCATTAATTGATCTTCTTATACTACCCTTATATAACAGGGATAAATCCTGCTTGATCATGGTGTATAATTCTTTTAATATGCTGTTGAATTCAGTTTGCTAATAATTTTTTGAAGACTTTTGCATCTATATTCATAAGAGATCTTGGTCTGTAAGTTTCTTTTCTTGTGGTAACTTTGAGAGTGATGTTAGCCTCATAGAATGAATTAAGGAGTATTTTCTACTCTTGAAGTGTTTGGAAGAGTTTGAGCAAAATTGGAGCTAAGTCTTCTTGGACTATTCTGTAAAATTCCCCTGTGAAGACTTGGGCTTCTATTTGTTGGGAGGTTTTTGATTACTGATTCAATCTCTTTACTAGTAATTGGTTTGTTGAGAACTTCTATTTCTTGAGTCAGTGTAGGTAGTTTTTGTGTTTCTAAGAACTTGTCCATTTCATCAAGTTGATCTAATTTGTTGGCCTACGGTTTTTCATAACATCCTCTTATAGTCCTTTTTATTTCAACAGGATCAGTAGTAATGACCCCCTTTTCATTTCTGATCTTTGTTATTTGTATCCTCTCTCTTTTTGTCTTTGTCAATCTAGCTAAACATTGTCAATTTTATTGATCTTTTCAAAGAAGTAACTTTTGGTTTGGTTGATTTTTTTGTTTTGTTTTGTTTTTCCTCTTTCATTTATCTCTACTCTAATCATTATTTTTCCATCCTTCTGCTTGATTTGGGTTCAGTTTGCTCTTCTTTTTCTAGTTCTTCCAGTTTTAAGGTTAGAGCTCTGATTCTAAGTCTTTCTTCTTTTCTAATGTAAGCATTTAGAGATATAAAGTTGCCTCTCAACACTGCTTTTACTGTATTCCATAAGTTTTGGTACGTTGTATATTCATTTTCATTCACCTCAAGATATTTCCTAATTTCCTTTGTGATTTTCTTTTTAACCCACTGTTGTTTAATTTCATTTCTTCTTCTGTTATTGATTTCTAGCTTCATGACCTTGTGGTCAGAGAAGACACATCGTATGATTTCAGTATTTTTAAATTTATTGAGACTTGTTTTGTGACCTAAGATATGGCCTTTCCTGGAGAATGATCCATGTGGACCTGAAAGGAATGTGAATTTGGTTGTTGTTGGGTGAAGTGTTCTTGTTCTGTATACTTCTGATAGGTCTAGTTGGTTTAGAGTGTTACTCAAGCCTTGTATTTCCTTATTCATCTTCTAACTAGATGTTTCATCCATTATTGAAAGTGGTTATTAAAGCCTTCCACTATTAATGTAGAACTGTCAGTTTCTCCCTTCAAATCTGACAGTATTTGCTTCATATATTTTGGGGTTCTGTTGTTAGGACCACATATATTTATAATTGTTACATTTTCTTGTTGAATTGACCCCTTATCAGTATATAATAATTGTTTTTGTCCCTCATAACCGTTATTGACTTAAAGTCTACTTTATCTTAAATTAGTATAGCCATTTCAGCTCTCTTTTAGTAACTACATGCATGGTATATTTTTTTCCATATAATCTCTTGCAGACAGCATATAGTTGGACATGCTTTTTTTACCCATTCTACCAATCTCTGATTTTTGACTAGAGAGTTTAACCCATTTACATTTAAGTTGCTACTGTTAGTTCAGGATTTCTTCTGCCAGTTTTCTATTTAGCCTTTGCAAGCCTTACACCTCTTTTGCACCTCAGTTCTTCTGTTAATGCCTCATTTTACAGTTATTCAATTTTTTATGTTGTATCATATTGAGTGCTTTCTCTTTATTTCTGAATATATTTTTCATGTATTTTCTTTGTGGTTTTCATAGGGTTAAAGTTTAATAATCATATTTGTTTTGATACCAACTTGACATCAATACCATACATGCAATTTTACTATAACACTTTATCACCTCAACTTTAAAAAAAAAATACTTGTTACCACTTACATCTTTGTACATTGTGTATTTAAAAACCTAGGATTATCACTAATTTTTATGCTTTTGCATTTTAGTACCTGTAGGAAGTAAGAAGTGAAATTACATACCAAATAATATATTTCAATAATAGTGGCATTTATAACTACCCAAATGGTTACTTTACTGGAGGTCTTTATTTCTTTTGCTGCTTTGAACTGCTGTCTAGTGTGCTTTCCTTTCAGTCTGAAGAACTCCCTTTAGCATTGCTTAAAGGACAGGTCTAGTGGTGATGAACTCTCTCAGCTTTTGTTTATCTGGGAATATCTTAATCTCTCCCTCATTTTTGAAAGAAAGTTTCACTGGATATAAAATTCTTGGTTGGCAGTTATTCTTGGTTGGTGTGGCAGTTTCAGATTATTTGTGAATCTCATAAAGAGAAAGATTTTGCCTGTAAACTAATCTAGTCCTCTGAGTGTGTTATCCTTTGATTGTATTAAATGCAAAGGATTTAAGTTTACTTGATAAAATCAATTTAGGGCTTTTGAGTCAACCATGTCAGTAAGGCATGACTCAAGTTGAGTCCCCACCTTCTTGGTGGGCTGATATAAACAGACACTCACTCAAGAAGACACACTGGAAGAGAGAGAGCTCTGTCCTGTTTGATCCTGGGGCCCTGGGGAAAGATGGACCATTTGCCTGTTAGTCTACAGCTGACCTTGGGATGACAGCCGACACTGATATAGGAAGCCCTGAGAGATGAACCCTAACCAGGAGAGAGAGAGAGGCCTGGAAGCCCAGAGGGAAAGACAAGCCAGAGATCAGCAACCATCTTGCTTCAACATTGTGGCAACTGACTGATGAGAAAGCAACCTTGATTTGGTCTCTTTAGGGTCTTGTAACTGTAAGCTTTTACCTCAAATAAATACCCTGTATTAGTCGGCCAAAGGAGTGCTAATGTAAAATACCAAAAATGGGTTGGTCTTTATAAAGAGTATTTATTTGGGGTAGAAGTCCACTGATACCAGGCCATAAAGCGTTAAGTTTCTTCTCTCACCACAGTCCATTGCCACGTGTTAGAGCAAGACAGCTGCTGGCGTTTGCCAGGGTTCAGACTTCTGGGGTTCCTCTCTTCCCAGGGCTGCGTTTCTCTCTGGGCTTAGCTCCTGTTTCCTCCACAGGGTCAGCTGTAGACGATCAGACGAAGGGCTCGCTTCTCTTCTCCTGGGGCCTTCTTTCCAACATCAAAACTGCTTCTCAAAAGACTGCTTCAACTGTCCTTTGCCTTGCCTTTTATATTCGGTTCCCCACCCACCAAGGGGTGGGGCTCAATGCCCTAATCCTAACCTAATCATGCCCAGATTAACAGATCAGTTTACAAGCATGATCCAGTTATATATTTAGAATTCATAATTACATCAAATTCCCCAACGGCCACATACCCCTTATAAAAGCCAACAGATTTCTAGTACTTTGTATCGGCACCCCTTTGGCAGACTAATGGAGTTGGCAATTGTTTTCTTTCAGCACTTTAAGTATTTCACCCCCTGCTTGCTTGCCTCCATGGTTTCTGATGAGAAATTGGCACTCAGTCTAATTGGAACTCCCTTGTACATAACACATTTCTTTTCTCTTGCAACTGTGAGAACTCTTGCATTGTCGGTTGCACTCGATAGTGTGATCACTGTATGATGAGTGTATTTTTCTTCAATTTTATCCTGTTTTGTGTTCTCTGGGCTTCTTGGATTTGCATATTCAGGTCTTTTGCTAAGTTTGAGAAGTTCTTTGAATATTCCTTTGCCCCTTTCATTCTTTCTTTTCCTTCTGGGATTCCTGTAATGTGTATGTTGGTATGCTTGATGGTGTCCCAGAGATGTCTTAGACTATTTTTGGTTTTTAAATTATTTTTATTTTCTGTTCCTCTGTCTGACTAATTTCAGTTGTCTTGTCTTCACTGATTCGTTCTTCTGCCAGCTCCAATCTGCTCTTGAAATTCTTCTCGGAGTTTTCATTTCAGTTATTATGGTTTTTAATTGCAGTAGTTCCATTTGGTTCCCTTTTAACATTTCTGTCTCTTTACTAAGATTTTCATTATGCATAGTTTTCCTGATATCCTTTAATTCTTTCTCAATATTTTCCTTCATCTCATTTAACATTTTTATGATCATTAAAAAAATTTTTTTTGGTATGTGCAGATTCTGATCTTCTTCTTTGCTGTTTTCTGGATTTTTATACTCTTCCTTTAGATGGGCTAACATTTCATGTATATTTGTTTTTCTTGTACTCTTCTCCAACATTCTACATTTTAATATTTTAGAATGTTAACTCTGATATTTATATCCTGAGATGTCTGTTTCTTGATTTTTTAACCGGTTTCTTGATTTTTTAACCGGTTGGTGATTAGCAAAAACTCAACCAAGTAACAGCCCTAAATGATAGCTCTAATGCCAGATGCAATGTATTTTCTAGAGAAGGTTAATATGACCACAGCAATATGATATATGGCCATTGAACTAGCAATTTTTTTCCGTCTCAGGAAAAAAAAATTCTGAACAGTTCACATTCACTTGGAATGAACAACAGTAAACATTTACTGTCTTGCCCCAGGACTATGTCAACACTCAAACCTTCTGTCATCATATAGTTCACCGAGGCGTGGACTAACTTGACATCCTACAGAATGTCACACTGCTCCACTGTGTCAATAACATCATACTAATAAAACCATATGAGCAAAAAATGGTCTGCAGATTGGAGGCCTTGTTTAGATACCTGAGCTCCAGGAGGCAGGATATGAATTTTATGAGTTTTAGGATCCTGTCATACAAGTAAACTCTTTTAGTGGTCAAGTGGTCTGGGGGTGTTAGAACACCCCTTCTACAGTAAAGGAAAAACTATTGCATCTTCTACATCCCATCAAGAAGAAGCAAGCTAAGACCTCCTCAGGCTGCATATTCCATGTCTGGGAATTCTAGTAAAATCTTCATGTCAGTCCACACCTTAATTAAAATAACATCTGCAAAAGATCTTAATTATAATGAGTTCAAACCCACAGGGAATGCTGATCAAAGAACATGTATGAATTGAGATACATAAGTCAATCTCCCACATCAACCATCATAATATTTTTCAATTTTATAATTTTACTTGTATTTGTTGTACCACCACCCAAGATTATGATAGTACAACAATAGCTATTACAGAATTTCTTACCAAATGAGGGAAAATCTGCACAAAACCATGGCTGCTTAAAAATGCCAGTGTCATAGTAACACTTTAGGTGTTCTGTCCTACATAGGGAATTGCCAAAACTTCAGTGCAATGTGATTTCACAAAATCACCTTCTTCTTGGTCAAAAGAATATGGCACTAATTTCATATGTTTTCTTCCATTATCTTAATCATGTAGCTCTCTTTTCTCTCCTATCCTTTCTAACCATTCCTATGATCCAGCCACGATATAATACATGAAGTTTTGTTCTAATACTGCTATGGAGACTTAGGCAAGTTATTTTATTCTTTTTAAACTCAATTTCCTCATGTGCAAATTATACTCAGAGCGCTTCTGATTGAGCACCTGTGTGTGTGTGTGTGTGTAAATTATACACCTTAGAACACCTATTTAGGTCATGGAGAAAATAGCAAATCCTACTGTTTTGAGTAAATAAAGAAGACAATGAAGATTGTTTAAATTAATGTCTGATGAATTAAGTCATAATATAGCAGTTTGCATGATAGAGCACTTTTGCAACTGCCAAGATTGAAAGTAACAATAATAAAAAAAATATATTGTCACATAATGGATCATCTACATGCCTCAAAATAATTGAAAAAAAAAAAAAAAAGAAAAGAAAATTTAACCTTATTAATTTGTGTTACCAGGGAAAATGTAATTTTGAATAATTAAAATTTTTAATTATTTTTTCATATTTCTGAATAAAAATCACATGTATATCCCGG
This sequence comes from Tolypeutes matacus, assembly GCA_026826555.1. Classification (NCBI taxonomy): domain Eukaryota; kingdom Metazoa; phylum Chordata; class Mammalia; order Cingulata; family Chlamyphoridae; genus Tolypeutes; species Tolypeutes matacus. The sequence continues at coordinate 2,179,654 of JAKSZT010054550.1, forward strand.
TTTAAGATACAGAAACATCATTTCCCTTTCCTTAATGTTTGCACAATTTCTTTTATTATATATACATGTGTATATAGAGTATAACATAGTCATATTATATAATTATAAATTTATATTACAAAATAATAGATATAGTATAAATACATATGTTATAAATTTATGATATATATAAAACACAAACACACACATATATATATATATGTATATAAAACCCATGGAAGAGAGCCTGTTCTCAAGTCATTAATGCCACTGTTAATAGACATTTTAAAATATTGCATAAAAAATGGATAATAGTGGGTTCTGTGTACTATTTTAGGTAATCTAAGCACCTCTTAAAATATATTTATATATATATAAATAACATTTTTGTAAGCAAATGCACATATATGCATATATATTTATGTATCATTTTACAAATAGTGGTATGTATTGTGAAAATTTTGATTTTTACCCACAATAAAAAATAAATAAATTTAAAAAAAAAAAAGGATAATAGTACTAGAAAATGAAAATAGCTAACAATTATTGAGGACTGCCTCTATATATGAAATTATTTACCTGTACCATCCTGTTGAATCCCCACAGCAAAGCAACTTTATATGCTTCGATCGCATTTGATTTTTACAACTTGATAAATCAGGTAGGAATATTATTTGCTTTTATTTACAGATAAACACACTGAGACTCTGAGCAGTTAAATCCTTGTTTCCTTGCTTCCTTTACTTTCTGTTATTCCTTCCTTTAAAAATGGTGATTGGGCCTCAACTACGTGCCAGGAGCTAAGCATGGGGAACCTTGCCATGGCTATAATTTAAAAGGAGAGACAATTCAAAAACAATTAGTATCAGGAAGCGGATGTGGCTCAAGTCTTTGGGCATCAGCCTACCACATGGGAGGTCCTAGGTTCAGTTCCCAGTGCCGCCTACAGAGGGCAAGGTGGAGTGACGGGCAGGTGTGGCGAGACGATGCAACAAAGAGACACAAAAAGGAAAGACAATGACAGACATAACAAACCAGGGATCTGAGGTGGCTCAAGCGATTGAGTGCCTCTCTCCCACATGAGAGTTCCCAGGTTCAGTTCCCAGTGCCTTGTAAAGAGAAGATGAACAGACACAGAGCAGAAAGTGACTGCAAACAGTGGGGCAAGGGGGGAATAAATAAAAATAAATCTTAAAAAAAACTCAAGTACTATCAAGAGTGACAAGTACTTTAGCAGGAAAATTATAAATTATGGGAGAATTAAGAAAATACATACGAGTTCCCCTGCTTTGTTTAATAGCTGTGAATATACACTCTTATTAGTTTTATTTTTTCAAAGTAATACATGTATATGTTTAAAACCAGATAGCACAAAAAATCTTATTCAATGAAAAGAAATTCTCTCCTCCCAAATGACTGTCTTGTTCCTTAGAGGCAATTGCTTTGAATTATCTTATGATGATTATCCCTATTCTCTAAATAATGTTTCTATGACTCTATCTATATTTATTAACCTCGGGAATTATCTAGTGACTTCCTACTTTGACAGATGATTTGTTTAAGACCACTCTCCGTCACTTCCCTTTCCTGGTCCCTTCCTATAAAACTCTCTTGTAAACAACCTCAGGGTGTATGACTAAGTTCTCCACTTTGTAGGACTGGGACATTACTGTTTCCACACTTCCTTCCCCTTTTCCCCCTCCTTCCACTGCTTTCTCAATCTCACTCTCCCTTAATCTCCATCATTTGACCTTCTACTTTTGCATTGCCAAAGTTGAGTTATGCATATGCTCCATAACTATGATTATTTCATGATTTTATCATTAAGAGCTTGAATTTTAAAATGTATTTGCTTATTTATTATAATTGCACAATGTTTATTTCTAAGGTCATGATTACAAATCCTTCTCTTTAGCATCAATATGCCTCTCAAAGGAGAACTTTATTCCCAGCATAAAGTTCAAATGGAATCTCCTTATTGGGCCTCACTAATTATTCAGTCATCCCAAATGTTTGTCTGCTTCGCTTTCGGACATAGCCTACGGTTTTATGCTTTTGCCTTTTGATTGTCTAATTCCTTTTCTTCTTGTCTTACTTTGTTTATTATCACATTGTTATGAGTACAGCAGGGAGCCCTGTAGAACAGCTTCCCACCAACCTGAGAGGGATACATCAGACCAAAGAAAGACTCGGACAAGTCCAGCTTGGTGAGCAAAAGAGCATTTAATAGGGGGCTTACGTGGGGCCTCACCCTCGATAGTTGGAGGGGAATTCTCTCTCTCAGAGTGACCGAGTCTAGTCCTGACCTAAATCCTCATCTTTGGCTGCAGCTGGAGAGTGTGGTGCTTCTGAGGCCCCAGTCCGCACTTACCACAAAGCAAAGCGGATTTTTTACACTGCATGTCTACGTGCAGATGGGGAGAACACGTGAAAGGGAGCAGTGCCCAGAGGACAGATAATTAAAGACCAGGCATTCACAGTGTTTCCCAGCAGAGCAGAAGTGCAGAAGTTACACTTCCACAGTAATTGCATAAAACGAGCATTTACAATGTTTGTCAGGGCTCAAGGTACATCTGTATAATAATTACTAAGGGATCTATTGACACAAGGTAGTCAAGCAGTTCAGATTATTCTTAGAGTTTCCTGGGAGAAAAGTCTAAGCATACTTTATCAGTCATGAGCTCACAAACAGTTATTTCTTAAGACTTGCTGTGTAACTACTAAGAAATGAAATGCTTCTGTGACTAGAAGGGGAAAGAACTGGAAGGGTTGTGGGGAAACAATGCATATATGATACACATGTCCTCAGGATTTTCTGCTCTTTAGTCACATAGTATATTCTATGCTGTTGCATTTTTTCTCAGTCTCCTCCTTCCCTGAGTCCTATTCTGTAAGGTCTGTTGCAAAATTTGTGCTGGGACAATCACTCGCTGCTCTCTTGGGTACTGTCCTCTGTTAGTCAAAGGCTATGTCCTTCACTTGTTTGGGTTTCTGCCTTCTTTTGCTGGACTGTTTCTATTTTTTCAGTTGGCACTAGGTCTGTGAATTGATCCGCTTGTCTATAGTCACCTATGAAGGCACTTTGATTGAGAATCTTAGAACAAACACTCGCTGGAGTAAAATACACCTGAGAAGTCAACATGTACCAAATTACTGGGACTTGTACTGGTGGATTTGGAGGCTGAGAACATGAATTAATACTTATTCACAACAGAATGAGGACACTGATGATTTGACGTATTTCCTGCCTTGTTCATACTTGTCAAGGGATCAGTTTTGGGCCAGAAGTTGAAAATAGAGAACACACTATGATGAAATTGAAAAGAAAAGGGAAATTTAACAGGAACTGAAAAACACTGAAACTCTAGAGCAAATAACTACGTTTTGAAAATATTCTGATTATGAATTCTATAATGAAAAGAGATAGTAAGAATTAAAATATGAAATTACTATTTTTGTTGCTATTATTTGGCTGTGCCAAAGTTTCTTCTGTATTGGGCCTTTGTATTTATATTTTATAATCCAGCTAATGGAATAGCCTTTTTCTAAATCTCCCCTTGACTTGTTTTCATATAGTTCAAGTCTCTCCTCAAATGTCAGCTTCTCAGAGAGGCCTTCCATGGGCATCCTATTAAAATAACCATCTTTTAAACCTGCTTTGTTGCTCTTCATAGCACTTATCACTTCTTAACATTATATTAATTAACCATGAATAGATATATAAAATATAAATATATAAATATATAAATTTATTTGTTTTTATCCAGACACAGTACATCATAAACACAATATATCCTGTTAAGAAGAGAGGGACAAAAATGTCAATTTGGCTTCTAATTATGCAAAAAAAAAAAAAAGGAAAACAAAAGGAAGTGTACACAAATATAATTGGCCCAATTTAGGTTTGTCTTTGTTCAGTATAAGATTCAGGTTTAGCCTCTCTTCTCTTCTCACTCAGTTCCCTTTCTTCTGTCATGTTTCATATTGCCATTTGAATGCCTGTATGCCTAACATCCAGAACAGTGCCTAGCACATAATATGTGTCTGGGAAATATTGTTAGATAATGAAAAGATATTGATACCAGTGGCGCCAAAGCTAAATTAACAGCCCAAAACTTTCTATGAACTAATGATTCATTTATTCAACTGCCTACTCAATACCTCACAATCACATCAAACTTAATTTGTCCAAGGTTAAACTCATAATTTTAACTGCCACATCTGGTTGGATCTATTCCAATAACTTTATCAAAATCAAAAGCACCAATCTATCTTTGCAAAAACCATAAGAAAGTATCAAAATATCTTTCAAAAGATGTGTCTCCTAAATATATAAATACCTGTCTATTTTCAGCTGTCGCTATCACTATCAGATTAAGAGTCAGTAGTTCTTCCCTGGACCACAGACCTAGCTTTCTGATAACCCCTCCTTTATTCACTATTTTTCTACCTTCAAACTTTTTCTTTAAACTATGATAGAACACACTTTTAAAGGCACAAATCTGATTAAGTCTCTCATACTTAAAAACTTATACAAGGATTTTTAAAAAACAAACATTTTAACATGCTCTACTAGCCTATTTATGACTATGTCCCTCTGAATCTCTTTGCATCTACCTCCTACCAGTCACTCTAGTCTTCTGTTTAGAGAATAGCTCTTCTCATTAGTCTACATCCGTTGTGTCTTCAAACAATTTATCCTTAATATATCACCTTCAAGGAAGTCTTCTTTGAGCCCCCAGACTAAATTTTGTCCTTCATTTATAAGCTCTCATATAATTCTTCCAAAGTATTTATCACAATTCGTAATTACATATTTCATGTAAAGTTCATGAGGGCTGGGGCCATGTCAATTTTTCTCACCTTGGTATGCCCATCTCCTTGCCCAATGCCTGGCACAGAGCACTTTCTCAATTATGTGTCAGGCTGTCTGTCCATCTGAGTGAATACGATGAATCGCTACATCTGTAGTTACTGGCTGTCTCCAGTCCAAAGGGAGAATCCTTTTCAAGTAAATAAACCTCCTAAACCTCTTCTCTACTCCTCAGAACCCTTTCCTTTCCTTTCGTCATTACCTAGATTTATTGGGACTTAGTCATGTCATTCATGCTATTCTAAGTTACTCTACTATAGCTTCTCCTTTCCTCCTCCATCTTTTTTTTTTCTTTCTTTCTTTTCTTTTTTTTTTTTTTTTTTTTAATTTATTTTTATTGTGGGTAAAAATCAAAATTCTCACAATACATACAAACATTTGCAAAATGATATATAAATATATATGCATATATGTGTATTTGCTTACAAAAATGTTATTTATATATATATATACATATATTTTAAGAGGTGCTTAGATTATCCAAAATATTACACGGAACCCACTGGGATTCCCATGTTGCCCACCTCCTCGTGAAGTAAGCAACTTGGTGCCTGAGTTGCCTTTGAATTTTGACACTAAAACACTTTAAGAAAATGGAGAACTTCTTCAAAGGCAAGCACTTTCCTGTTTTATTCCTGGTGCTCCCTGATCTGTTTTATTGATAATAATTCTAGTGCCTAGCCTAAGATTTTAATATAGTCTCTAAATGTAACTATTTTGACTAGTTATTCACAACTCTGTTGTTTCTCAGAATCCTTTCGAATCAATAGGGTTTTGAGATCTAACAGCAGAGAAAAACTAGGATGCAACAGGGCAAGTTAAACTGGGTGAATTATTGTTCTGTCCATGTTAAATATCTCTAGCTGTGTTGAGAATAGCATAATGTACAGTAACAGTAAATGAGCACACCCTACGACTGGATTGCTAGTAACAACCCTAACCTAACCTAACCTAAAGTTACATTAAGCTCTCAACACACGACTGTGAAAACCCTGTCAGAGATATAAAATTTATAGAGGGAAATATTACCATTGGGATTTTCTCTTTATATATATATGTATAAAATTATGAAAATTACTTACTTTATACACAATTTCAGAAACACTGTGAGTGAAGACAAAATTATCTCTAATTCCCTATAATTCTGCCATCTACAATAGCCAAAGTAGACTATATATATATATACACACACACACAAACATCTACAGACACAAATACTTACTTATTTTTACAAAATTAGAAAAATGCTATTTAAATAAGATTTCAACTGCCTTGTTTTTTCACTTCACATTAAACTTTGTTTTTTTTTTCTCCATATTGAGAACACTTTAAAAGGCTAGGTGAATGTTTCATTACTTAATTTGTCCAGAATTTCAAAATTTTCCTTTTCTCATTTCTCACTATTTTAAACAACAATATGATGGAAAATGCTAGTGCATACATTTTGTCCACCCCGGTGTTAACTCCAAAGAATTTGATTTGAATTTGTACATTTTAATTAAATAGTTTTAGACTTAAGTGACCTTAAAAGGATAGATAAAATTATAGCAACATATAAATTTATTAAAATAGTTTAAAAGCTTTAGTTCAATCTACTCAGTTTTTGGGGTTTTTTTTGGTTTTTGTTTTTTTTTTTTCTAATCTGGTCAGTTTTTCTTTTGAACATATATGTGATTTGATTTGTTTTGTTTTAAGATTTATTTAATTTATTTATTTCCTTCCCTCCTTGTTGTTCGCACTCACTGTCTGTTCTTGTGTCCATTTGTTGTGTGCTCTGTCTGCTTGTCTTCTCTTTAGTAGGCACTGGGAACCTACCTTGGAACCGCCTATGTGGGAGGGAGGTGCTCAATTGTTTGAGCTACCTCAGCTCCCTGCTTTGTTGTGTCTCTCATTGTCTTTCCTCTTTGTATCTTTTTGTTGCGTCATCTTGTTGCATCAGCTCGCTAGACCTGCCTGTCGCGCCAGCTCACTGTCTTGTTCATCTTCTGCAGGAGGCACAAGGAACCGAACCCGGGATCTCCCATGTAGTGATTTGGAGCTCAATCACTTGAGCCACATTTGCTCCCCTACTCAGTTTTTAGTAAATGAGTAAAGTGAGGCCTAGAGACTTCCCCAAGCTTACAAATGTACTTAATATTGGAGAAAGGATTAAAACACTTGTTACCCACCTCTTTCTTGCTCTAATCTTGTCCCCATAACTCTCCACTCCCAATCAGAATTCAGTTTCTTCCTTCTGTCGTAAGTAAACTTTCACTGTATTTTTTTCTGGCTGCAATGAGTATTGCTCACTGGCACTTGTGCTTTCCATCTTTAAACATGTTTCAAATTCTGTGGTATAAGATAGCGTATTTTTTCCTCCTTCCCTCCCCCAATAAGGATTATACAAGCTCTTACTTCTGTTTAGAGCATAGCTGTCTCCTATTCTACATCCACCACTTCCCCAAACAACTCATTCTTAATATAATATTTTCAAGAAAGACTCATAGGGGGGCGGATGTAGCTCAAATGGTTGGGCATCTGTCTCCCATATGGAGGAACCTGGGTTCGATCCCTGGGACCTCCCAGTAAAAAAAAAAAAGAAAGACTCATAACACTGTCTATTCTAAATTTACAACATTTTTATTTTATTTTTTTTTTAATTTTTAAAGAAACTTTAGATTACATAAATGTTACATAAAAAATATAAGGGATTCCAATATGCTCCATCCCCTCCCCCCTCCCACACTTTCCCACATTAACAACATCTTTCCCTAAATTTACCTTTTATAGTTCATATTTTTCAGTTCTGGAGAAGGTTTTGTTAGCCAACTGTGCAATGCCTGAATATTTCTTGGAAGTCAATAAAGGTATTCTTATTGATATTTAACAATATTTTTCATTGAGAAATACTGTGATTATTTATGAATAAGTTCAGGATTTATCCATTTAATGGTACTCACTGAACATCTATTATGCAGTTGTCACTATATTAGATATTCAAGAAACAGCGAGTATGTTCTTGACTTCCCTGAGTCTCAACTCTCCAATCTTAAACTCAGCATATAAATGCACTATCTTCCCTGCCCCCCTCCCTGCAGTGTAGGACATGACTCCTGGGGTTGAGGCTCCCTGGCACAGAAGGATTATTACCAAGCACCAATTAGCAGTGCATCTGGAAAAAGACCTTGACCAAAAAGGGGAAATGGTAAATACAAATGAATTTTTATGGCTAAGAGACTTCAAAGAGAGTTGGGAAGTCAGTGCAGAGATTATGCTTATGCAAGTCTCAACAGGATCTCATTGACTGCCACAGCAAACAGTGCCTCAAATAGCAGGGCTCTTGAGGGCTCTAGAGACATCCAGAAACTACAAGCAGGGCAGACAGCTCAGGAATTCAGCACACTGTCAGTGGGTCTTACTTTGGAATTTATGCTCTCCAGTGTAACAGAGTCAGACTCATTTATAGGTTCTCTATACCTGGCTCTTCTGCCCCTTTTACTTGAACCTATAATTAGCACTATACTTGATAAATTTATGCCCTAGAGACTTAAATCTCTGATCCACCCATGTGCTAGTTGAGCCCTGAATTTCAGCAGAGTGGCAACACCTACTCTTCAGTTCATTGACTCACCCAGAACAATTAACAAGGAGATGATGATGGTCAATGCCCATCCCAAGGAACAGAGAGTGTCTGCAACTGCAAGCAAGATAGTTCCATCCATCTGCCCCATGGGATCTAAGCTCCCTCTCAATTAGAAGCAGAGTAGGCATGACCATCCCCAAATCCTCAAGAATGGAGAATGAACAATGGACTAGAGTAGACTTATTATTATTCTACTATAGACTTATTATTTTTCTAGCAATGGAAGAATTCTTATCATTGACATAAAGGCAGTGGCCGCCAGAGGTTCTGAGGGATGAGAGAGGGAAGAATAGGTATAATATGGAGGCATTTTCAGGACATTGGGGTTTTCCTGCATGACATTGCAATGATGGATACAGGCCATTGTATATTTTGTCATAACCTACAAAATTGTGCAGGACAGAGTGTAAACCATAATGTAAACTGTAATCCATAGTTAGTAGCAATGCTTCAATACGTGTTCATCAATTGTGACAAATGTACCACACTATGTTGTTGTGGTAAAGTGTGGGAGGGGGAGAGAGGGGGGCATATGGTAATACCTTATATTTTTAATGTAACAATTATGTAATCTAAAACTTTAAAAAAATAATAATAATAATTTAAAAAGAAAAAAGATGGGTTAACACAAATACACACTCTACTCCCCCCACCCCCGAATTCAAATTATTAAAATTCAGGATGTCAACAGATACCAACCGAATCTGTAAACTCTTAAAAGAGAACTGTCACTTAAAAGTAAAAGCTTTTACTATATGACTCCCTTCTTTTTCAGAGGCTGGCTTTTATTATTTTGTGGGCAAACTCTCTTTAGTGTAGCACATAGCAGCCTCACTCTTTCTCCTCTTACTCTTGGTACCATTTTTCCTAATTTTTTAATTGCTCCATTAGTATTATGCCAAAAATCGTCTACTATTACCTTCTCAGGACTCTTTTCAATATACAAAAATGGAAAAGAATTGAAAAGGAAGGAAAAATAAATTTGATGAGAATGAATTCATCTATGGTTTTCTGGGGTTTAGGAGTGGACAAAACACAAATGTAATTTTAAAACTATTTTCACAGGCACATGTTTTTTCAACTTAAGGTGTTTTACCAGAGGAAGTTAGGAAAAGAGAGATAAGAGAGTTTGCATAGTTGAGAATAATGTATTTGTGAATTTCTCAGGAGAACAGTTCTCTTTTCTGACACTATTTTTGTCCCTTGGTTCTTTATAAGGTTAGGTCATCCGACTTTGCTCCAATGTGCATATAACACTCCACAACAGCAGTTTCTGTAAAGTTCAGTGTGGTATGTACAACACACAGGGTGACTGAATTGTGCTTTATTTGTTCAGCAATGCCCGAAGAAGTGACCTACACTACTCTCAAATTTACAAATCCTACTAAGGTGAACGAAATCAAGAGAACAGGTAAGATGCTCTGCACAGCATCACACTATTTCAGAGAAGAGAACTAATCAGTTATTTTGGTAGGTGTTGGACTCCTCTGTGATTTCACACTAACGGTGCCTGAAGGAGCTGTGACTATGGTCATTTTTACCTGGGAGCCTTTCTTATACTCCATGTGCTCTGGGTTCATGAAAGCACTATGCCAGAGCCTAGCTTTATCTATCTTATTTGTTTTGTAAGATAATCCAAGTATGTAAAGTAATATTGGGATCTGGTCCTTTGGAAATCCGGACTTCTGGTGTCACCATTGTACAGTTTCACATAAAGTCTAGACATTTTAGTATGACCCCAGATACAGGCTACTAAGGGAATGAATAAAAATAATAGCATGAATTTTGTATTTTATCTCTTTTTTTTGAAAAGAGATAAAATAGACACATTCCATGCTATTAGCAGGACCATAGACCCCTAGTCATTGATGGTATAATAAACATTTATTTCTTCCTGAGATGGAAAAAGACTGAAGGTTCCTTGTCTCTACATGATATAATTTCAGTCTGTTTTGTCAAGTTTAACTTCTAGATAGAAATAACCATAAATCAGTATGAAGATATTTTGGAAATATCAGAATCATATTTATTGAAATTTCTTTGCTATTTTGAGATACATGGTTCTTTGTGCATTCCCTATGTTTTTCTTTTCTATTATTTACAATTTATTATTTATAATGTTTTGATATTTTTCTATTTGGTTTTTAATTCATTAATTTGTTTAATTTTAATTAAGTCCTTTTGATTTTAATATACAATTACATATTAAATGTATATGTAGAATTTTTAATTTTTGAATTGACCCCAAATTACTTTATATTTAAATGGTGAAAAAAAAACCACTCGTTATGAAGAAATCTCTGGTTATAGAATCGAAGGCATCAGGTTAGTGGATAATGTTTTAGGAACTTGATTTCCTAAAAAAGTACCATCTTTTTGTCTCTGTGATAGCTTATGAAGACATTGCGTGTGTTCAGGGAAAGATAACACTTCCTTGCCATCCCATTAACATCAGAGACAATTGATTTGAGGTATTTATAAAATTAGATATACGATTTATGTTCTGTCACATATCTCCCTATCTGTTTTACCTTCTAAAATAATTTTATCCTTTTATATAGATCTGGGCAGGTACTTTTAATTCCATTTTTGTAAAAGGTTGTAGAGTGGTTGGCTACCAAAAAACAAAAACAAAAACCATCATTAGAATTAGAAACAAACCAAGGAAAATTAATAAGATCTGGATGGTTAGAATGTAACATGAAGACTAAAAAAAGAATAATTTTAAAATTTATTTCTTAATTTTAATTTTTTTTTCTCTGAAAAGATAATAATGAAGTGCCAGAGTTGGAGCTGGTTGGTGGAGCTGAAACTGGAACAGAGGGCACAGTTGCAGCGGCAGAGAGCAGAGCTGTGAGAGGTAAGAGCTATTTGGATAATTGAACCACTGACTCCAGGAGAAAATTGAGGATTTACAGGAGACCTTGGAACAAGGATTACAGATGAGAAGTGTAAAAGGGAACCTAGGTGGATAAACAAAAAATGATAAGCTCATGTCCTTTCATTATGTACAAACATGTTTTTTTCTATTACTTTCTTCATCCACCCCTAGAGTTTTAATGTCTTTTACTGGATTTTTCCTCTTTTTAGACTATTAGACTTCACAAACTTGTCTGCTTCCATTTTCCATTGTTTAATACTTTTGCTATCCTTCATAAGTGAATTCCTCTACTTATCTTCTCATTTTCCAATTAAAAAAGAATAGCAGTGTATTTTTTTTTTTTTTTTGGCATGGATGTATATACAGATGGAACCACCAAAATTAACATATAAAATATTTCTCTCTCCAAAAAGCTGCCTTGTGTCCCTTTCCAGTCACTATACCACCTAGCCCCAGGTGATCACTGATCCAGTTTTGGTCACGAGAGATTTGTCAGCCTGGTCTAGAATTTCATATAAATGAATTCAAATAGCATGTTCATGAAACATAATGTTTTTGACATTCATGCTTGTTGTGTATATCAGTGGTTAATTCCTTTTCATTGCTTAGTAGTATTCCATTGCATGGAATCACCACAATGTGTTTATCTATTCACCCATAGATGCACAGTTCAGTGACTTCCAGTTTTGAGCTAGTATAACAAAGTTGCTATGAATATCCAGCTACAAGTTTTTGTGTAGACATATTTATAAAAAATTTTTACTAAGTAAATATCTAGAGGTAGAACTATGGGTTATATGGGATATGTTTAACTTTTCTAAAAGCTATGAAAACTGTTTTCCTCATTTATACTTCCACCAGCAATGTAAAAGAGTTACAGTTTATTTCCAGAACTTTTTATTCTTCTTCTCACTGTATTATCTGTTTCTTCTTAGTTCCTTTTGTCTCTTGGTTTGCTGTTGTTGTTGTTTCCTCTCTTAGTCTTTCACTTTGGGAATTTTCTTCAAATATCTGATAATCCTTGGTTGTCTGCACACAGTTAAGGGAATGATGCCGAACAGATCACTGAACCCTCAGTGCATGTGAGATAAGCTTGCCATAACTGATAGCCACTATGGGCTTGGGCAATTTAACAAGAAACCCCAGTTGCAAATATTTGTAGTTTTCTTTTTTTTTTCCACTCTTGGTCCAGTCAGTTCTTCCCGAGATGAATTTTCTAGTATTCTACTCCAGGCAGACTTTTATCAGAATGGGTGAGAAAAAGTAATACAGCTATATGAAGTGAGGGAGAAAATACAGTGCATGTAGGAGCAGTCTGTCTGCATCTTACACAGACTTTCAGGCATTCTTCCAGGTTTCAGGCTCACTCATATCTCTACCTGCACCAGTTCATGGGGCTTTGGGTTCTTTAGTGAGAATCAGTTTTGTTCCCTCAGTGCTGGCTTTGTTCAGCCTTTTGAGGGTCCACAAAGTTACTACTGCCTTGTCTATCTGCTGTCTTTCTTCCAAAATATTGTTTCTGTGGTTTCCTCTCTTCTCCTTTATCATTATAAAACTATGGCTTCTTTCAGCCCATTTCTGGTTTTTGTGTGTGTATGTGTTTGAGAGGAAACAAAGGTAAATGATATCTATCTAAATGATTAATTCCACAATTATAGTTGATCAAAATTTCCATTAACCCAAATTGCACTTTGAAAGAGAGAGTTTATAAGGAAGTGGCTCATGTGTCAATGGGACTGGCAAATCTGAACTAGAAACTCCAATAAACATGATGCCAAAGTCCTCAATCCAAATTCCCCAGGGGAATCTGGCTGGCTGGAAATTCTAACAAGAACTGATGCTGAAGTTGCATCCAAATTCCTCTTCTAACTTCTGAATCCTCAATTCTGGCTTTTAAGACCTCCAGTTGATTGCATGAGGAGACTTCACATAGCTGAGGGCATCCCTCCTTTATTGACTGTGGATGCAATCAATTGATTAGAGATGTAAATCCCATATCAAAGTATCCTCACATTAATAATCAGGCCAATGTTTGACCAAACAACCAGACACCATAACCTGGCCAAGTTGACCCCAAAAATTGGCCATCAGAGGAACTTAAACACATATTAATAAAATCACAAAGGAAATTAAGAGAGAATTAACACATTTGAAAGCTAAATCAATGAATAGATAATTTGGGGAAAGAAAAAATAATCTGAAACTGGTTTCTTTGAAAAGACTTGGGAAGCGGCTGTGGCTCAATCAGTGGGGCTCCCGTTTACCATATGGGAGGCCCTGCATTCGGTTCCCGGGGCCTCCTGGTGAAAGCGGGCCCGCCCGCACGGTGTGGTTGGCTGACCCAGCGAGCACAAGCAGCAGGGGGGGGATGAATGAATAAATAAATAAAATCTTTAAAAAAAAAAAAAAGAAAAGACTTTGTTTTAGTTTCCTAGGCTGCTTAAAGTAATAACATGAAATGGGTTGGCTTAATAATGGGAATGTATTCATTATGGTTGAGGCCAGGAAAGTATCCAAATCAAGGTGATATTTTCTTCCTGAAGACTAGCTGCCAAAGATCCTTGGCTCCTCTTTCACATGACAAGGCACATGGCAGCACCTTCAGGTCTCTTTCTTCTCTTCTGGGTTTCATTGCTTTCAGCTTCTTGCTTTTGTGACTTTCTTTCCCTTTCTCTGTATTCATTCCATTCATAAAAGATTCTGGTAAGAGGATCAAGACCCATTCTGAATGAGGTGGATCATATAGTAACTGACATAGCCTCATCACAAGACCCTACTTACACCCACAGGACTGGGTGAGACGTAAAACCATGTTTTTCTGGGGTACCTATGGCTCCAAACCACCACAGACCTCAAAAGCCAAATTGAGTAGAACATGGAAAAAGCAAAAATATCCGGTATTAAGAATAAGATAAAAAATGTAGTCACAGACAAGGAAGAGAATAAATATGCATAAGAATTGTGTATGCAACTTAATGGCAATAAATTTAATATTCTAAAGGAAATGGATGATTTCCTCACAACATATTGACAACAAAACTGAAACAGATAGATCATCATAAAATGGATTGAAAACCTTATCAAAGCCCTAGCATTACAATATAAGCATGGAGAAAAGGAAGGACATTCAGGAGGTGGGAGGCACTTGTTACCTGGAGATGGGAATGGTGAGTTGGAGAGATGGGCTGAAGAGAGCAAGGTTGGGAAGGTAGGAGGTAAAAAAGAAGAGATCACTAAAATGTATTTTTTTTTTAAAAGAGAATCTTCATAAAAATAACCAGAATTTGTATCTGATCACATTTACATAAATTACATGTGTTTATTGTTTAGAAGTGAATGTAGAGATGTTTTCAAGTTGGCTGGACACAAATGAAGACTGCTGCACTTTGCAGACAGTGTAGAGGATGGAAAAGAGGGAGGAGGGCTAAAATATGTTTCACGTTTTCCTGAATTCTTGCTTCCTCACAGGACATAGAGCTCGATCACGCATGTGGTGTTCAATCGCTGTAATTTTGCTAGTGCTGAATCTGATAGTGCTGGCTGGTCTGGGAACCCTCGGGTTAATGTGTAAGTTTCTGGTTTTCTCTGAAGCTATCCATTGGTTTCATTAGACACATCTTGAACGGATCTAGGTTTTAAGATATATCCATATAAAATTTCTGGGTAATTAGAGAGGAAATCAGGTTGCATTTCTATATAACCATATAACATCAATGATTCTCTTAAGGATATTTTAATATCAAATTTCCTCAGTACTAACTACTCAACATACAAATAGTGCTAAAGTCAGTAATTAATGCTTGTTTTTCTAAAAGTTGTAAAATCAGTACAAAAACAAAAGTGTAACTAATTTTACCCTGAGAGTTTTCATGAAGATTTCATTTATTTGTTGAAGTAAATTCTCCATTTCCATGACAGATTTTTATGCTCCACCCCTTCTTCTCTTTGCACACATTTTCTAAAAAGTCATTATTATTTCATTTTTTTCTTCTGAATTTCAAATAGCTGATTATTATCTCCTAAGAATTATAATGATTTCAGGTTAATATAATCTCATTTCATGGCTCTGGCATTTGAAAGACAATTACTCCCAAAGGATAAATCTTATTTTCTAGGACTTCCACAACTGTTCTTGACATTAATGTAGTAATTGGTGGGTGTAGTCTGTTTCCTCTAATATATTTGAGAGCACAAAGTATGACTTTTTCATTCTTTGTATTTATTGTTGGAATGAATGTATTAAATGAATGAATGAATGAATGAATGAATAAATAAATAAATAAATAAAGGAATGTACAAACAAATAACAAACAAACATTAACTAATAGGCTTTGAACATCAAAGCTGAAGTATCTTTATGAGGAAAGACAAATCTTTCTCTACATTTATCAGCATGTTGTTTGACATTTAAGAAGAAATGAGGTCTCAAGTACCTTAAAATAGAGCTTTTTAATAAAAGTACAATACGTGTATGGTATCAAAACTTCAAAATAAAGAAAAACAGAAGAAACTAAAAACAAGTCATAATCCACCAATGAGAGTTAATAGCTGCTACAATATAGGATATGCATTAATATCTTTGGGATCATAGAGTAAATATTTTATATCAAACTTTCAATTAATAATTTAACTAAATCTTCTTATACATATCCCAATTTATTTTATCATATAGCATTATATTGCCTAACGTTTTTGAGTTCTAATATTTGTTTTCCTTAACTCTTCACATGCATTTTCTCAATTAATCTCTATCCCAACCATATCCTATAGCTACATTTTTTCCCCTTATTTTCCAAGGTCAGAGAGCTCAAATTACTTTTCCAATGCAGTACACTTTGTAAGTGGCCACTGGGATATATTTGATCACACATCTGCCATTTCATTTTATATTATGGTTGCAGTAATCTTTGGCCCTTCCTACATTTTTCCAAACCTTGTTATATTGACTGTTTTCTTCTATTCCCTGACTACCATCCCAACTTCTGATCTTTTAAAATATCCATTATTTCTTGGATAATTTAAAGTTTTTTCTAGCCACTCCATATTTTGGGAGCATCTTTCTCAAGGTTGACTGCTTACTTGGAAATACTCTCTGCCTCCTTCCCTCCTCCAAAGGAAGCCCTCATGAGGAAATAGAAAGAGGAGAGCTGTAACAGTAAGAGCTAACACTTCTGGAGTACATTCTTTGTAATATTTTTTTTCTCATTTAATCCTCATAAAACTTAAAAGTTAGAAGTTCTATTAAGTTTCAGGGCTGGCAGGTAAACTAAATCAGTCTCTCTCTAAAACCCAGATTGTATTGTTATAATCCATAAAATGGGCAAGTCGTGAAGTTTTCTGAATCTTCTGAAGTTCTTAGAGCCATGATCTCCTCTATTGAAATTAAATTTTCTTTCTTATTCGGAGACTGATGTGTACCAATTCCACATCCTTAAATTATGGTTGTCGTATCTTTCCAAGAAGCTCAAATTCACAACACTTTGGTTCACAAATATATATATTCTGGTGCCTCCAGTATCAAAAGTGTAATTTCCATTTATATAAACTAACTACTGAATTAATTCCTTTTTTTTTTGTAAATCTCTTTTTCTTTCCAACCTATATGGGTACTTGATGAAACTAGTGCTCAATTGAATAAAACATTTTATCTCAAATAAATTTTAATCTTAAATGTACATTAAGAGTCTTAAGACATTAAGTCTTATGTAGCTATCATTTTTAAAATATGTACTTTCCATTAAATTTTAAAATAATAACTAATGTGCTATTATATAATTTATTGGACTCTAATAATCACCTTGGACTATGTTAAAGTCATTTGCTAATCTCCCAATATTAATTATAGATTACCAGGGATTCATCCAATTCAACTACAAAACATCATATAAAACACCACAGATAATTGAACAGTTGGAGAAAAACCTGAGTTTGTACATGGATATGTATGAAAATGTCTCAAGTGAACACATAATTTTAAAAAATATGTCAGAAAACACATTAAGAATGTTTAATAATTTAGCTTCAAAATACTGTGAAGACTTGAAGCAGAAGTGGAAAGGTAAGTGAATATGCTTTCTCTGTTTCATATCATCTCATCAGTGACTTAGGTCTCTCCTCGGCCTTTACCCTGGCTTCAAAATCTTGGAATATTTCAGAAATCAAAAACATGGATTACTTAGCGGTAATCTACAAATTCTTCTATAAGAAAACACTTTTAATTTTTCCTCAATTAGTTTATTTATATTTTTACTTATTACTATTTTTTGGCAGTGTTGAATTTTACCTGAACCCTGTGATCCTGAAAAACAGCATAATATAAGAAAGCCCCACCCATTGTGTTACTGACCAAGACAGTCTCAACTTTCCTTTAGCATGACTAAAGTTTAAGCAGGCTTCTCCTTGTTTCTAGACCCCTGACCTCCCTCCCCGTGGCTCTTACAGAATCCAGAAAGCATATGTTCCCCCTAGCCGCAACAGAAAATTCAGGACATAGCATCATGTAGTGGACACACCCCATTGCTTGACCTCCCTCTCCAGTACTCCTCTATTAGCTCATTCCAGTCCTTTAAAAACTCTCATGTCCTCTGCTTCAGTGGAGTTCAGCTCTCAACCTCTCTCTCCCCTGTTGTGCTAACCCTCTCTGTTGTGTTTTATGTTGTCTAGTGCAATTATTTTCTTAGACATTATCAAACTAATACCGCCTCTTCGCACACTTCTCTCTCTCTCTCTCTCTCCCTCCTCCCCTCCCTCTCTCTCTCCACCTCTCTCCCTCTCAACTTCTGTTTCTCTCTCAGATTAGAGTCGCTGTTTCTTCAATCCCCATGTCTTCTTTCTTTTTCACACTCTTTTTAAAAACATTTTAATGGAGCTTAGCTGTAAGTTACTTTTTAATAAAAGGTATTTTAGAGATAAATATTGTCTCCTTGCATATCTAGAAAAACCTTTATTTTGACTAGGTATAAATTTGAAGGTTGAAAGCAAGTTTTCCAATGAATATTGGAAAAGTTGCCTCATTGTGTCTTAGCAGACATTGTTGCTAAACAGAAGTCTGATCCCAGTGTGATTTTCATTCCATTTGAAATGACCCTGTTTGAGCTTTGTAAGATATTTTCTTTATCTTAGGGTTGTTAAATATTTAACATATTCTAGACGTGGTTGTTTTCAATAATTAATTGCTGTGTAATTTGTGGGCCTTCTCAATATTAAAGCTGATGTTTTTCAAATCTAGGAGAAACATCTGCTATTATTTATATGGTTTTTCTCCTCCATTTCTTCTGTTCTTTCTGTGACTTCTCAGGTTCGAATGTTAAGATTGGCAGATTGCCATCTTTTCTTTGTTTTGTTTTTTGTTTTCTGGTTTTAAATTCTGGAAGAGTTTCTTAACTTTATTTTTTACTCCTCCTATTGATTATTACTTTTACAATCATATCTTTAAATCTTAGGAACCCTTGTTTTGTAATCACCTAAGTATATTAAAGGAGTATTTTTAAATATCACTTTCTTCTCCCTAAGTTATTTTTTCCTTTAGGGCCAGTTCTTTTTTTTTTTCTTTTTTTCACCTTTTTTTCCTCTATAATGACAATTCTCTTTCATGTGCTGGTATTCTCATACACCCTGTGATTCTTACTTTTCTGTAAATATTCAAGAAATTAAGGGATGGCTGGTGAGGGTTCACTCTATTGTTATTTAAAGAAGATAGTTTTTCTACTAGATCTCTCTAGAGGAATTTTAGCTGGGTATTTTGTGAGTGTAAAGCCAGGGTGGAGGTGTGTGCAGACACCTTTCCCTTTAGGGAGAAGTTGGATATAAAGTATGGCACCAACAAACATAGTTTCTAGAAACCTAAACTTTGCCAGATAGCTCATTCAATTTCTTTAGCGAGGGAACACATTCTCTCTTCCCTTGCAAATTCTATGACCTCTTAAGTGATGTTTCTTTCTTCATTCTTTTCTTTATTGCCTTCTTTCATTAATATATATATCATGCACTTGGGAAAACATGAGAATATAAAGGTTTCTGAGTAACAGAACAGTTCCTCCTCTTGAGTAATATGTAATGTAATAGGAGAAGCAGATAAGTAAAGAGAAAATTGCAATTCAGGGTAATAAGTTGTCAAACATAAATATATGGTGCAAAAAACAATATAATTAAAGGGAACAGTCCAAACTGCATGGGAGAAGTGATGAGACAGATTATGTCACCCTCGGGAAAAGTTCAAGATATTCAGGATGACTCAATGACACGAAACTGAAGAGAATAACAATAGATACAGCTGGAGTGTCATGAGGGACCCTGCCAGCAATGAAAAGGATTTGAACTTTAACCTGGAAGCTATTCGAAAAAGATTGGATTGGCTCATTTTCAGAACGTCTTATAGAAATGTCACTTTGGAAACAGTCAGGAGGATTATAGGTTGTCATAGAAAACCTAGCAGAATAGAAATGTTCTACGGTCCCATTGTAGTAATCCAAACCTTACGTAAGTTTTTTCTCTGGTGGCTTTTTAATAATCCCTTCATTTTCCTCCTATATTTATGAATTTTTTTCTATCTTCAGATTGTTCCAAATCCAAACCCCATTTCTTCCCAGATAATATTCCTTTCTTTCTCTTATATTGAATCATCTCATTCAATATATAACTTTCGTTGATCCTTTCAATATCAAATACAAATGTTGGAAATTACTGGTTTATATGCTTTTTTATAGTATATCTGTGCATATGTATTTTGCATATGTGCATCTATAATCATATCTTTATAGCTGTTCATCATTTTTTTTTTTTTTTCAGAAACTAAATTTAACTTATGCCCACAGTCATGGGTTTGGCATGGGGGTAGCTGTTACTACTTTTCTACTGAACCAAAGACTTTTCAGGAGAGTGACAATGATTGCAGAAACAATAGTTCCTTCCTTATGAGGATTGGCAATGAAGAAAATTGGAATAGAACCCAGGTCTGTATTATGATTTGTGGTTGTTCAACAGAAATGTCTTGCTATTGTTAAGGTACAGGTAAGGGGGATTTGAGTGGTGACATTAATCCTTGGCTCTTCCCATTTAAATGGCCTTCTAGCCCTTTACCCTTGACTCTTCCCTCTGAATGGAGTCACTAGAGAACTCTTATGTCACAAGTTTAAATTGCAAGACTATACAATTATTAGGAAAATGACCAGGCCATCAGACATATTATAACAAGTAAGCTATGAAAGGTATTTCTTTGGTGTTTCCAGTTCCCTGTGATTTCTGGTTCTTGTAGAATATTGTAAGGAGTTATTTCCATTTGGGGTAGATCTTAATCTTCCCCCTTTGGATTGTTTCCAATGAAAAGAAATCATACATTTTGGACTACAGTCCACTTGTAGTTATGTTATCTAACTTATCCCCATGCATGATTTTTATTTAGTGCTATTAAAGCTAACACACAAAGAAACTCATCTGATTAAGTTACAGCCATGCTTATGATTATTTTGTTGTTGCTTTTATTAATATCTGAGTATAGAAAAATATACCTACTTCCCAACAGTGGGATGTTAAAAACCCTCACTATCTAAATCCCCCTCCAATCTATTTGTTTAATTATCTATCATGTATAATGTGCTCCAGCTCCACAGATTTTGGCATCACCAATTACCTGAATGTGGTCAATGCTTTTGTGATTTTGCCATTTTTGGTCCTAATATGTAAACTGTTCTTCCTTTCCTTTTGCACAAAACTAATCCAACTCATTTTCAACTTGCAAACTTATTGCTTCATTAAATGTGTGCTTCAACCACAATAAGCAGAATTAGTGGCTTTCTCTTTCATACTCTCACAGTATTATAATTTTAATTAACAGCTTTAATGTGATTATTTTCCCTGCTAGATTTTTTACCTCCTGTGTCTTGTTCATAATTATATGCCTAGTATTTTGTTTTCTAATATGATTTCAGTGATCCATTTAAAATTTGTTCAGTTAGCATCTGATGAGTAAGTGAATGAGTGAAAAAATGCTAAATCACTCTTGCCAAAGAGTCTATACAAAAGTTGAAGAGTGTATAGTTAAATGTAAAAAGGAAATTAATTCCAAGAGTAGCTTGTCCATAGATGGACAAGAATTTTTATGGACACACATAGAAACTCTCATGACCTTCATGTAGCAATTTGAAGCCTTGAGTTCATCCTTTTTTAAACAACTGTATCTAACATATTTAGGAACAACTAGCTAACATCATTATACATTTTAATGCTACAAAACTCTGTTAAGGTATCAAATGCACTCACCCAGAGCCTTGCCTCTTATAAGCATTTGAGTAGCAGTGTTAAATGGTGATTTTTTTGTTGTTTACATCTCTCTATTGTCAATCTGCTCTATGGAATATCTTGATCACTGGGAATAGAGTCATTAGTGGCTTTTAATCTAATCAGATTAGAAAATCAATTCCCCAAACCCCAGAACCAACTCAGAAATCTTGTCCTTAAAAATCTGTTTCTCAAAAACAAAGAGTGCCTAGTACCAAAACCTGTATTAGCTAGGGTTCACCAGGGAAACAGAACCTACAGGAATTGATTCTTGTTACTTGGGGATTCAATAGGGCAAACCACAAGCTAGGAACTCCAATGAAGGTTTCTGTGAAATCCCCAGGAGAAGCTGGCTGGCTGAAGTAGAGCTAAAAATTCTTCTTTCTGACTGCTGAAATCATCAGTTCACCCTTTAAGGCCTACAACTGATTGGATGAGACTTCTCTCATTGCTGAAGATAATCTCCTTTGTTGATTGTTGAGGTAGTCAGACATAGATGCAATCAACTAATGATTTAAATCCATAAAATAACCCCACAGTAACCTTCAGCTGGACATTATAACCTGGCCAAGTTGACACATGAACTTAACCATGACAACCCCGACCATGAGAAGATAATTTTCACTTTCTGTAAGAGGATTCTGCCGGTGATACATTTCTTGCTGCACTCACTCTACTTAGTGTAGAATTGGTTGTTTATTTACTCATTCGTTTGGAAATATTTTTCTTCAATACTTGCTTATTGTTTCAACACCTGTTTAAGTTACAAATAAATACATATGGATTTATTTAGGGGCACAACAAAGGGACTTTATTCAAAAGTGTGAGTCCCTTCTTACCTCATAACATTTGTCTGGACACCAGTAATTAGTCCTGGTCTAATGTTTGATCCATTCCCTACCCTTCATATCATAAGTGCTGAATTTTTCTCTTTATGATTTGTTAAATGCACAAATTACCATTTCTACTACCAGCCAGAGAGAAATGAGTGAGTTTAGTTCTTGACTTAACTCAGTAAAATGTTACATCAAGAATTCTCTATATACTAGTAAAAAATGAGGTCAAGTTGAAGTTTGATGATCCAGCTAGATTTCCCAAGCACTGCATCACCTTTAATAGCTCCATAACAACTTATAGGTCCAGAACACACATCTAGACTGAAGCCAAGAAAAGGATATGAAGCTAGTGACATAATTAATACTTGATGTTTGTATCTATAAGCTGATGATTATAATCAGCTTCTTGGTATGGGTCAGTTTTCATAGTTTCAAAGGAACATTCAACATAGCTCTTAGCCAGTCATGTTTGGTTTGCCTAAAAGTCCCAGCTTACATCCTTAGTCTTAACATACTACCAAATAGTTATTTTTAATTTTCAAAAGGGGTCTTAGTTTGGACAATACATATTATGGTGGTCAAATGACTAGAAGAGAGGTTGACATCGTCATCCTAGTTAGTTATTATCACAAGTTTATGGAAGACCTCTCAAGCCATTAAAGTGACAAGTGGCAGGAATCACGTCAGTCCTATATCCCTTCTGCTAAGAAATCTATTCAAGATTGAGTAAAATGGTGACCCTCTAGTTAAAAATATTTACTAGGGAAAATAAAAGCCGTCTATAGGGGCAATTTGGGGCATTCCTCAAGGATCTTTTGGAATTTTGGAATTGTTTGGAATTCCTCAAACAATCTTTTGGAATTTTTAAACAGGTCTTGAAGAATACAACAACTAAGCATAGAAGAATATAGATATAGATATAAAGTTGTATAAATATATACTCCAGAACACTTACTAGTGAGGGTGATCAACTTATATTTAAGTGCAAATTATTTTATTTAAATATAAAGTTAAAGTTTGAAAAGTAGTACATCTGTGCCAAATGGAAAGTGAAAATTCTGAATAAAGAAGCTAGAGAAAGCTGCAGATAAATGATTAATCACAAAAAATAAGTAATGATTTGATACATAGGCAATCAGGAAAGTATTCCATATAAGGAACAGCATCCAATGCTCCAAAAATTTGAAATAGTATGACCTTTCATAATGCTAACATGTAGACACTTTAAGTCTGGCTGAAATGTAAGCTTTTTCCAGTAGCTTGATAAAAAAAAAAAAAAAAGTAGCCTTTGTAAGAAAGGAAATACTTAGAAGTGAAGGCCTACTTGAGAAGATCCTCCATTGTTGTAAACTATTATTTTGATAATTTTCTTTTTAAAGAGAAAAACAGCTGAGTCAGTGAAACCAATTCATAAACAGGTAAGAAGTTAAGAAAACCTTAGAGGTATAATTGTTTTGTACTAAGAGCTAATCAGAGATGAATGAAGGAGGAGAAGATGATTAGAATGACTCAGTTTTCTGTCTTGGATGACTTGTAGTTACATTTATACACAAAAAGAAATATTATCTGTTCTGTGCATGGTGTTTTTGTGATTGGGACTAATATTTAGTGTAATTTTTAGCATGTCAAATTTATGGTGCCTGTGGGAATCACATGGGCATAGAATGCAGTTGAGCTTGGAGCTCAATGAATGACTGTAATGGATTTATATATATATAAATATATATATCACTTTATAAATTTGCTAAATATTAATTGCTTACCAACCATTTAATAATGATTAAAATGTACTTTTAATTGGGGATACCAGATAAATAAGACATTGATCCCCCATCATCAAAGGGAATGTAAGCTTGGTAAAGAAGATTTTGGGTCAATAAAACCAAAAAAGAATAGGTAGATTGAGAAAAGGAGAAGTCTAACGATATAAACCCAGATATTCCCACTTTAAGGTATAGGAAGCTAGAAAACTAACACAAGTGTCTAAGAATAAATGATTAAAGAAATAGGGAAAGAACAAGAAAGAATGATGTCATGGAAGCCAAAGAAGAAGAGTTTCAAGAATAATTTAATCAACAGAAAAAAAAACGCCTCAGAGAGGAGAAATAATATCCTAAGGTACTCTACCATACGATGATTATTTTTTATAAGCCACACACTGGACAAGACTTTATGTATGACATTTCATTTAACCTCAAAACACACTATGATATAAGTATGATTATCCCTAAATATCAGATCAGGAACGTGTGGCTCATAGAGGGTAAAACCATTTTTCAAGATCATATGACTAATAAGCAGCAGAACATAGACTTAAATCCTGGTCTGCCTATCTCCAAAGCCCAAGGTAAAGCCTAAAAATAAACATTCATTAACAATTAGAAGATGACTCTGGCAAGAGTACTCATAAATTAAGTGATATGGGTTAAATATTGACTATATTTCATTAGTCTTCAAACAAATATTCCTTAAGGATTTATGAAGGACAGTATATGGGCTAAATGCTGAGGACAGAATAATTAATCTTATCCTCCTAAATCTTACAAAAAAAACTTATTATCTGAGGTGAAGCATACCATCAATCAAGAATTATGCAAATGGTTATTTAACTGCAATTGTGATGTTACATACACTACACATAAAAAGTATCGTGCTCAAAGAGGATGGTCTTGCAAACAGAATGAGGAAGAAACAATAAAATAAACTATAAACTATAGATTATTCGCCTAATAATCTTGGAAGCTAATTGAAAGCAAAATATATTTTACATCTCGACAGAAAAGTCAGTGTACCCAGCAGAGTACTTAAGGCATTATTTACTTACATCAGGGCAGGAGCCAGTGGAGAAGGAAAGATGAAAAGATCAGGATAGTGATGGGTAAATTGGAAAAGAATGGGCATCTAGTGAAAGGTTAGCGTTGAATAAATGGAAACCAATTCCACAGAATGTGAAGAAATAAAACTAGAATCTCTGCAGATACAGACATGTTGGTAATTTGGGGAGTGGGGATTTAGAAGATCATCTGATGACTTCCAATTTGCCTATAAACTAGGAAGCTGCAATGTGATCATCTGCTGAATTTTAGGAAGTAATGATGGTGTTAAGTAGAAAGCTTAAGAAGAATAAAGAAAATTTGAAAATTATACTAAGGGAAAAAGGAGACGGAGCCAAGAGAAGGTGAAAGGACTGTTGAGTAGAATTTTAATGGCATGAACCTGGCTCAGTTGCACTGGAATGAGCTCTTAATGGTACAAAGGAGCTTTAACTGGTATGTTTCTTTTGTTTATAGCTGTTCATTAGATGTCTTCCATCACCTTCGTCCTGGCTGAATTTGACTTGTACTTTCAACGAGAAAAATCAGACAGCACAGAATGGGTCAGAACTCTGCACTGACCTGTGAGTTCTCTGCCACTTTCTTCCTGTCAGTCATAAAGGAATCTTTGGTAGTACTAATTTTCAAGATGTTTATCTGACAGTCTTCCCCAAAATATGGTCCAAAGATGTATATACAGAAGGCAAAAAATTCTGGCACATTTGTCTGTCCCTCAGACAATTCTTTTTTGGTAAAAGAAATCTATTCCATGTAGAACGAGCACATCAGAATTGAGATCACAGGAGATAGATATTCAGGAGCTGTGCCCTGCCCTTCCTTTCACTCTAATGCCTCTAGCATTCCTAAGATATTCAACAACAGAGAGAAGATTTAAGGACATAGTCAATGAGGGTCAAGAATATTGCCCTGTACTGTAGGCAAGTGTCCCTTTGAAGTGAAGAAAACTCTGTTTTGTTTTTGCTCCTTTGCATTTTGTTTAAGTAAGACAAGTTATACTTTATTTACACTTTTATAAAAGAAGATTTTCACAGTATTTTAAATGGTTTATAAACAGGGTGTCCATATGATCTATTGTCCAAACCAGAACATTTCTGAGAGTGATAGTACACACTACATCATTAATTACAACCAGACATGTCCTGGGCAAACCAAGATAAATGGTTACCTGACTATACTGCCTCCTACTAAGTGACCTCTTGGGTGAACTTGGTAACAGATTTTCCAGAGAGAGCTTCAGGTCACAGATACCTGAGGACTTTCACAAATTCTTACGATAGTTTAAAGAAAAATAACCATTGCTGGTGTTATTTTGTCCCGCTTTAACTAAAATAAACAATAAAATAATGGTAAGTTTGGAGAATAATATATTTGACTTATGGAGTATTGTCTGACATCCAAGATAAATGAAGCAAATAACAAATGACTCTTTCTTTTTCTTTAAAACAGGCTTAACATCCCCATAAATATTTCTAGTGTTGAAACGGTGAGATATGAAATATTCGATGGAACAGAAATAATTGGAAGTTCTAATGAGTCTAATAGTTACTATATTTGTGAAAAGGAAGTAACTGTGTCAAATTGTCAGTTCCAGAATAA
Organism: Tolypeutes matacus; assembly: GCA_026826555.1. Lineage (NCBI taxonomy): Eukaryota > Metazoa > Chordata > Mammalia > Cingulata > Chlamyphoridae > Tolypeutes > Tolypeutes matacus. The sequence continues at coordinate 2,206,550 of JAKSZT010054550.1, forward strand.
TACAAGCACCTATGGTTTATAACCATACAATGAGACAGGAAAAGAACACACCAGGTGAAGGCATTGTGAAAGCCATCTTTCTAATCAGAGTGAGAGGAACTTATTTTGTGAGCCTTACAACTTCACTTTGTCAAAACCTTAAAGTTTCTCTTACTGTCAATTATAAATGTATAGGGAAATGGTAAATAGTAAAGCTAATATTACTTAGTACGCTGAAATTGAAAGCATTAGAAACATTGAAAATTAAAGTGCTTTATTTTATCAAAAGTAGTATGAACAGTGATTGTCTTCTTGTTGTATAACTCACTGTATGGGGTGAAAATTTTTTCTATGCCTCGGCATATGGGTATACTTCTTTCTAAGTCTGGATCAGCTTTCAATGCTTTATATTTTGTGTTTTCCATGTTGTGAAATATCTCTAGGAGTTCCTTTACTATGAAGGTTATTTGTTAGTGTCACTTCCCTTACGATATCATCATCTACCTTATCATGGACACTTTCTGCATTTACATCAATTTCAACACTCCCATGACCAGCTATTTCTTCTTTAACTCTAGATTCTACTCAAATCCTGCAAAGTTATTTGTTCAGTGCTGTAAGTTTCTACTTACAGTACTGATATTATTCACTGTTACTTCCTTCTAGTATGCATGAACGTTTTCAATCACATGCTTTATGTTATACTTCCTCCAAAATTCAGCTAAAGAAATTGCAGGATTTCCAGTCAAAGTGTCAACAGCCTATCCAAATGTTAAGATAATAGGTTTTAAGAGTTGAAACAACTATTGGTCCATTAGCTGGATTAAAAAGTTTAAGTTTGGTGGCAAAAAAAAGCAAATTTTCACATTTTCATTCTAGTCCCTAAGAGATTCTGGCTTACCAGTAACATTATCCAACAGTACCAGTGCTTTAAAAATTAAATTATTTTGCCTACAGTAGTATCTCTACCTCTGGGAGACAAAGAGGACAAACATCTGTATGCTTTTCTGTCTGTATGTGAACTGAGTCAGAGTCTCAGTGACCATAGGTAGACCTTGAAAGAAGTGACAAGATTGGTTACTGATCATCATGACCACCTGTTACTCACATAGCAGCACCATTTTCACTTTATGCAATTACACACAGTTGATATACCATGACAAATGAAAACTTGAGCCATCTGTTGGGGGACGTCTGTTAATTTATTAGACCATGCTCAGTAAAATCTGTGCATAGCAGAACCTTGCAAGGCGAGAGGTGCCTGTACTTCCAATACATATCAGTCAGTGTGTAATTATAGTACTTTCATTGAATTCTGTAAATTATAGCAATTTTTAAATCCCATGATCTCTGCTTTAATCTTAATCTCATTATTATGTCTGCGTATGGCACTGGAAATTAAGAAGAGCAATGACCTTGTGTCTTTGCTCTAGCTGCTCTCAACATGCATCAGTAATATACTAGTAAAAAAAATTTTCTGATGTACCTTTTAACTCAGATTTGTTACAACTTGGTAAAAAATATATATTTCATCAAGTCCCCACATTATAGTGAGTAGAACTAACACAGCTGGTTTATAAATATGATTGTGGCTGAAAGGTGTAGTCTAAGGGCATAAATGTCCATTGAAAGAAAGCTAGGGAATAATCTAAGATCTGTAGAACATAGTGAAGCTGCTGGTGGATAATGATTGTGGTTCATAGTACAAATACAAGAATGTTCTTCTATGAACTAGAACAAATGTACATCACTATCACAAAGTGGTGAGAATATAGCGATGCATGGGGAAAATATAATTTAGGTAGCTTATGTACTATAGTTAACAGAAGTATTATAATATTCCTGCATCAGTGCCAAAGAAAGTACTGATTCGGATCTGAGGGTAAATAATGCAAGGGTGAGATTTTTTTCTTTTAGATGAAGGAAGACATTCTAAGGTTTAGTGGGTAAAACAGCTCTGTGTGAGATGGGGAGCCACTGAGTGTGTACTCTGGATGGATTATACAAGGCATGGCACTATAACACAATGAACCATGTGGTGGATGATGAACTATAACAAATGTATAATACTAATACATGGTGTTAATAATAGGGGGGTGGATGGAAAAATATACCAAATATAAGCTATAAACCATAGTCAGTAGTAATATTTTGATGATGTTCTTTCATAATCGGTAAAAAATGTTCCACAATAATGCAAGGTATTGGTGGAGGAGTAATTCTGCATGTTTTGCATGATTGTTTAGTAAGCTTACAACTTCTCTAATAAAAAATGTATTAAATTATACATCTATATATATTTCAGTGCTTTCTTGTTTAAAAGCTATTTAGTTTCTCTTTAGTCTTCCTTTTAGTTACATTCTTTCTTTGTGCTACTGTAAAGTTCACGTGAAATATTGGAAATTCATGTTCCAGAGAACTTGGGCAAACTATTCACGATAGTGAGGACCTAACATTTATTGCATCATCATGCTTTCTTTCCATGCGTTGCTATATATTTATCACACCTGTACATTTCTCAGACATGAATTTCTGAAAGATTGTATCTGATATCTTGAGAGATAAGGAAAAAACATTTTTATAAATTCTAGAAACATTCAGTTTCTGATTGAAGAAGAAAAAGAAGGAAGAGGATGAACAGAAAGAGAAACCTCTAAATGAATTAGAAATAGTAGCATATTTTAGCATAAAGAATGTATATTTGATATTATAGTCAAATGAAACAAAGTAGTGATTCTCTCCATTTTGTAATAACCAAAATGATTTCATCACCATTATTATTTAACATAGCACTAGTATTCTAGCAGGCAAAACAAAAGGAGAAAAAAAGAAAAATTAGTGGTGCCTGATTATAAAATGGAAGGCAAATATTATTTCTAGATTTGTAGAAATTAAATATGATATAGAAAAAAATGACTGAAAACTATAGGACATAAGGTAATTCTTTAAGCTAGGCTTAGATTCACAACAAATAGCCAAAATATATACCTTATTATATACAAGTAACACATAGTTAGAAAATCTAATGAGATAACAAATAACACAAAATATATATAATTTGTGACTAAATTAATAAGGGATATAAAAAGATGAAAATTTAAAATTCTGGTGAAAGGTACCAAGAAGACATGAACAAAAGGAGAGATGTAATTTATGCTTGGCTAGAAGTATTCAACTTTTAAAAAGCATCACTTTTCTTAGATTAATAAATAAATGGAACGCAATTACAATAAAAATTCCAGAAAACATCCATAAAAATCAATATTACTTTTGCAATATTTTTAAAATAATTGAGTTTCTTTGGGATATAATCCCATGCTAACTCTAGCTAAGTGGACTAGTTTTATTAATATCCCATGTATTATCTACTATTTTTTTAAGAGTAAACATACATTATTTTTGGTATTTAAAGTAAGTTCAAATAATAAATAAAAATTAATATTTGAAGCATGTTCCATTTTGTAATCATGCCATTCTTTTTCTCCAGACTGTTCATTTTCAACAGTGAGAATTCTATGAGGGATTTATCAAGATAATAAAGTTGATATAAAAGAAATTCCAAAATCTAGCCCTAATCATCTCTTTTACTTATATGTGCAAATACTCTGACTCATTCATTAAAAATAAATTTTACATATGAAAAAAGTCAATCTCACTTTTAAAAAAAGTACAAATTGAAAATTCTCTGAGTGTGGCAAAATATTCTGTTGGTGAGACTGTGGGTAAATAGGTGCTCTGGTACATTACTGGTGGAACTGAAATTGAGGAGAATTTTGCAAAATTATATATGTGGAAATCCAACCTTGAAGAATCCATCCCAAAGGCACAAAAAAAAAAAAAAAAAAAGACTACATCTGCATGCATAAAGCTATTCCTAAGAGAATCTTCTTTCTGTGTAATAAGGAAAGACTTAAAACTACACAAATGTACATGGATTGAGGACTGGGTTGTGTAAACTCTTGTGTACTCATACAATGAAGCACTAAGCTGCTTATAGTGTTAAAATTTATTCCCAAGATATATTGTTAAATGACAAAGCAGAAAGCAGAAGAATGTTTGTAGTATGTTACCTTTTATTTAAGACAGCATGGGAGTATATAATATAAATAGACATGCAAATACACATGTAATTTTCTTATATTTTAAAAAATAATTATAGGATAAACCAAAACTAATGAAAATGTAGTTTGATTGCATTTTAATGGAAGTCTAACTTGCATTAGAGTTTGTCATATGAGTCCTAATATTATTAAAATAATGTTAGACTTTGGATTTTAAAGAAATACATATTTTATATATTTTTAAAAAGGCAATTATTAAAAAGAAAAGGGAAAATGTACCAAATTGAAATAAATAAGCCCAAATATGTTTGCAAAAGCACACAGAGAAGAGTTAAGTGATATTAAAATATGATATTTTGATTGTACATCTCTGGTGAGATAAAATCTGAAGACCAAAAAAACAGAATCATAAATTTACTGAATGAGATGATTTACAGTCTATGAGATATGGCACTGAGAAATGTCCAAATATATCACATTTAGTTTGCATTGGCATAATTGAATTTTCTTCTTTTAAAGGAAATGAGCATTGAAAGCTAAGTTCAATAACAGATAAATTAAATACATGTTTTCAGATGAGTGATTTTTTTTAATTGAAGTGAAATTCAGAAAACTTAAAATTAACCATTTTAAAATATATGATCCAGTGACATTTAATATATTTACAAGGTGCAATCACCGGCAAAGTTCCAAAGCATTTCCATCACCCCAAAATAAAACCCTGTGCCCCTTAAACTGTCAGTCCCATCCTCCTCTATTCCCAATCCCAGGTAACCACCAATCAGTTTTCTCTCTTTGGATTGACTGATTCTGGATATTTCATATAAATGAAATCACCTTTTGTGTCTGTCTTCATTCACTCAGCACAATGTATTTAATAGGTTCAACCACGTGGTAGCACATTTCAGTACTTCATTTCTGAATAATATTGTTTGCTGAATAATATCCATTGTATGTATGTACCAAATTTTGTTATCCATTTATCCCTTGATGATTGTTTTCAACTTTTGACCACTGCAAATAGTGCTGCTGCTATGAACATTTTTGTACAAGTATCTATTTAGGTATATATTTTTTCCAAATCTTTTGTGTGTATATCTAGCAGCAGAATTGATGGATCATATGGTGATTCTGTTTGAACTTTTGAGGAAACACCAAACTGAATTTTACTACCACACTATATTGCATTCTCACCAGCAAAGCACAAGTGTTTCAATTTCTCCACACTTCTGCCAACACTTATTTTATGTATATTTTAAAAATTATAGACATCTTAGTGGAAGGAAGTGCTATCTTTGTGTGATTTTGATGTGCCATCTTTCATATTATTGTCCCAGCACTATTTGTAGAAGAGACTTGTTTCTTCAATGGATGGTCTTGGAAGACTTATCAAAAATCAATTGACCATATACAACTCAACAATAAAATGGCAAGCAATCCAATTACAAAATGGGCAAAACACTTAAATAGACATTTCTCCCAAAAGAAAATACAAATGGTGAAAAAGCACATGAAAAAAATGGTCAATATCATTAGCTATTAAGGAAATGCAAATCAAGACTACAATTAGATATCCTGTCACACCTCTTAGAATGGCCTTTATTTTAAAAAATCAGAAAACTACAAGGGCTGGAAAAGATTTGGAGAAATAGGAACACTCCTTCACTACTGGTGGGAATATAGAATGGTGTAGTCTCTGTGGATGACTTTTGGTGGTTCCTCAGGAAGCTAAATATAGAATTGCCATATGATCCAGCCATCCTTCCACTAGGAATATATCCAGAAGAACCGAAAACTGTGATGCAAACACATTTGCACACTGATGTTCAAAGAAGCATTATTCACAATTGCCAAAAAATGGAAACAACCCAAGTGCCCATCAACCGATAAATGAATAAACAAAATGTGGCATATACATATGATGGAATACTATACTGATGTAAGAAGAAATAAAATTGGGTCACATACAACAACATGAATGAAGCTTTAGGACATTATTCTGAGTGAAATAAGCCAGGCAGAAAGGGATACATGTTATATGGTCTCACTAATATGAACAATAAACACATGAAGATAAAACCTAGAGTATAGGTTACTAGGAGATAGGGTTGAGGGCTGAGAAAGTATACTGATGCTTAATGTATGTATAATTTCTAATTAGCTTGACAGTAAAAGTGTGTAAATGGATATAATTGATGGTAGCACATTATAGTGAGTATAACTAGCACATGGTTTATAAATGGGATTGTGGCTGGAAGGGGGAGTTTAGAGACATAAACGTCAATTGAATGAAAGCTAGAGAATAATCTAAGGACTAAATAACATATTGAACCTGGTGGTGGATGAGAATTGTGGTTAATAGTACAAATACAAGAATGTTCCTCTATGAACTAGAACAAATGTACTTAACTATTACAAGGTGGTAAGAATATGGTGATGGGGCGTGGGAAAATACAGCTAATGTAACTTACGGCTATAGTCAGCCATATTGTAATATTCTTGTGTCATTGTCAAAGAAGGTACTATATCAATCCCAAGGGTCAAAAATAAGGGGGTATGGGAATTTTTCTTTTGGACTAAGGAAAATGTTCAAAAACGTATTGAGGTGGTGACTGCACAACTCTGTAATGAAAGTGAAAGCCACTGAATGTACACTTTGGATGGATTGTACAAGGCATGGGATGGTATTACACAGTGAATCATGTGGTAGAAGATGGACTGTGGTTAACAGTACAAAAATGAGACTGTAACAAATGTACGATACTAATATAAGGTGTTAATAATAAAGATGTGTGTGAAAAAATATATCAAATGTAAGCTATGGACCATAGCTAGTAGTAATATTTTGATGTTCTTTCATAACCTGTAACAAATATTCTGCAACAATGCAAAGTATTGGTGGAGGGGTGCTGAATGGGAATTCTGCACGTTATGCATGGTTGCTTTGTAAGTTGGTATATATATATACCAATTGGCCATAGATATATGAGTTTATTTCTAGACTCACAATGTGATTCCATTGGTCTATATGGCTATCCTTATTTACTACCACAGTTTTTATTTTTGCAACAATGTAACAAATTTTGAAACAGGAAACAGAGGCTCCTCCAATTTTGTTCTTCATTTACAGGATTTTTGGCTATTCTGGGTCCCTTGAAATTCCATAAGAATTTTAGGATAGGTTTCCCCATTTCTTAAAAAAAAAAAAAAGGCCATTGTAATTTTCATAGGTATTGCGTTAAATCTGTAATTGCTTTGGGTAGCACTGCCATCATAACAATATTAAGTCTTCCAATACATGAACTTAGGATGTCATTTCATTTATTTAGGCCTTCAATTTCTTTCACCAATGTTTGCAGTTTTCAGTCTACAATTCTTTTACTCCTTGGTTGTATTTATTCATAGTTATTTTATTCCTGTGGATATTGTTGTAAATAGAATTGTTTACTTAATTTCTTTTTAGACTTAACCATTGCTAGTGTATGGAAATTCAACTGATTTGCAAGTGTTTACTTGTTCCCTGCAACTTTGTTGAATTTGTTCTTTAGCTCTAACAGGTTGTTATTGATATTGTGCTTTTTGAAATAAATTCATGGCACCTGCCAATACACATCATTTTCTTCTTCCTCTCCAATGTGGATGCCTTTTATTTCTCTTATTCCCTAATTTCTTTGGAGAGCACTTCCAGTACAATATTGAATAGAAATGGTGGAATTGGCAATCTTTATTTTGTTTCTGATCTTGGGACAAAAACTTTCAGACTTTCACCATTAAGAATAATGTTAGTTGTGGGTTTTTCGTATATACCCTTTGTTGGGTTGAGGAAGATTCCTTCTATTTCTGGTTTAAGTGTTTTTTATTATGAAATGTTGTGAGATTTTGTTAAATGTTTTTTCTGCATTATTTGAGATGACTGTGTGTTTTTTTTCCCTTCATCTGTAAATGTGTGTGCTGAATGATTGATTTTTATATCCTGAACTACCTTTGCATTCCTGAGACAAATCCCCTTTGGTCCTGATGTATAATCCTTTTTATATGCTTCTGCATCTGGATTGGATTTGCTAGTATTTTGTTGAGGACTTTTTTTACGTACATTCATGATTGAGAAGGAATGAAGTCCTGGAACTTTTGGTGGAGATATCTGGTTTCATGCACTTGAAAATACTGAAAACCCTGTTATCATGATTATCCTGGGCCTGAGGAGGCATCCCACTCCAACATGGCTATCCCTCCGCCCCTTGACTGAATATGATGTTTTGCAAAATATCATGTGCTCCCCAACAGAATATCTACCCTCCCCTCCCCTCTGTCTACCAGAGAAAAAGTAAATGTCAAGTCACAATGTAATCCAGGCAGATGGAAGGAAAAGACCAAGCTTGGTTCACAGATAATTCAGTTCATTATATGAGTCCAAGTTGAAAATGATCTAGTGTTGCACTCCAACCATCCCTGAAGGACAAGAGACAGGTAAAACTCTTGAACAAAGCATTGTGCAGTAAGCATGATTATTCATTCTTTGTGTACAGAAGTCTCCTAAGAAAAGAATATATCCAGGTTCATGAACAATGGCAATAGTATGACTAGTTGGTTAAGATCCTTAAAGAAGAATGATTGGGTTATGGAGAAAAAGAAGTCTTGAAAAAAGGCATGCAGTTAGACTTACAGGACTGAGGAAGAAATATGAGGATCTTTGTATTGCATGTTAATGCCCAGAAAAGCACTAAACAACCAACCAGACAAAATAACCCAGATGGTTGCCATCAGCCAACCTCTGTTTTGGACTATCCCAGTGCTATAAAAATGCACACATGAATGAAATGGTTTTGGTGGTAGGTATGAAAACTATACATGAGTCCAATATCTTGGGCTTGCATTCCCCAAGGTTGATCTAGCTACTGCCAGTGCAGAATGTCCAACCTACTGGCAACAGAAAACAGTAGTGAGGCATTGATAGAGCACCAACTCTTGAAGAGACCAACCCATCACTTCATCAAAGTTAATTACATTAGATCCTTTTGACCCTGAAAGGAGCAACAATTTCCATTGCCAGGAATAGATTTATATTCCAGTTATACATTTTTCTTTCTTGCCTATAAATCATTGTCCAGAACCACAATCTGAAAGCTTAATGAATGTTTCCTCAACCGTTATGGGATGTAGAATAATATAATTTGATCCTAAGAGTCCCATTTAGAGCATAAGGAAGTATGGCATTGGGCAGAGGACTATGGGAGCCACTGATTCTCTCACATATTTCACTTCTCAGAAATGCTGACTAGATAGAATGAAGATCCAAGTGAAGCAACTTGGACATGAAATCCTGCAAGGATGAGGCAATATTTTCCACAAGGTAGAATATACCTTCAATCAACAATTTTTTTTTTTAGTGCTATGTCACAGTAGGTAGAATACATGGGTCTGGAAATCAGTGGGTGGAAATAGGAGTGTATCTGTTTACCATTACTACCACTTACCCATTTGGGGAATTTGTACTTCTTGTCCCCACAACTCTAAGATCTGTAGATCTAGAGGCCTTGGTTTCCAGAGGTATAAAACTTCACCAGGAATCATGTGAACTTTCAGTTATGGCTGCTACCTTGGACTATTCCTGCCAAGAGAAAAGAAAGAAAGAAAGGGTCATTTCCCAGACAGGTGTAATTAACCCTGATTATCAGGAGAAAGTGAGGCTATTGCTGTATAAGAAGGAAAATGAAGCAATGTTTGGCACTCATCTACTCGGATAACTCTTGGTACTCCCTCACTAAATTTTGACAATTAATAGATAAGCTCAACAGAAATGACCTGAAAAAGGTATGTAGACAAGGGATTTAGAGCTGATAACTATCTTGGTTACTACACCAGGTAAGCCACATCAACCAGATGTGAATCCATTTAAGGGTTAGTGGAATTTAAAATTGGTAGTGAAGGGAGAAGGCTATGAATATTTAGCTACAGTGATTGTGACCATAGTTTGTCTTCTTGTGGGTTGCACCAGGAAAGAGATCAACCACAATGCTGGAGGAGCTGGTCATAGAACAGTTTTATATTAAACATATAAATCCAAGCAGTGCAAGAATAAGCTGTGGTAGATGCTATGGTACACAGTCTAGATTGCCCCTTCAGGACCAAGGTACTCAGTTCCCCAGCTACCACGAGTGTTAGCAGCTGGGTCTCTCTCTGGGACTTGCTCTCAAACAAAGAGGACCAGCTCTCTTGAGGACAACCCACATCAAATGACTGGTTTATGTGGGAGCTACAAAGGCCCAGCCCTCTTTCCTCAAGGGCTGCAACTTTGAGGGGCTATCCTAGCTCAGGAATTCCCCATAGGATCAGCCAAGATCTCTGCTGCAACTATTATACATTGTGGTTCAACATTTCTCTTTACCCAATGGTGCTTCCCTCATACTCAAGCTTATTCTCCAAACCATTTACTATGAAAGTTTCTACACTGAAATATCAGACTATCAGTGTCTATGTCCTAGGGGATGTTAATTATAACAAAAACCAAAGTGATTATTTTCTTGCCCCATTAGACATAATGACTACCAAATAATACTGGTAATTGTAAGGTATAAAGCTCTATCACTAACTAGCTATCAGAATGGTTCTAGTATACTTGACCTATCTGTGATTCAGAATTTATTAGCAAAGCCCTGAAAAAATTAGGGCTTGTAATACCAATGTAATACCAATGAGCCCAAGATTATAAAATCAACTGCCTGCTTTGAGCTGGAAAGGCAAAATGAGTAGTGAAGAAAGTGGGAGTCCTGGAATCATGAGAATAGTATTTTGACCAGCTAGTTAATTCTATTTCTTGGACAATTTAATTTTGCACTTTGACTCCATTTCCCTATACATAAAATGAAGAAGATAAAATTCTAAGATGGTTTAGTTTATTGCACTTTTCTAAATATAATTATTGGTATTGGTTTCTTTATTATTTCATAATTAGAAAAAAACAGAAAATCTGAAAAAATTCTACTTTAATTAATAATGTAGAATAATTTGAAACGCTGCAAAATTATCCGTTTATTTTTTTCCCAATACACTTTAATATTTTTCCTTTTGTCCTTCAAAGTTTTAGCCTCTTCGCTTATCAGTTCTGTTTTATCACTATCCAATGCATTAATTGTGCTTTGATGCTTATTGATCCTTTCCTTGACTTTTCTGTAAGAATTTTTACTGTTCTTTTTCTAATTTCTCAAGCTGAATTTATATATATAAATATATATATGCTTAAAACATTTTTTTAAATACTTAGATTACATAAATGTTACATAAAAAATATAGGGAATTCCCATATTCCAGAGTCTCTACCCCTTCCACGTTTTCCCACACTAACAACATCCTTCATTAGTGTGGTAAATTTGTTACAATTGATGAACATATGTTGGAGCATTGCCACTAAGTGTGGATTATAGTTTACATTGTAGTTTACACTCTCTCCTGCACAATTTTGTAAATTATGACAAAATATATAATGGCCTATATCTGTCATTCCAACATCATTGAGGACAATCCCAAAGCCCTGAAAATACCCCCATATTTCAACTATTTTTCCCTTTCCCTCCCCTCAGAACCTCCAGTGGCCACTGCCTCCACATCAATGATAAAAGTTCTTCAATTGCTAGAAACACAGTTAAGTCTATAGTAGAATAACAGTAAGTCTACTCTAGTCCATTGTTCATTCCCCAACCCGGAGGATTCTGGGATGGTGATGCCCACTCTGCCTCTAATTGAGAGGGGACTTAGATCCCATGGGGCAGATGGAAGGGACTATCTTGCTTGCAGTTGCAGACTCTCTCTGTTCCTTGGGATGGGTGTTGTCCATCATCATCACCTTGTTAGTTGTCCTTGGTGAGTCCAATGAACTGGAAAGTAAGTATTGCAACTTTGTTGAGATTCAGGGCCCAACTGGTACATGGACAGCCCAAAGATTTAGGTCTCTTGGGCATACACCTATCAACTCTAGTACTAAATATAGGCTCAAATAGAAGGGGCAGAAGAGCCACGTGTAGGGAGACCATAACTGGGTACAACTCTGTCACACTGGGGAGCATAAATTCCGAAGTAGGGCCCACTGGCAGGGTGCCAAACTCCTGAGCTGTCTGCCCTGCCTGTAGTGTCTGGATGCCTCCAGAGCCCTCAGGCACCCCGCTATTTGAGGCAATACTTACTCTGCAGTCATTGAGATCCTGCTGAGGCCTGCATAAGCGTAACGTCTGGAATGACCTCCCGACTCACTTTGAAGTCTCTTAGCCATAAAACTCATTTGTCTTTACTCTTTGCCCCTTTTGGACAAGGTCTTTTTCCAGGTGCATTGCTAGTTGGCGCTTGGTAGTAATCCCTTAGTGCCAGGCTCATCCCCAGGAGTCATATCCCATGCCGGGCTTGGGGGCTGGGGGTGGGGGTGGGGGTGAAGGTAATGCATTATATGCTGAGTTTGGTAAAGCTGAATTTTCATCCCTTTATTTTCTTCTGTATTACTAAAGGTATTTAAGGCTATGAGTTTGCCTCAGTAAATCTTTAGGCATAGCTCGAGTTTTTGGCATGTACTGTTCTAACTTGTTAATTTCAAACTATATTGTAATTAAAATTTTGATTTATTAATTACCCAAGAATTCTCTGAAACATCTTTTTTTTTTTTTTGGTCTGGGACATCTTTTTAACTGTCAAGTATTTTTATTTATACTTTTGTAATTAATTTCTCATTTTATTATAGTCTGGTCATCAACTGATAATATGGCTTTTTTCTCATTCACAGAAGTTTTGAGATTTTCCGTGTCACTGTCTGTATAGTCCAACCTTCAAAAAATTGGTGACAGAAAAAATAGACTATTCTCTATGAGCATAAAAACACTATTGATGTATGAGAGTACTATCATATATATGATTTTCTCAATTTCTCATATTTACAATTGTTTTACTTATTTAAATAGTATCTTCAATATGAATTTTATCTAGTGAAAGATAAATCTTTCTGCCTTGAACCTAACATTGGTTGATATTATTATGATAATGCTTCCATTTTGCTTGTATTTGCATTATTTATTTCTCTATCATTTTACTTGCAACATTTCTGGATTATTTCTAGATGTTCTTAAAGTAGGCAGCACAAATTACATTTGGATTTTGACTCAATTATTGATCATTTAGCCTTTAGTAAAATCGTTTTATCTATTCGTATATATTTAACAATTATGTCATGTCCTGACCTAACCTAGATTAGTCATGCACAAATCTTTTATTTTGGTAGTCATAAAGAGTCACCACTAACAAAGTTTAATGTGAATAGGGCTAACCCAAAACCTCACTACCAAGTTTTAATGAAAGCAAATCTCAGATCATATTCTACCACACATGCATAAATTTATTTTAAAGGATAATATTCATTTGAGAGTCTAGACAATTATTCATTTAGGTTCTCTAGCCACTGCCTTATGAAAGTTCACTTTAGGCACATATATCAACGTGTCATCCTTCTAACTCTGTGGCTAGGCACAGGATGCTTAAAAATTATAGACAAGGGTGTGATCCCTCAGTGAAAAGCCAGCAGGAAATCTGGATTCTTGATTTCTGAATACTCAAATATGGGAGTGTCTCCAAAACATTTTTAGTCAATCCAAATACCTAACATTTTAATTTTATCTTTTGAGACCTCTTTGCCAATTTCCACCATGCTGATTAACAGGCCACTTATCTCACCAATAAAACTTCATTTCAGAAATTCAGATCTCTTCTCAGCAAAGCACTGTTTTTTGGTAAGATATGGATAACAAAACACTTCTAGTAGCAGCTAGAGTAGGGACTTACTATTAATAATTAGAATACTGGAAAAGTAGTGGTGAGTCTTGTATTTTTCATTAGCAAGTTTGCAGTTATAGCTTAACCTAAGTGATACCTACATAGTATCATGTTATATATTCTGAAACATTTGAATGTAATAAGGAATATTGAATTATTTTCCTTTTTTTTTTTTATGCTTCTTTAATATATTTTGTTTGTTTTCTGTGTTTGCCTTATACTTTGGCCTCTATTGGGAAAGAAAACCTCTTCAATTCTCTATCACAAGGATCCCAAGTAAGAGTTCTGCTTCAGACAGGTCAAGTCTGAAACTCAGTTGGACCATGTTTAGGGACATCTTTCTTTGATTATCTGTTTCTTGCAATTCTATTTCAGTCTATCTTGTTCCATCTAACCAATGTGGTAAATCTGCCTGGGATTGCTAACTGCTTTGTAAATGGCCTGCTGAAGAGGTCTCAAGTGGCACCTTAGACCAAGTCTGCTTTAACTTTGGGGTAAGCATTAATTTACTCTTCATTCCTTTGCTAGGTATTTCATGGGATGAAGAGAAGGGAAGATAAGTGAAGTCACTGGGCTTTACTTGCTTCTAGTCTTTGGGACAATTAACTCTTCTAGGAAAGGACATACAGTCCTTTCATTTCATTTGAACTCTAAGACACCCATTCAACCTTTTGTCAGTGTCTTTTATCCTCTCCTCCTCTGAGTGAATAGAATTCTTCAGGACTAAGCTCTAGGCGCTACTTTCTTCTCTCTTTATTCTCTCTCTCTTTCCTTTTCTCTCTGATCTCATCATGTCCTCTGGATGTAAATACTAAAGCTAAAGACTTCCCCAAATATATACAATCTCAGATGCTTCCTCTAAGACTCACACATCTTATTACCCTATATCATATAGAAATATAAAACATAACTTATCCAAAATAAATCTTTTTATTTCTTCTGTCTCCAAACCTGTAGCTCATCATACTCCCAAACTTCTCCATTGCAAGCAATGGCACTCTATCTACATGGCTCCTCAAGCCCGAAATTTGGTTGTCATTCTAAACTCCCCTTCCTTATCCCCCCAATAGTTAGTCCATCAGCAAATCCTCTTGATTCTTTCTTCATAATACATCTCAAATCTACAATACCTACACCACCATTATTCACAGCCTCATTTCTCATCAAGGTTTTCATTACCACCTCTTAATTACTTGCCCTTTCTTCTGCTATTCTCTTCAAATCCATTTCTTACAGAACAGCAAAAAAGAATCTTAAAAAAAGAAGTTGGATTGTTTCTCTCCCTGAGTGAAATTCTTTGCGACGACCCATTTTCCTTATTTAAAAAATCCAAAAGTCTTGTCATGTAGGGTGCAACCTACTAGGGCTTCTACCTTTCACTCCAACCACACCTTGCACCACCCGTCTCCAAACTCACTGCTACTGTTGTGGATTGTCAAATACAATCAACAAGCCCTACCCACCAAATTTTTCCCAGGCTTTTTCTTTTGCTTCAGATCCTTTTTCCATTTTCTACATATTGCTAGCTCTTTCCCTTCCTTCAGGTTGCAATTTAAATACCATCTGCTCAGAGATATATAGCCTTAAAAACAAATAAGCAATACTCCTCTATTATTCATCATCTCAATGCATCTTTATTTCTTTCATAGATTTTTTTTTCATTTTTCAATTATTGATATTTTTCATTGGTTTAACTGTGACTATTGATCTATCAAAATATACTCTCCACAAAGATAGTAGCTATGGCTTCCTTATCTAGCTTACTCTTGTTATTGCTGCTGACTAAAATAATGATTGTTAAATGAAGACAGAAAGCTTTGCTTGCCAATGTTTTCCATAAGAATATTGAAAGCTAACCGTCTCTTAATGAAAGATTAGTCCCAAATATTTAAGTTCACAGGACTGAGCTGTAGATTGACCAGTCCTACTGTCATGAAGCTGAAACAAAGCATTGTCTCCTTTCTTCTTCCTTTTGTCCCTTAGCTCAAATAAAAATAAGTTTCTGCTATGCTTCCTGGATACAAACTGCTAAATTAGTGTAAAATGAAATATTCATGAGTTATGAGAACATCTAATTTTTTTTTAGAAATACTATTGCATAACAATATTAGCAACTGGATCATAAACTGCTGTGGGTATATTTTATAAATCTGTTGGTGTTTGCTAGTTAAGGCTACATTCTCCCAAGGTTCTGTTTTCTTTCTTAATGGAAGATGGCCCAGGTTTCAGCTGCTTAAACTTGATCCTATGCTCCAAAATACTAACTCTTTCCTCTGGCTATACAGAATAGAATAAGAAAAAGAAAGGAAATATTAAAGATATTTTTGTGGCTTTTTAGATGCTTCATTTTTTTTTTTTTTTTTTTGGTAGGTGTAAGGGTTTACTTTGATAAAGAAAGGATCTTTACATTAAATTACAGAACACATTTGCATATTTTGGCATTTTAAATAAATAACATCATCCTATTTGGCAGTGCAACCGGATGGCCTAATGTACAGTATGGCCTTGAAGTAAAATTAGCATACTAACATGACCTATTTCAAAGACTTCTGGATGTACATAAGTACACAAAAGTAGTAGCAAGTTTTAGAAAAAGTTACCAATATCCGGCATGACAAATTTTGTGCTATCCAATTTAGAGTCTATCTAGTGAGATTCTCCCAAATGAGCTTAAAATGAAATATCAAGTGGGCAGTGTGGGGAGCAGGGCATATAAGAATCCTCTATATTTTTTTATGTAACATTTATGTAATCTAAATGTCTTAAAAAAAAAAATAAAACACATATTCCTAAAAAAAATGAAATATCAAGAATTTGGGTATTGAAATAAGGCTGTCATTTATTATCAGTATAGGCAAGTTAATTAATTTTTCTGTGGTACGTTTTCCTCACGAAAAAAAAATGGAATAACAATGCCACTTATTTGTAAGGGTTTTTGAGAAACAAATAAGTTAATAAATGTAAAGTTATCAAAATATTTGCCTGGAACAAAGTGAATAAGAAATTAATTTTATGTTATGATATAGAGCCACATTCTTCATCAACTACACAGCTGACTTTAAGACCATTTGGTTAAACAAGAGAAAGGAAGAAGAAGGGGCAGGTGTGGGTCTCTAGCCTGACATCAGCATTCTCTGCAACAACCACCATTCCATCACCATAAAGAAGATGAACAAATATATGCTGGTAACGCAAGTCCAGGAATCAACAGGGACACGGGTTTAGGTGGAGAGGTTTTTCGGCTTCTTGTATCTGAGATCTTGGCAACAGAAGCCAAGTTTCCAATCATTCATAGGGGAGGCTCCATTCAAGATTCTGAATACAAGAGACAGTGTACATTCCTTAGCTTAAACCATTGGAAAGCATAGGTTGTCCATAAATCAAACATATGAAAGCATAAGACTATCTTCCATAGGAATAATTTTGGCATATGTCCTTCAATTAAATATTAAATCACCTAAGTTAGGTGACCATAATAGGGACACCAAAATTTCTTCAGGTATCTTTGGTCAACTGGCTGCCATGCATCTTTACAATGACTTCATCAGCATTTGGAAAGAATCGAGAAGTAATCCCTTAACAAAAGTTCTAGTTCCTATAATAAAAACAATTCTAGAAAACTTGAAAAATCCAGGAAATAGAGAGATACAAGTCCTTGTCATTACTAGCAAACATATCCAATCAGAATTTGGATATTCTCTTTACCATGCACACATATGTCTAGTGAGAAAATTTAAGGACTTGGATTAAAAGCTGTAAGTAGTACCTGCAGTTTTATTTTTCTCCTTGAATTTTTGTCTAACAGTCCAGTGGCTAGTATTTTTTGCTATATTCTTGGTTTCTGTTGAGAGAAAATATCCCAGTCCCTTCCCTTCATTTGATTGTGAGGCAAGTCATTAAAGGTTGAGCAGACACCCTGACAGGCTACTGCCCTCTGCTGGTGGTGCAGGAGCAGTCTCCTAAAGTCCTTCATGACCTGGAATTCCCAGCATAAAAATGACCCTACAGTCTCTGTATAAGCCGAACAATTTGGTTCACCAGCCACCACGTTGACATCTGTCTCCCCCTGCTGGAAGTAGAAGGCATTCTCTCCAGGTGGTGCAGTTATTTTAACCCTTTCCTTTTTTCCAGCTCACTGCTCTTTCTCTTAAGGCAGGGGTTCTTAACCTTTTCTGTTCCACGGACCCCTTTGCCAGTCAGGTGAAAAACCCAGGGACCCCTTACTAAGTCCACACTATACTGTGTATTGTTTAAGAAATATATCACACCTGCACCAACATGTCCCTACAAGAATAATGTTTTTGTTTTTTTTTTTTAATTTAAATTCAAGCTCAGGGACCCCTAGCTAAGAACCCGTCTAAAGCGAAACCTCCAGTTTCGCAGGGGCAGGGCAGAGAAACTTCAAGATTGTGCCCAGCGAGCCTGTGGACGTTCTACCATGGCCATCCAGCCCTTGCCCCAAACTAGGACATTTCAACCTTAAACCTGTCTTCTCTGCTCAGAATGTGATCCCTGTTTTTACTGGGGACCTCTTTTCCAATATTGGAATTTTTGTTATCATTGTTAAATTAAATTCATTTCACAGTCATTTATCTAATTCTTCTAAATTGCAAATAGGAATTCTGGGGAAGTTTTGACAGTTTAAAAATATCTGGAAAACATGAATATTAGCATCATACCATATATTATTATTTAAACAGATTTGAGTTACACCCATAGATGAAGTTACATTTGGGGACACAGAAAAATTATTTATACCAAAAAATATTTATTAGAACTTGACGAAAACACAGAGTGATATCAATATACCTGTCTTAGTTTCCAGACTGCTCTGATAAATACCATGCAATGGGTTGGATTTAAAAAATGAGAATTTACTGGCTCATGGTTTTGAGGCTGAGAAGTCCAAAATCGAGGCTTCAGCGAGGAGATGCTTTTTTCTCCGAAGACTGTAGTGTTTTGGGTTTCGCTGCCCAAGATCCTTGGGTTCCTTCGCTTTCCAGTTGCAAGGTGACGCAAGGCACCTCCCAGTGGCTTTCTCTTCATAAGTCTTCAGAAATAGTAGTAATACGCATCCTGAATCAGCTGACCACAACTTAATCAAAAATAACATCTTCCAAAGGTTCTATTTATAATGGGTTCACACCCACAAGAATGGGATTAAAAGTAAGAAAATGTTTTTTCTGGGGAACAGAATTTAATCTACCATAACACCTAAGGTTACGTTAACTGATTCCTCTTCAATACCACCTTTCATGGTTTATGATAGTTGAGTATCTAGAAGAACTGATTTCTCTTACCTTTAAGTCTGGACACTAGGAAAATAGCTTTCCCCTTTGCCCTCATGTTATAGAAAGGGTTAGAGGCTACATGATAGACATTATTAAATTAGAAAAGTCTATTCAATATAGCCTTATTGTTTACAGATTAGGAGGCCCCATGACTCTTAACATTCAAAGAGGAACAATGAGAAATTGAATTGGCTCTGATTTGCATAATATCGTAAAGTTCTACATTTACTGTGTACAGGGTCAGCTTTACAAGTGTGCAACAGGCAATTCTATTTTTCCTCCAAAGGGATTGAATTTAGACTTTTTGACTCTGATAAATAATATTTGCTTCTATGTGTGAGTGGATGGGGGGGGGGGTTTCCTCTGAAAGTAGCAGAAGAATTTATCAACAGTAGAGACAATAACTTAAAGACTACTTGTCTGAATAAGATTAGGAAAAATTATACAGATTTGGATGATTGCATAAAAGTCAGAAGGCACATCGAGCATAACTTACAGGTTTTCCAATAGCTCACTCTATTGCTATTTATTTTTTTGCCTGAACAATCTTTCTCAAGGAGGGTATGCCAATGGCATAATACAGCACTACCACCATTGGGAAACCTCTTTCTTATGTAATCTGAACAAAAGGGAGGATATACACCCATATAATATAGCCTTCCAGATTACTATTGTTTTGTGGAATTAAAAAAAAAAAAAGAAATTTTAGCCTGTCTTTTATTTTTTTATTTTAAAGAACAATAGAAATTTTATTTAAATCCGTTTATGTATTTAATAGCAAATAAACAAGCAAAAACCCTGCTTGTTTAGTATACATATATATTGACACCAAAACTCTTTAGAAAAATATCTAAATCAAATTATTTATTTATTTAAGTTTTATTTATCAACACCAAGGTGAATTTATCATGTAGTAGAAAATTTCTCCTCACCCGAAACAAGATTAACTTCACAGGCATCAGTGAGGCTAAAACATCTGTTCAGGAGTAGACCCTACATGTTGGATTTTAGGATTGATGGGGACGAGGAGCCAGTAAAAAAAAAAAAAAAAAAAAGATTCTGTCAAAAAATTGAGATCACATATTATTGGCAGAGAATAAAATTAAAAATTATCCACACAGCCAAAGAAAATGATTTAGTATATAAACCAACATTGCTAAACTTCAAAGTAGTTTACTTTTAATTCTGATCTTTGTAGATTACTGGGAAAAATGCTTGTTTCCCTATGGATAGACTTGTTTGAATTTTTCCCAGCTTGCTCACATGGTTCTAATGAGTGATATATTGCTTACTTAATTTAAAGTTATTTAGTCTGAGCTAAATAAAGAAATAGAAATTACACCAGCTATCCACCCTCCAATCCCCCATCTCTAGTCTCAGAGTAGAGATCTCCACAGACAGGGAGATTCCATCATGTGGAGAGGTATGTCCTAGAGATGCCAATTTAAGGCCTCCTCTGTGTGGGAATCCAATATTATATTCCTGGGAGAGTCTCTGGATATTGTTATAATGGAATGGCTGTAAGAAAACTTTCAGCTATCTCGGTAGGACCACAGGGTTGAGCAATTTTATAACCCGCAACATACTTTTGTCCATTACATAAAAACCAGTTGATTACTCTCTCCTAAAACTACTATACCAATAGCAAGAAACATAGATTTTTTTTCTCATATTCCATTGTAACACCAGACAAGCAATGCCATATATTCTATAAGAACTTGGAAAGTTCATAAAAGATAGATAAAAATGGGAGAGAAATACTTACCATATTGTTGTAATACTTTGTTTGGGATATCTCAGAATCAAGTGTAGGTATATAATAAAAGTTGTGGCTGAACAATAAAAATGTTATTTTTGTTTCAAAATCTTTTATCATAAAACTATACTACTTCAATTCTAACCAGTGGCTTTAGTTTTTTATTAAGGAAAGAAAATACATCTATAAAAGAAAAATTCCCACAACCAACTTAAATACATTTAGCCATTTTATTTCAGTTATAAAGATTATATAACTGCAAGTTGAACTTTAAGTCATATTCAGTAGAAATGATAATTTACTTTGCTGCCCCCCAGGTTGAAATACCCTCTGAATAGATACTTGAACTTTTATATTGACTTCTGCTCCCTCAAAACTATCTCCAAAACCTCCATCTGCCTGAACCAGGATATCTTTTATTTTTTTAATCCACTCTAATCCCCTTTAATTTCTCTTTCCTTAGCTGACAACTACAATTTTCACACTGTTTATTTCCATCCTGCTGCTTTTAAGCTTCAAATTAGACTCATTTTTTTGTCTTTTCTCTCCCTGCCCCCCCATCCCCACACAAACACACTATAGTCAACGAAGTCTTATTGAGTGTCAGGCATACTGGCAAATACTAGATAGCAAGAGTTCAACAAAACAGAGATGGCCCATGTCTTCATTGAGCTTTTCAGTATAGAGGAAGCGAAGAATTATCTAAAGAATTACAAATAGATGATCCTAAAGTAAAGGGAAGTGTAGAATGGTGGGAAGCGTGCAACTAGGCCATCTAATCTATATAACATAGAGAACTCTGATGTGAACGATTACTCTGGTAATAGTACAAATATAAGAATGTTCTTTTATGAAATATAACAATAATACATCACAATTACAGGGTGTTAATAACAGGGCAGTATATGGGAAAATACAACTAATGCAAAGTATGGACTGCAGTTAAAAGTAATATTTAAATAGTCTTTCATTAATTGTAACAAAGTAACCATTCCAATGCTTTTTCTTTTGAAGATAATGAATATGTTCTGAAATAGTTTGTGGTGTTGAACGACCAACTCTGTGATTATACTAAGAATCATTGATTGTATACTCTAGATAGATTATATGGTGTATAAATATATTTCACTAAAACTACTTAATAGAAAAATAAGCATTAAACTCTTTTTGAAAAATATAGTCTAAAATATAGTCTAACATATCTAAAAAACATGCACTTACATATCTGAAATAAAAAAATATTTTACCATTTGGTTATAATTCTAAAAATATTTATAGAAGGTAGAAAGCAGAACTGCATGAATTGATGTAAAGATGGGGAAAATGAACTGAATTCACAAAAGAAAACAGCAAGAAAGAGGTGGGCAGAGTAGAAGAAGAAAGGAAGTGAATGCTGGTAAAAGCTAGAGTGGTCTTGCTATTTTCAGGGCTTTGATTTTGCCGCTGGTATAATAAATCTAACTATAGAAAAAGAAAGTACTTACTACACCATGAAGAACTGCCTGTCCAAGCTCTGTCATCTTTCCCTCATGTCAGGTGTTTCCTTTTATGCCTTCATATTTTGGTATACTTTACAAAGACTGTCTTAGACGCAGAATTCTGGTACGATGGCCATGAGCCCCAGAGGAACCTCACCCAATAAGATTTATAGGGAAAAGATTATTTGTGTGTACCCACAAAGGTACTTTTTTACAGAAATGGAAGCAAACTATTATTTGCCATAACAATTCAATTTTCTTTCCATTGCCTGAGAGAACTCCTTGTGTATCTAGCTCATACCTTCAGAAAGTCTTGCTGTAGTTTTAGAGTCTATATTTTGTGCCTAACTTTACAATCCTTACCTATTATCTCTATATACCTGAGTAAAGCCTAAATTTTTTCTATTTATTTTTTCCTTGAAGGCAAAGCTGTCGTTTAAATAACTAGACCAAATAAATCATGTTTGAAAGCTGATGGCATTATTTAAGGGTTAGAGCCAATTGCAGAGCAGAGGAACTAGAGACTGGTATTAGAAACACCTCTATGGATGTAGTCACTCATTTTCTCTCTCTCGGTGTCTCTCTTCTTCTTTTTTTGCCTGCTTCAGGTGTATAAGTATATGCAAAATTATATTTGTGAAGAGCAAAATGTAATATTTTGTAAACAGAATGTGATTTAATTTTTCTGTTTTTCCTCATAAAGTTCCAAATTAAAGAAATAAAGTGTTTCATTGAAGATAATACACCTGTTTCTGAATATATATATTATATATATATATACACTCACATATATACAAATATATACACTCGCATACATATATACA
Source organism: Tolypeutes matacus (assembly GCA_026826555.1). Classification (NCBI taxonomy): domain Eukaryota; kingdom Metazoa; phylum Chordata; class Mammalia; order Cingulata; family Chlamyphoridae; genus Tolypeutes; species Tolypeutes matacus. Next base: position 2,229,743 of record JAKSZT010054550.1, read on the forward strand.
AACACATAAATACATATATACATACATACATATATTCATAGTGCCTGGCAATTTACAATTCGAGTTTTAGAACAGAAAGAACGGGAAATGCATAAGAAGATGGACATTTTATTTATCTACTTATCTGTTAAATGAACCACTGTGATAGCACCCAGGTATTTGTAGCATCACCCTAAAATTATATAAGTAACCTACCTTTACTTTCGACTCGACTACAAATAGAAGGGCAGGGTTAATAAAATTATGTTTGCCTGAATTTAGGAGGAAATAAGTAGACTGACAAATTGAATCAAAACCTACAAGTTGAGAGGAATTTCCAACATCAACTCCACCCCATTGAAAGTAATTTCACTCTGAAATAAATTCTTTCCAGACACAAAGAATGCTGGAGAACTGAAAATGATGACTTTTTCTTTAGGTAACTGTAACAATAAAAATTACCCTTCCTTTCAATTGCCAATGCTGTTCGCTAAGGAATTTAAAAGATGAAAGGAAAAGAACCCTCCCATTTCTGGCCTCCACATCATGGAGAACACAGAAAGCACAAAATAATTCACGAGCGATAGGACCTGTCTTGGGTAACTGCCTAGAATGATCTTTCACCTACTATTTGCCCTGCTGCACCCTGCTCTTTTCCTCTTGATGAGCTGGCGCTTAGTGGCATGCACCAGCTTTCAGTATATTTGAACAAACAATGTTGCCTTTCTGTTACACCTAGAACAATTTTCCTAAAGGAATAGGTACTATTTTGTCACCTTCTACTGTTGAAGAAACTGCCTTGGAAAGGTTATGGATCTTGGATAAGACTGTACAGTTCTTAAATGGAAAATAAGAACTAGAACCCTTGACTGCTTGACTTCAAAAAACCCACTGTCTTTAGCACCAAATTATACTACTACCCTATAGAAGGCTGGAACACTCTACAGACTTGAAAGCTGAGACATATTTTGAGAGCACTGGAGAGAGACATACTTTATTATCTACTCCGAAGAAGAGGGGAAAAGACATCATGTTATTATTTGCGGTAATACTAACATACCTGAGGAATGAAAAGTTACATTTGCTTTAGGACCATCTTGTTAACTTGTCCACCCATTTAGAATATGTCATTCATTTTCACTCCTCAGCTTCACAGTGGATTATCAGTTTTAAACAAATTATCTCCTCCTTCCTATCAGTTTTACTTCAAATCATACCTGCCTAGAGACAAACGATAAGATATCCTTCACACTTTTCTCCATGCACATACAAACATTTACAAGCATGATTGCATATAAGTTGCTGGTCAGGGTATGGCCTCGAATACACCCTCAATCCTACCTTCAGGTGACAGTCACTGTACCCAGTTATGCCCACGTGGGATCCTCACCAATGTGACACGTTCACCTGGTCTCTTAATAAGTAATGGCAGGCTGGCTATTTTATAGAGATGCTTCCCCTGCATCCACGTAAGGGCCATTCGGCTGACCTCAGTGCAGAGGTTCTCAACCTTCACTGCCCATTAGAATCACCTGGGGTCTTTAAAATTTTTCAATAACCAGGCTATGCCTTTGATCAATTAAATCAGAATCTCAAAAGGTGGGACAATCTCAGGCCTCAGTATTTCTTTAAAGCTCCCCGGTATAATTTCAATGTGTAGCCAAATTGAGAGCCATTTCCCTAGCCTGATAGACCAAATTGCTTATCATCTGCCAATCCTGATCATTCCAATAATCTCCTTAGAAAGGGGGTGTTAGCCAAGTTATAGCAATGAAGTAGTTTAGAATTGTAATTAGTTCTGTCGCAATTCTGATCCTCCCTGCCCTGCCCTGCCCTGCACAAACCAAAAGAATTCTGGCAACTTTGTGGAAAGAGAAACAATTTTGCCTCTGGGCCTATTTGCTCAGGAAGTTGGTATTGAGGTAATTCATCCAAACAAGACCCAAAACACCAGGATGAATTGATATGGATCTCCAGACATGCCCTGCATTCATTCTGATTCGTTTGCTCTAAGATCCTATCAAAGAAATCTGTACTTTTAGGAGAATCTCCACGTAAATCTGATGTGAAGCCAGATCTGGAAACCACATAGCTACTCAATAAAGGAAGACAAGTTGTACAAAATAAACCGAAGATGTAGACTTTTCCCAGGAATTTTTACAAAATATATATCGCCACAAATTTTGACAGAGAGAGAGATTGAAATTTTGAAATTCCCAAGGAAATGCCATGTCACATAGAGCAGTTATTAGAAAGCATGAGAGGATAAAGGGCTCTGACCCAGGAGGCTAATCCATTTCTAAGAAGACTTTTGGATTTCCTTGTCCACCGTGGATGCTGCAGAAGAGAACGCAGTAACGGCAGCAGAGAGAGCCCAATGAGCAGCAGGAGCTGTTCAAAACCCAGAGCCACTCAAGTTCAGAAACAGAAAATTCCTGTTTTAATAAGTGTGGCAGAGTAGAAATGAGATTAAAAATTAAAAGCTACAAGACGCCAGGAAAAGCAAAAACTATGACCTTTTCATAAGAACAAAATAACCAAAAAAGACATTTGAATTACTAATAGTGGGTCATTCTTTGGTTAGAAATAGAGGAATGAAAGAGGAAATAATCTTTCCTAAGGGAATAAAGAGAAATCCAACTGTGTGGGAGAGAGGTACAGAGTTTTGACCTTTAGTGAATAACTGTATCTTTCTGAGAATGGCAATGACAGTAAACCACTAAGGAGAAATGCAAGAACAAAGTTGCTTTTATAATCCATGTATATGTTACTTGATTTTCAGTCTCTGTGTGAGAACTGGTAACCCCTTTTCATTTGCTCTATGATAAAATAATTATCCATATTTAACAATCTTTGCTTAAATGTATTTTGTTTGCAATTCTTACTAAATGTTTACTGGACTTTTTGTTCTCATGTTTCTGTTGTTATATATTAAATATTGATTAGTACACAATTTTAAGTGCTTGGAGTCTAACAGGCTGCTAGATGGCACGGTATGTATGAGGATGTTGTTTCAAAGAACTGTCAAAATATTCTGTAATGCAATAGGCCTTGAACTCAGATCATATGAGTTTTCCCAGTAAAGCAAAACAAGAATCGTAACTTCTTTGTTCTAGTTTTGCTTGTTTTGTTTTGTTTAAAGTGTTCTTTCAGCCTTTACCTTTCTGATTAGATAGTCAGGGCTGCTGTAACAAACACTACAAAACCGGATGGCTTAGTCAGCAGGGATTTGCTGTCCCGCGGCTTTGGAATCTAAAGGTCCAGGATCAGGGCCTCAGAGGCCGCGCCTTCCCGAGCCTGTAGTGCCCCGGCACTGGCTTGCACCAGTTTTGTAGGGTCCTTGGTCTGCATTCTGCTTCTGTCTCACGGCCACCTCTTTCCTTGTGTCTGTTCCTCTGATTTCCGCTGACTTCTGGCTTCTTCTGACCGAGTGTATCTGAATTTCCTTCGCTCCGGTCACATAGACTAAGGCCCTCCCGGATTCAGAGCAGCCTCATCGAAACAGAGTCTTGACGGTCCTAGTCACAGATGAGGCCACCTTTGCTGATGATATCTTGAAAGTTCTGTTTACAAATGGGTTCAAACCCACAGGAACACCGGTTAAGATCTGAAGATGTCTTTGGTGGGGTAGGTGATTGCATTATGTAAGGAGAAAATGCAAAGTATGACTTTCATTGATATTCTGAAATCAGCAATTTTGCCCAGAAAAGCTCTTAAACTCCTGATTTATAATGATTTGTACCTAGAGTGCAGGAACCCTGCAAACTATGTTTAAGGGAAGTTCTAAAAAATAAAGGGGAATGGTTCTGATATCTTAAAGTCTTCAAACAATTTATTAGGGTTTTTCCGAAGGAAATAAAATATCATTTGCCAGTGAATAAGCTTTTCTAATAACAATAACCAAATAAAAAACTACAGCAATACTAATTTAAATGAATGATGGAAATAGAAATACTAGATGCTTGGTGTGCTTCAAGTAGATTACAAATTATGTACATTTTAAAAATTAATTAAAAATGTGTTTTCATGGGGAGGTAGAGGAGGAAGAGTTATTTTCTACCTGCAGGCAATAAACATAGCTGATATACAATGGTACAGCCAACTCGTTTGCTCTAATAATAAAACATTTCCAAATCAGTAGATACAGTGCTGCAGTCCGGGCGCTACTGGCCCAACCACCATGCTCCCCATCCCCGCACACTCCACACCCTCTCACGACTCAGCAACGATCATAAGAGGGGTCTTCTAGACCTCACTGCAGCCTGCGCCAGTTCAGGCTGATAAATATTTAAATTTCACTCCTATGCACATGTGCATATGTAATAACAAATCAAGAAACGAGTCTTTTATTTCGGAGAGAAGAAATTCGGCGAAATAATTCCGACACAGAATAATAGGGTCATACAACAGGTGTTCCCCCAATTCCCCTAGGATAATAAGACCGAATAAGAATATCAGATCAGAGGGCAGCAAATGCTGAAGTAGAGAATGTTCTTTGAAGCAAATCCATTTGCCTGATAGTGTAAATACACAACCACTTTTTAAAAATAGACTTTATTCAACTTATTTTGGAGCAGTTTTAGGTTTACAGAAAAATTGTGTAGAAAGTAGAGTTCCTATATACCCCCTCCCATAATTTCCCCTATTCTTAACATATTGCTTTGGTGTAGTAAGCTTGTCAAAATTGGTAAACTAATATTGATACATTACTATCAACTCAAGTCCGTAGCTTACATTAAGCTTCACTCATTATGTTGTACAGAGTACTATGTGTTTTGACAAATGCATCATGTCCTGTATCCACCATTACAGCATCATACAGAATAGTTTCATGGTCCTAAAAACACCCTGTGCTCCACGTGTTCATCCTTTGCCCTGTCCGCCCACTTCCCATATTCCTGGCAAACACTGATCTTTTCATTGCCTCTATAGTTTTGCATTTTTTCCAGAATGCCATATAGTTGGAATCATTCAGTACATGGTCTTTTCAGATTGGCTTCTTTCACTTAGTAATATGCATGTCTTTTTGTGATTTGATAGCTCATTTCTTTTATTGCTGAATAATATACCATTTGTTTACATGTGCCACAGTTTGTTATCCATTCACCTATGGAAGGGCATCCTGGTTGCTTCCAAGTTGGGGCAATTATGAACAGAGTTGCCATAAACAAAAGTGTGCAGATTTTGTTTGGACATGAGTTTTCACACAGTCACTTTTTAATCTGTTAGGGGCCCTGGAACTGCAGCTTTCTCACTCCTCACATAGGCTTAATCAGAAATTCCTTACTTCTTGATGAACTGGAAGGAGTGAATTAATCCAAATCTTCAATCTTCACTAATGCAGCTGTCTTCTCACAAATCCAAAAAATTTCAGCACTGCAGCGAGAAATATAAATATTTCCTTTTTGCAAATAAGCACATTCTTTGGCTCCATTGAGCTGGGCATGTTCTTTAGCATTAAATCTGAAAATTAATCAATTAAAATTAATATAAATTTCATATTTTATATTCAGTCATCATTCAGTGTTTTCACTGACCCTATCAGTCAAGAATCAAGTATCTGAATATTACGAGTCTTCAACTTCCATAATACACCAAAATCCCAAAAGTTGGCATATCTGAATCATTTATTTCAAGTTAATCATGATTCCAGGTAGAATTCTTTAAGGATACTTAAATCTGTTTTCAGAATTTGCATTCCCTCTGTTGATATGGTAGACTCTACCAAATCCAGATTATTTTAGAATTCCTAGAATTTCATTAACTTGGAACTTTATGAAAAAAATAGAAACATTAACTCAAATTCTGTAAAAAAAAAAAAAAAAAAAAAAAAAAAACTATTACATTTTACTGTGGACAAATATAATTTTGCACCTACTTATTCATATGTAGAGGGCAAAGAAAAAGCAAGAGAGATGATGAGAGAGAGTGACTCTGGACAAGTTACTTATTCTCTCACTGACTCAACTTTCTCATCTGTAAAATGAAGCCTTATAGGGTTAATATTTGTAAGGGACTTTCAATATAGTAAGCATGGTATGTGTTTATTAAGTAAAGAAATAAAATTAAATCTAGTAGATAAAGTACAATGCCTTGCCATAAATTTGACAAACAGATGAATTTAAGTTTCCTTCCTTTCAGTATCTATTGCAGAAGCTCTCTCTTTTTTTTTTTTTGGAGATTCATATTTTTATTTCCATATTTATAACTCTTATAATTAACATTCATTTTCTTAGGAGCCCATGAAAAACTTGATGTTCCCCAATATTCATAGACTTACAAGGATGGAGAGGGAATTGAGCCATCCTCCCATAACCAACTTCTAGCAGATGGGTCCCAAGATAATCCCAGCCAGAAGAAAGAAAACTTGGGTAATGGCTGTGACTTAAGAAAATCCTGAGGGATAAAAAGAGGACAAATTTTATTTGAGAGTTCAATTGAATATCCGTTTGCATAGGAAAGAAAAATTGGAACATCCATTACATTCATTTACTAATGAATTCAAATTGCAACTGAATCCTTCCATGTAAATCAGAAATTCCATTTATTTACCTTTCATTATATGGACAACCACAAAAGGATATTCAACCATACCTTTTCCTCCAAGCTGTCTATCTTTACCAGGGTAGAGTTTTTGTCCTCGCAATCCTTTCTACTGTTAATCCAGGTTTTCTCCTCATTAGTTGTGAAATCATAGCAGCTGTTTTGGTACCATTGCCACATCCTAGGACAAGGATTACATTTGTGATCTGAAAAATACATTACACCCATAAGTCAAACTCAATAACTCTAGAGTGACTAAACAAGGTTTTGGAAACTAAATAATTTAATTGGACAATGGAGTCTGAGAGACAGCACTCTGAAAATATACTGCTTTAGAAGCACTGAAGAGGAAGTCATCCTTGGTAATGCTCTGGATTGGGGCAATGAGGATCACAGTCACTTTTTCAGGCTCATTCTTCTCTTCCTAAAGCTGGAAAGTTCACCTCAAACTAAAGCAACATATTGGGTCTGACTGATTGCCAAGTCTGATTACCTGAATTGTGAATGATTAGCTCTTGGCAGAGTTTGATGGCCATTTGTCCCTGTTTCTTCAATAGATTGGAAATCTGTGATTTGAGGAATTCCTCCTCCATGGGAAAGTTCCTATAGTTGTCCAGCTGCTGGGATAAGTTAGCCTGCTGTTGATGGATGATTTTCTGAAGTTGACTCAATTTCTCTGAATCTGAGTTAATTTCATTAGATGTCTGCAAAACTCCAAGATACAACAGGAGACAAGTTCATATATCCTTCCATTCTCATGATAACCATAATTAATTCCTTTGACATAGAAACATTTCTTAGGTCATTTAATATTTATTAGGAACTCCTAATAATTGAGATATCATGGAAGAAATACACCAGATACCTTTCTACTCCAAATTGTTTAGAGCTCACCTTTTAAATGTTATTCATATTTTAATTAATAAATATTAACTAATTAATAATTTATATCCCTGACATTTCATATAAGTTCATACCATTATTGCCACTCATTTTGATGAAATGCTTTTTTATTTTAGAAACTTTTCTCATTTTAATAGAAAAAAAATCCTTTAGGTCACTGGGTTTCTCAAATTATGGTCTGCAAACCACCTGGATCAGAATCACTAGGATACAAAAAACAGGTTTTAATGCCACACCAGATCATTTTGGGGCCTGGGTACATAAACCTTGCATTTTATACAAGCACTTAAGGTGATTCCTGAATGTAACAAGTTAAGAACCATTGCACTAAAAGTGCTACACTGTAGAAAAAGAAAGTTTGAGAGTTACCTTTCCAAGGTAGACTAATGAACGTAAATCATTCCATGTTTATTAATTTAAAGAAAAATACATCGTGTGTAGGTTAGTTGCTAATCCTCAGAGCTGGCTACAGAATTTTTATTACTGATGCTAGAATGTCATGTTTCTATGTTTGTATCCCTTTCCCACCCATTGCATTCGACTGCTGCTTCTGCTTAGGATGTTCTTCTACACTTGGAAGGTCTTAGGTGATCAGATTGAGCCAATCTTGTGCCTTAGAGTTAAATGTAATAGCATGTCCTTCCTTGAACATGTCTCCCTGTTTCTCATCATTAGAATTAGAAGTGGACGTGTGTCTAGGCAGAAAAGAGGCTTCTTATTCCAACCAATAACTAGAAAACTAAGAGTCTTCTCCACAATCCAGCCTAGTTTATCTGGAGTAAACAATGGATCTGGGGCAAAATCCTCATAATAAATTGTGTTCTTTGCATGTTTTGACCTACATTTACCTTGGAGACTTGGTGAATGGAGAGAATATGAGGTGGCAGAAAGTGTTAGAGAATTCAGAATGTACCTATCACATATTCTAACTTGAATTAAAAGAGTTTTCAACTATGTTTCCCAACCACCTCTCTTTGGCTTGCTGCAAATATACTTACACATAATCCCCAAGGTCACTAATCCAATCAGCAGCATCAAGCAAAGAATTAGCAGACTCAGGGCAGCCTGACGCCATATGGGGGATGGAGCTGGATACCCTGAAGAAAGCCGACAGAGGAATTAGCAACCAGGACTGCCTTGTGGTGGGTATACTTTTGGTTGTTTATGTCTTTCTCTTACGAAGCCCCAGATGTTAAAATTTCTCTCTTGTCTCTTCAGTGCCCCAGTTTAGACAATACTTAAAATAATACATAATAAAGACCTCTCCCCATCAGTTCTTTTTCATTCATCCCCCACTCTCTGCTTCAAGAATCAGTTTCTCCTAATTTTTAGGATTTTGTTGCACATCATCCCCACCTTCTGTCTTCAAGTTTTCTGATCTGAATGAGATGAGTAAACTCCTTCTCTGGATGACTCTGACAATAGGAGATGCCTCAGTTTTTTTAGATTACATAGGACATGGGTTGATGCAGATTCTACTTTTACGTATTATCTACCCTATTTAGCACCTGGTAGATAATGAATGAATACTGAAGGAAAAGATGAATGAATATACAGTCTAATTGAAAAACAGCAGAATAGACCAGAACCCAGTGGATGACTCTTCAAAATTTAGCAACCTACCTTTTGTACACAAAAGGTTCTTATATTTCTGTCTTTCCTAATGGCATCCAGCCCAGAGTTTCAGATAGATTAATACAGTCTTCAGGTGCACTGTCAATTCACCACATCCACACCTCCTTTTTCCTCAGGAGTTAGAGTTAGAATGTAAAATGCTTGTAAGCACATACAAACACATGTAAGGTCTACTCCCATCCTTTTTAAAAAATACTCTCTCTCCAAAACCACAGTTTTCAAATGATTCAGGACAACAATCTGATCTATTGACAGATCTCCTGCAGGTAAGGATGTTATATTAAAACAAATTCCTGACCACGGAAACAGCTATCTCTTCCAATTGGGTATAAGTGAATGAGCTGATGTCTAGAACTGAGTCTGGTCTCTATAATATATCAGTTGTATGAACTTGGGTAAGTCATTCAATCTCTTTCAGCCTCAGTTTTCTCATCTTTACAATGGATAAAATGCTATTATTCCATGTACTTCACAATAATATTTTGATAAAAGATATGTGATAACATACATAAACTACTATACAATGGCTGGTCGTTGTTATTGATTCCAAATTGCAAATTATACTAGATATTTCAACTACACTTAAAAAAAAGTTTTTAAATATTTAGAAAAGAGAAACTAGCTGTTGCTCGTTTCTGATCTGCCCATTTCTTCCATCTAAAAGACAAAAAATTCCTCTGCCTTCTCAATTTTATAAGCCTGCATTCTGGCTTATGAAAGAAATTCCCCTGGTATCTCTCACAAGGTATATAAATAGAAAGGATCACATTAAAGAAAAAAAAATCTCTAAATATAGGTACCAAACTGAATCTTTGGCATGTCCAATCACAATTTTTAACTACAACATAGAACTTCACACAACATGGTGATATCACACAGTTTAAAGAGATTCCAAAAGCCATAACATCTCCTGCATATTGGGAACACTCAGTTTACTAATACAGTCCACAACTATTTGTCTCCATTTTGGAGATTCCACAGCTCACCTCTCCTCACTCTCTTCAGCCTCGGCATCGGAGAAAGCACCTCAATTAATTTAACACCTGCCCATTCCCCGAGGTCACATCCTGCTTTCTCTGAACTCCTACCTCTTTTTCTTAAGTTATTTCCATCCCGGTTATTTCCTGCTACAGCAGAATCCTGAAATGTGAGTGTAGCATAGGTCACGTCTTCAGACATTGTAGAAGAGAGCACTATTATAAATTATGCAATTAATGTTTCAATATCAGACCCAGGAACAGGGAGTTCTTTTCAAGGCTGAGAACTTTTATGTAGACAATCAACTGACCTAAGACACACCCCAATGGCCCTCTGTAAGAACAGCATGGCAATCTGTTTCACTGCAGAGAAAGTGAGAGATGTCAAACATTTCCCTTAGAAATCAGAATATATAGCTCTCAAACTGCTGTTTCAGCCTTGTTTCTTGCTGTGAAGTAAAGAAACGTATGGTTGGAGGTAGAGCAGCCATGTTGGTTTCATGGGGAATCCCCATGATCCTCAGGGTAAAGACTGCTCTGAGTATTTCCATAGAGTCAGGTTATCTTCTTGACATGTGGCAAAGGCCAGCTAACTCTGTACGGAGACATGGCATCTGGTTTATACTCACTCGTATCAGATATTGAACCAAGGCACATATACTAAGACAACAGTAACTATGTATTTACAGGCCACACACATCTGGCTGTTGTTACAAGAAATCCTAAATTATGCATGTGGATGTGTGCATGATGGATGTCTCCTAAATACTTAGGAGATGGTGTTGGCAATGAGGTATGAAGAAGAAGTGAAGAGATTTTAAAACTGTGTGAGTGGAATTTCCCTTCTGGCATGACTGAGGAAGTTCCTAACAGAAATTCCTCCTGAAGGTAACTAAAATACTCAGGGCAAGATTTTAAATGTAATCATCTGAAGTTTCTGGAAGTCAGGAAAAAAAAAAAAAAAACCGCAAACATTTTCTGGAAAGAATAAGACTAGCACCTGGTAAGGTATTTGCTGGTTTGATTTGGTTTTTTTCACTTGAGAGCACCCTACAGTCACAGTTCTCTGCAGGGTTGAAAAACTCCAATAAAAAACATGTAGTCTTTCAGGCCTAAAATCTCAGAAGGTAGAATTTGGGGGCAACCACAGCCACATATGTTATAGCAGCAATAGGAAACTAATACAGAACCCAAGAAATATCTTCAATTCCAAGATGTTGATGAGATATCTAAGTTACATGATATTGAAATAAATGGAATATTCCAAAATGTCATCTTTTTCTTTACATTAAATGAAAATGACTTTGTAAAACAATATCCATGCCTTATTTTTTTTTAGAAGAATTTAGATCAAGCATAAGAATGTTAGAGTTTAATAAACAGGAGTACCATACAACTGACTAAGGTTAATTGTATTTTTCCCTGATGCCATAGATTAAGCAGATGATATTTGTTGGAGCTAGCTAAGCCTATGCTTATAAAATTTTTGGTTGAGTACTATTTTTCATTTTTTAGATTTTAGGGCACCAAAACCAAATAAATTGATATAATCTCATTGGGTAGGATGACAGAGCTGGCAGCATGTTAACGGAAATTAAACTTATTCATCACATTTGCATTTGCTATCTGGTTTTACACTTAGAAAATGCTTATGTTTTTCAGGAACAAGGCAGGAAGTAATTGGGAAAGGTGGGTGGGAGGGGTGGTTAAAATGAATAGCAAAGCAATTGAAACTTGCTGTTGTTTGTTCCTTTCTAACATATGCAAAATGAGTGACTCCAAGACTTTGGGGGCACCTTTTTATTTTAATATGGAGTACATGTTAAACATTTAATCCCTGAGGAAATTTCATTTAGACCCTAATCTAGAAAATTTCCCAGAATGAATCCCCATTACTTCACTGTTTGTCATCTTTCTAATTAAAAAGCTCCAGTTTGTCCACAGCCCAACTGACCACCTCCTCACTGCCTCCCTTGCTTTTACACTCTCTTTTTGTTTCCAAATCTAATTGTAAAACAGCTGAAATTAAGTGCCAGTACATCTGCCACAGAACTTGATATTTCATAAGTTAATCACAGCTTCTTTACTATCAGGAAACTGTTGGCACAGCTTCCTTTGCACAGGGTAGGAGTTTCTCTCATAGTCTAAGGCCTCACCACATTATGTTTTCTTCTAAGTGTCAATTATCATTATTATCCTCATGATACAGTTTCTTATATTTGCATTCAGCCTACCTCACTCATTTACATAATCTGCCTGGCCATTCTGGGTTTTCCAAAATACAGAGATGATAATTTGGAAATTAAATAAAATGTAGCTTTTATTTCAGGTACATACAAAACTTTGGAGAAATTATTCATATATTAAACCTCAAATTTGATAAGCACACATTATGGACAATATTTGTAACTTTTAAAGATTTTTTTCAAAATAATTGTTGACTGAAAGGAAATAATGAGAGGACTGTTTATTGAAAAATCAACTCAAAAGTAAATTCTCAGCAATAAATGCTTGTTCTATTAAGCAAATAAAAACAAATAAGACAAGAATTCAAGTCAAGAAGTTAAAATACACCATGTAATAAAGCTAATGAAGAAAACAGGGTAAAAAATAATAAAGATAAAAGCAGGAATAATATTTAATGGAGAAAATAAATTCAAGACATAGTTTTTTGACAGAAAATAAAAAGAGTAAAATAGAAAACTTGCCATTCTACTTTTTAAAAATTAAGAAAGTACCAAAAAGTAATATTAGGGCTGACAATTGGGAAGGATAATTAAAGGTATGGATATTTTATTAAGCATGAGAATAGGTCAATATGTGTAACTGACTCCTCCCCTCAGTGTCCCCACAGATCTGGATGCTGCCAGGGCAGGGGCTGCCAGAGGATTCCTTCAGAGCTAAGCTGCTCCTGGAGCCAGCACCTTCCTTCAGCCTCTGAACTGAAGTGTCAGTCAGTGTAACTGAAATGGAGGAAGGGATGGTCATAATCTACCTAATTCCTTTATACCCTGCCCCTGTTAACCTCAATCACTAAGATTTCCAGGTGGTTTCTCATCACCTGGACGTTCTTCCCCATGTGGCTCTGTGTATCCCCTATTCTGGCCCTGCCTCACACCCCTCTCCATCTCTCACACCCTTTCATGTGCCGTCTGGGTCTCACAGGCAGTCATCAGCAAAATTCACTATATTCATCACAATCTCTTCTCGCTAAACCTCCTTCATCTTTTTGCTCTAACTGAAGTCTTTTCTTTTTTTTTTAAATCCCCTGCCTTTACCTACAGTTCTCTTTAGTGGCTATCTTCTCTCCCACACACGTTCGCACACCTTGTTCTCCTGGGGCTGCAGGCCAGTTAAGTGCCCTGCTTAATCCTCACTGCAACTTCTATATCTTTCTCCTTTAAAATCTCCAGCATCTCTGTCGCTCATTTTATCACATTACACTACCAGAATCTTACCCTGTTGCAGCCATCTACCAAATCCTGGGACAGTCCTCTTCCTCCTTTAACCATTCTTTCAATTGTTTTAATGTCTCCTTGTCCACCTCTACTCCTGTCACAATTATCAGTGACTTTAATATCCTTATAGGGGATACTTCCAATGCCCTGGGTTCTCCGTTCCTGGATTTACCTCCAATAACCTTGCCTAGTCCCACTCCCAAATCAACTACCTATGATGGTCATAACACTTTAGAGCTATGCTGGCCAACAAAGTGACCATAGGTCACATATGGTTATCTAAATTTAAATGAAATAAAATTAAATGAAATAAAAAATTAAGTTCATTAGTCATACTAGTCAGACTTCAAGTGTTCAATGGCCACATGTGGCTCTGGGCTGCTGCATTGGACAACACAGATATGTAACATTTCCATCATCACAGAAAGGTCAATGGGACGCTGCTGCTCTAGTGTCATTACCAATATGAGCATCTTCTCCATTATCTCAGGTCCAAGCCTTCCATTCTCTAATATCCAGCTCCTCTCTTTCCAGCTACTTCCCTACAGGGATTCTATTCCCAACAGTATACTCTGATGCCCACTGTGATATCCAGTTCATGCTACCTTTTCATGCTCTTCAATTCTTCATCACATATTTCCTATTTCACTTGGCTTAGACCATTTACCAGGGTCAGTTACAAAAATTATTTCCTTACATACAACTATAATTTCCTTGACCATCCCTTCATTCATCATAAAGATCTAGAAAATGCAGCTGGATTAAATCCAACTGTACCTACTCTATACCTGCATACAAGTAATTGAATATGAGCATATTAGTGGGTCTCATTTAATACTTCTGAATTCTAACTTCCCAACACTTTTACTAATCATATACTAATCTACTAATCTCCCAGATGATTATTTCCAACAACTTCTTTCTCAACTCACAAATATCTCTTTTCGCCTCTTCAAACTTAACTGATGATCTGGTTTCCTATTATCTTGAGAAATTAAAACAATCAGAAGAGAATTTCCTCTGTTCCATTCACCAAATACACAAAACAGCTACATCTATATGTAATGTGATAACCATTTTCGATAATGATAAAATCATATGAACTCTTATATATGGTCAACATCCATACATACACTGAAATCCATCCTATCTATCTACTTAAAAAATTTGACTTTGCAATTTTCCCTGTTTCTCTTTATCTGGTATCATCAATTTCCCCCCCCCCATCTGTACAGGTTCACTTACATTAACCTACAAACAAGATAAAGTATCTCTGATTTAAAATCAAACAAAAAGGGAGCATATATGGCTCAAGCAGTTGGGCACCCATCTCCCACATGGGAGGTCCTGTGTTCAGTTCCTGGTGCCTCCTAAAGAAGCCAAGCAGCCACTATGAGCAGGCGCAATGAGCAGATGCAATGAGCTGACACAACAAGCAGGCACAATGAGCTGACACAACAAGCAGGGAGCGGCTGTGGCTCAAGCAGTTGGGCACCCGTCTCCTACATGGGAGGTCCTGGGTTCAGTTCCTACTGCTTCCTAAAGAAAATGAGCAGATACAACGAGCAGACACAGTAAGCAGATAATGAGCAGAAACTATGAGCAGATGAGGGAGTCATCTTGGGGGGTGGGGGTGGGGAATAAACAAACAAAAAAATACTTTTTACTCATACATACACTATCACCCATTTCCCTAATTCTATTACCAGCAAAAGTGCTCAAAAAGCTGTCTTTCTGCCCTGTTTTTTCTTGCTTTTCTGAACCCACTCTAACCAGGCATTTACCCTCACTATTGAAACAAAAATGCTTCTGTCAAAGTCACCATTAGCCACCACATGAACATATCCTGTAGCTATTTCTCAAACTTCATCTCACTCAACCTGTGAGCAGCATTTGACATGGCTGATTCATCCCTCCTTCTTAAAATATTTTATCCTCCAAAATTCTCTGTTGGTTTTCGTATTACTTTACTGCCCCACCCTACAAAAGTTTTGCTGATTCCTCCTTATCCTCTTGATTTCTAATGTTGGTGCACCTAAATTCAGTTCTTGGCCTTCTTTCTTCTGTTTATACGCATCCCTGAATGACCTCTTCAAGCTTCATGGCTTGAAGTAACAACCATACACTAATGACCTACAAATTTATCTCCCTCTTCCAGGGCTTGATGTCCAGGCCCATATATTTGACTGGCGACTTGCTAAATTTACTTAGATAAGCTGCAAGAGTTTCAAACTTAGCATATCCAAAAATGAGCAACTCTTATCAACATGTGCTCTTCTAGGCTTCCCTATCTCATTAAACGGTAACTCCATACAACAGAGTCAAAAACTTGGAATCATTTTTCACAACTCTTCCTGCTCTCGTATGAATTAAATTCATCAGCAAATCCTGTTCATTATAGCAACTGGGGAACAGATATATTAAAAATGGAAGTACTGTTAATTTCAGATACATTAAAAGAAATGCCAAGCTTAGACTACAGGAAGTTACATTCTTTGTTCTTTGATGATCATTCCATTCCCACATGGTATGTCCACATTGGAGAATAATTTTAAAGAGAGCCCTACATTGTATAGTACCCAGAGAATTCCAGAATGGGAGTTAATTCAAAGTTGATTACAAAAAGTAATGCAGGAAAATAAAGATAAAATCTGGAGGTATCAAAGATCCAAAAATAAACAAACAAACAAACCAAAGATAAATTAAAATCAGAAAGAAAAAACTGGTCACCAGGAGGAGCCGGAGGATAAGATATGGGATGGAATTGTTTTGAAAGGTAGATACACTTAATCAGGATAATTAAACACCCTGAATAAAATCAAGGGCTATGAAGGCAGACTGATTGATTCAAATTCCAGATCAACACTTACTTGTCCAGTGACTTTGGGCAAATTACCTAATCTCATAGTGCTTTATTTTCTTATTAGTAAAACTGTGAAAAATTTAAGTTTTCTAATCCATGAAAATGGGTGGTCTTTCCATTTATTTAGGTATTTTTTAAATTTCTATCAATAGTGCTTTGTAATTTTCAGTGTGCAAGTTTTTTGCCTCCTTGGTTGGAAGATTTAATATTACTATGGTGGCGATATTACCCAAAACAATTTACAGATCAATGCAATTCCTATCAAAATTTCAGCACCCTGCTTTGCAGAAATGGAAAAGCCAATCTTCAAATTCACATGAAATTTCAAGTGTCCCTGAACAGCAAAATGAATTTGAAGAAGAACAGAAATAGAGGACTCACAGTTTCAAAACTTATTACAAAGCTACAGTAATCAAAAGAGTGTGGCACTGGCAAGAGGATAGATATATAGATTCTAGAATAGAATTGAGTCCAGAAATAAAGCCACATAACTATAGACAATTTATTTTTTAAAAGAGTGTCCCATTCAATGGGGAAAGAATAATTTCTTCAACAATGCCAAAAAACACATGAAAAAAAAATGATCAATATCATTAGTTACTAGAAAAATGCTGATCAAAACCACAATTAGATACCAACTCATACCCACAAAGATGGCTATCATGAAAACAAAACCAAAAACCAAAAACAGGAAATAAAAATTGTGGGTGAGGATGTGGAGAAATTGGAACACTCGTTCATTGTTAATGGAATGTAAAATGGTGCAGCCACCATGGAAAACAGTTTGGCTGTTCTACAGTAAGTTAAACAGAGAATTGCCATATGACCCAGCAATTCCACTCCTAGGTATATATATAAAAGGAATGGAAAACAGGGACACAAAAAGATACTTTTATACCAATGTTCATAGCTGCATTATTCACAATAGCCAAAAGGTGGAAAGAATCCAGGTGTCCATCAACATATGAATGGATAAACAAATGTGGTATGTCCATACAATGGAATATTACTCAGCTGTGGAAAGGAATGAAGTTCTGTTGTATAGTTACAACATGGATGAACCTTGAAAGCATTGTGCTAAATGAATAAACCAGACACATAGAGCAAATATTGTTATGATTCCGCATATAGGAATGTCTAGAATAAGCATATTCATAGAGACGGAAATTAGATTAAAGGTTAGGGGCTGGGGGAGATAGGGTTTATGGGTATAGACTTTCTATTTGGAGTGATGAAAAGTTTTGGTAATGGATGGTGGTGAAAGCAGCACAGCATTGTAATGTGATCAATGCCACTGAATTGTACACTCAAAAATGGGCAACAATGGCTATTTGGTGATATATTTAAATGTTACCAACATTCAAAAATGTACTTATCAAAAAAAAAAAGGAAACAAAAGAACACTGAGCTGGGAAATTGCATAAATGGTCCCTCTCTGTACCAGAAGTATGATCATATAAAAGCCCTGCAAATACCTTCAACTTTTCTTTCTACATGCATAAAATTAGAATGATAACCTCAATTGTACATATATTTATTTATACAGTCTTTCAACAAATATTTATTTGGTGGTAACTATATGTCAGTCACTGTTTTAGAGCCATGGAATACATTCTTAAAGCAAAAAATTTAAATCTATCAGAAGACTCTATGTGTGCCAGGGAGAAATAAGTATTATGGAAAAAATTAAAGCAAGGAAGAGGGGCAGAAGTGTTGGTTGTTATGTGGTGGAGGACAGTGGGAGGAGTTTTTGTGAATATTAAAAAATAAAGCTCAGAAAATTAAAAACGAATAATCTGTACTACATTAGGACAAGCACCATGAGTTTTTCCATGAATGCTCAGCAAATTTACAGGATCTGAAACTTAATTAACATTCAACAAGATTCTGGTTTACAATAAAAGAGAATTTAAGAAAAAGTAACAATCTCTAAAATATTAAACAAATACAGATTTTTATTCCAAATCCAGACTCAACAGGAAATTTGGAATAAAGGTCATTTTTCAGCCATGGTTTCTTGAGCCAAAAAACAAGGAAAAGGGGATAAAATATGCAAAAGGAAGAAAATATGTCAATAATGATATGAGCCTTGTAGGAGGACTCAAAGACAGCTGGCAGCATTTCTGAATTTTGGAAATAAGGAAAAGAAGAGTTTCTATAACTATCTCTTTTTCATGCTGTTCTCTGCCTAATTTTTGCTGAGTAACTCAGCATATATTCATAGACTATGTGGAGGAAAAGAGCAGAAATAAGACTTAATGTTATCAGAGTTTCTTTCAACCTTGTCATTCTCTGTACTCACCAAGCATGTATCTAAAATACCACTGCCATGTTTTGAGGAATATAAATAAAGGTTGAATACATATTTTATGGAAAGTAGATTTGGAAATAAGTCCCTCAACCCATGGCTGGGGGTATCAAGACCCAAAGATGCAATCATAAAAAGGAAAAGCAGATCCTGAGATACAGTAAATGAATATCCTCGGAGGCTTAATGTTACTCGATTCGGCTTACCTACTTCTGGTGACAAATGTAGAGGTCTAAGCATTAATGGACCAATGAGTAACCCTGGCATATTTCTGGGGAATTATAAGAAGAATAAATGGGACTTTTTAAAATAATTAAACCAATTACCCAAGACCAAGAGAATGCAGAACACCCAACAAAGAAAGCTAACTATCATACTTAATATTCCCTTATAGTTTCTGTTAATTAAACAAGAAAATTTTTAGAGATTTCCAAAATGTCCACAGTCCTTGTATTTATATAGGAGATTCAATTTAGCTGATTACATTTTCAAAGTTACCTATTCTATTTGGTTCCTAGGAGAACAGAATACAGGTTTATTGAAAAAGTGCCATTTGAATTATACCCTCCACACCTATTTTCTTTTCTGTCGGCCACTTAGTCCCAGTTATTTTTCAGTGTTTGTCTCTATTTTAGAGAGAAAAAAAAAAACTACTAAAGTAAGGCAGTGACAGAAGGAACATAAAGAGAGGGTCAGGGCAAAAGAAAAATCTCTGAATTTGGTGTACGTAGATATGGGCGATGGAAGAGAGGGAGGGACCAAGGAATTCTCCAGCTTTGAGATGAGGCCCCTAGAAGATTCGGTTTATGATGCACTCTCAGAAAGCGTGAAAGCCCACTTTCACTGAATCAGAGACTGCATGTTCAGAAGCACTGGTAGATGAACAATGGAATAATGGTCTGAATTTACTCTTCTTCTGATTGAGAACTGTTGAATATTTTAACCAAGACAAGAAACTCAGTGACAAATCAGTTTTGGGAATTTAAGAAATTTGATGATTTGATCTTTATTACTTTGATCAAACTTGGCATTTATTTGAAATAAGTGGAGTTTTTATTAAGGATTAATTTTTGTGAAAATATTTGAATCACAAAGAAATTTGAGATTTCAAATTCAGACAATGCATTTCCCAGTTGTTTTATTTATTCACCTCATTCTCAAAATAATTTGGAGTGTGTAGCAAGGAAATTTAAAAACAAAATTATTTAAATTATTTTAAAATTTAAAAAAGATTTCAGGATGAAGTAGATAACAGGGAGGGGAAAGAAGCATGTACCAAAGGTCAAGTTAAAGATAAATATTTAGGAGGGGGAGGGAAGGGGGTTAATGGGAATCCCCTATATTTTTTATGTTACATCTATGTAATCTAAACCTTCTTTAAAAAGAAAGAAAGTAAATCCTTAGAAAAATACAATACAATATAATAAAAAAGATAAATGCCTACTAATTGTTTGGCTTTTCTGGAATTTTGAAAAGAAAAGATCTGCTATAAAACAATATATGAGCTACTCTAATGACAAAACAGACAATATCCTCAGCAATATTCCTACAATAAGCACGGCTTTGCAAGGCTGTTTCTTTTCATCAACTTTCAATATAAGCTGAAATAATAATTTGAAAGCCCATTTCATAAAGTTAAATATGCAGAACACATATTATAGTGATGTATTTTATATTGACTTAAGAAAGATGCAATAATTTGGTGAATTCTAGGTCCTAATGCGAATGATCCCTTCTAACACAAGCTGATGAAACAACTAGCTTGGCCAGTATTAGATCAAATTATATTAGACATACTCTTCACAAGAGGAGGCGCTCTGTCTGCCAGTGTTTAAATCCATGAATTTTCATTAGCAATCATTTTATTTAAAACAATCTGATTTAGATTATACTAGGGTTAAGATGAACTAGGAACTTCATAAAAAAAGTATTCTTTGAAAGGATACACTTGATGGAATACCCCTTCATTTGGAGCTGCAGATAAGGAAACAGGAAACAAATGCCATATCTACTCCTTTACCACAAGTTATTATTTTTACATTTTCAATTTTCAAGGTCCCTGTATCTCCAAGCAGCTATGAAAGCACTTCCTGGAAAAAAGAACAAAGCAACATCACATGCATCCCAATTCACAGGGCTCCTCCCCACCAGCGAGAGGAGCACCCCAGATGGACAGACATTGAAATTGTAAGTGGTCATTTTGCAATGTCATTGTACCCTGAACTCTCTTAGAGTTCAAGTGAAGCCATGCAGGATGAAGATGGATACATTGCCCTAAACATTAAAACTCGGAAACCACCTCTCAACTCAGGACTTGCAGGTAAGAATGTCCACACCCAGCAATTGGAAATTTATTAGTGAAATGGGTCAACCCTATTTTCCCTCCATCTGCTAATGCTAGCACATATTGTTTGTTCGTTTTTCCTGAATGGCGTTCTTTCTCTATAGCATTTCTGTAGTATCTTCATAGGTACCCAGGCAGACTTATTTCAAATAAAAACAAAAGACAAGCAGGGAACATTACATTAAGGCTTGTGGAGTTTAACTGGGAGGGGGGTGGGAGGTCAGGGGGTATGTCTGGAAACCAGTATTTTCTAAGATGTCAGTAAATAGGTGTGAGTCTCCATTAGCTGCTTATTAAAGCAATTATTTAAAGAGGTGAGCACAAAACAAAGACAAACACACAAGGCCTTAACAGCTGGTGATATTTTGTCTCCGAGAAGGGTAGTCCATTGGAGACGGGGATAGATGTGTAGTGTGGGAGCTGTTTGTGCTGTCGATGGTCGCCAAAGGATCACAGGCAAGATGTGCCAACAAAGCTATTACTATTATTTGACAATTCTGAGAGGCCAGTGGCAGGGGTGATGGTGCCCCACAGCTGTGCCATTTGCCTGCCCCCTGACCTATTTACTGTATGCCCACAGCTGACCCTGCTTCCTCATCTTTGTGGCGTATGATGGCTTTGATTCTGCTGATCTTGTGCATGGGGATGGTTATTGGGCTGTTGACGCTGGGGATTGTGTGTAAGTATTAGCTCATTGCCAAGGGTTTGATCTGAGGAGGGTAATAATTAAGGGCCTTGCTGTATTACACTAAGTTACTTAATTGTCCTATTTGTCACAACTATAATGATCTTATCCATATTTACCTAGAAATTCTCCATAAAGGAAAGCTCTGACTTTTCCTTTCTCCTGATTAAAATCACTTTTTAACTAATTGATTGATTAGTAAAACTTATTTTCAAGAATTTTAGCCTGGCCTTCAAAATCCCTCTCAGTATGAATCCAAGCTATCTTTTGAAACATTTTTTTCTCTTTACCCTGCATATCTTAAGATCCAGAAAAGTCAGTCTCCTCAATTTCAAAAATATACTCTAGGTCACCTTGTTTGAAATTTTGTTCTTTCTATCCCATCTTCCAAAAATGTCCTCCTTTCTGTTTTGTTTACTGAATTTATTTGCTTCCACTAGGAGACGATTTATATCCCACCTAATTCATAAATATTGTTTTTTCTTCCTGTAAATTTAATTGTCCTCTAGTGTCATATTATAATCTGTTTAGTTATTGCTTGTTTGTATACTCATTTATTTTTTCATAAGTTATTTACAAATATTTCATTCACCATTTTTATTTGCCTGAATCTCATTGTACTTTGAGCATAATGAGAAGTCAGTGTATATATATATATATATATATATATTTTTTTAAAGATTTTATTTATTTATTCATTTATCCCCCCCTTGCTGCTTGTGCTCGCTGGGTCAGCTAACCACGCCATGCGGGCAGGCTTGCCTTCACCAGGAGGCCCCGGGAACCGAACCCGGGGCCTCCCATATGGTAAACGGGAGCCCTACTGATTGAGCCACAGCCGCTTCCCAGTGTATATTTTTTAAATGAATAAATATTCTGGTATTAAATGAAGAGCAGAAAATAACAAAGGCCTTTCATTAACTTTGCTTAGCAAATATAAAAACAACCTTCTTGGACATGCTATTTTTGGTAATGGGATTCCAATCCCTCCCCCACCAAGATGGCACCCTCTTCTGTTTCCTTGTTGTTTTTGCTCATTGTTTTTGTTCATTGTTTGCTCTCGTTGTCTGCTCACTGTCTGTTTTGTTTTTTCTTTAGGTGGCACTGGGAATGAACCCAGGTCCTCCCATGTGAGAGGCGGGAGCTCAATTGCTTGAAGCACATCCGCTCCTGCTCATGGGATTTTATTTGTGATTGTCTCCTTCAAATACAGTTCACTCATTCATTGAATAACCCCCAACTGTCAGCTTTGAATATTTATTAATTTATGCCTTATATCCTTCTTTGCTCTTTTCCTTTTTCAGAACTCATTTACTCATATACAGCAAGTAAACTTCATAGAATGGTAGTTCTACTGAAATGAAAGCTCATTGAAAGGTCTTTGTGTCACCCTTATGATCTTCTTTATAAATTATCTAAATTTTACATCTAGCTGTCACCCAGCAAAATTACCTACAAAACCAGAATGAAAAACTCTCGGGAACTCTGCAACAATTAGCAAAGCACTTCTGCCAAGATTTAATAAAACAAGCAGATGAGGGCAGTTTCAGTAAGTATCGATTGGTAGCTTCTTGATCTCCCTTACCCCCAGAGTATTTCTGCAGTGGTATCTGTAAGGAATCTTGAGATCTGCAGGAAACATTGAACGTGGGGAAAATATAAGCTGGATTTAGAATGAAAAGTTTCCTAAGCTTGGTTTCTTCTTAAGGCCACAAAAGCAGCTCCTGTGACAAAAACTGGAGACCTTATGGAAATAGATGCTATGGATTCTTCAAGCACAACTTAACATGGGAAGAGAGTAAGCGGTACTGTACTGACTTGAATGCTAGTCTTCTGAAGATCGCCAGCCAGAACATTGTGGTAAGGCGCTTCCTATGTCAAATATTTTGGAGTCATAAGGAGAAAATTTCAACTGTAATGTGTTTTTTTGTTGTTGTTGTTTTTCCTGTCGATCACTTCAACCCATTTATATATTTATTCATTTACTTTTTTTTAAATTAGAAAAGTGGGAAGCTTACAAACCAATCATGCATAACATGCAGGACTTCCATACATCACCCCACCAACAACACCTTGCATTGTTGTGGAACATTTGCTACAAATGATGAAAAAACACTATCAAAATATTACTGCTACTTATAGTCTATAGCTTACATTTGGTGCATTTTTCCACAAACCACCCTATAATTAGCACCATGTATTAGTGTTGTACATTTGTTATAGTTCATGGGAGAATGTTCTCATATTTGTGCTGTTAGCCACAGTCCATCATCCACTCCAGGGGTTCTCTGTGTTATACAGTCCCTCAACTGTACCTTTCAACATTTTTCACATTTTCTTATGTCTTCCAGTATGCACAAATATAAGAACCATATCAAGGTCAGTAAAAACTACAACATTCAAGAGTAGAAAGTACAGAATTAGGACTAAGGAGACATTGAGGTTTTTTTTTTTTTTTTTCCCCTTTTATGATTTTTTTTCTTCTTTTTATTTCTTTTTTCATTTGTTTTTTATTATTTATTTTTTTCTGAGACATTGAGTTTTGATGTTATCTCTGCCACAAGTCATTTCACCTCTCTCAGCTTCCTCAACTCTATTTACTTATTCACAAAAGAATTGGGAAGTGAAAAAAAAAAAAAACCAATATGATTATTACCTAAAAAAAAACAGTGCTATCCCAATATTAAATGCCTTCCTAGTTCCTGCTGAATAGTTGAAAACTTGAGCAAACCCTGATGCAAAATCCATCTTTTCACAGGCATTCCCAAGCATGTAATCAATTTGGGAGCAATCTCATAGGAAAAACACACAAGATTTCAGTTGAAAACTTTCTATTAAGCCAGTCTCCCTTTACATTTCTCTCTTTGACAGCTTCTTACAAAGCCTTTCTCTTCTCTCTGATGAAGCAAAGTATGTTCTGATCCACTAATGCACTCCCCATTTATTATTTAATGTAGCTTCTCTCTTCTTCGCAAGACATGGGAACAAGCCAGAAACTAGGTCCTGAAGTCTCCCTTCTACTGAATAACAAATTTGTCACAGCATCTTTTTAAAATAAAGGCAAAAATTCTCTAAAACTTCACCCTGTAGTTTCTAAGAAAGTAACTTTTCACAGTTTTGCACAGTAAAATATGAAGGCAAATGTAATTGGAATAGATGAGGATTTGATCTCTATAAAGACAGAGATTCAACAGACCTCAAATATGCACGCCATTCAGATTCTGTGGAACTGCTACAATTGTTTAGCATCTCATACCTTCCTGAGAGCTAGAGTATGAAAAAGGCAGAGATGAGCTCAGCCCAATGGTGTTTGTGATCATTTTGGTACCTTGTTATTTGAAATTACTGCACCTTCTCTTTTTGTGGGCTTGGACTCCTAATGAAGATAGCTAAATAAACAAGCAATTCTTTCCAATTAGGTGAGATAGGAGAATGCCCCCAAATCTCAACTCCATTACAAAGAGATGCAATGAAGACATATAAGCATGTCTCGAGTCTTTAATTACTCTAATCTGATTCCAGCTTGGAGATTTATAATGAAAAGGGAAAGTGAAATAAAATTTTAAAAATAAAGAATAGTTGAATTTCACACAGGCAGCATGTGTGAATAGTGTCCAATAGTGAAGTATAGAATGAGAATGTATTTTAAAGAAAATAAGAGGAATTAACAGAAAAAGAAGAGTAGCTCAAGCTTTAAGAAATAAGCAGTCAAAAGTGACTTTCATACCATATTTCTTGTAAGGTATCAGTCTGTTTCACATGTATGCCAAGAAATCCATGTCATAATTTTATCTGCCAAGAATGCATTCTCACCTACTTATTATCTGGAAAGGTATGAGAACATACAAACAAATGGCTTTCTTTAAATTTTGTTTCCCATAAAATGATCAATTGATTCATCCATTAATTCAACAAAGTTGTGCTAGAATTCTTCCAGAACCTGGTGCTATATAGCAAATAAAACAGAAAAAAATCCGTAACATAATGGAGTTTATATTTCAGTTGGAGCAACAGACAATAAATAAAACAAATACCTATAGAATAGAATATAATGGTGATAATGGCTAAGTAGACAAAACTAAATCAAGAAATGTAGATATATAAAGTTAATTATACATCCTTTTGAGAAAGACTTCATATAATTCTATTTTTGGCCCATCAACCACACAAATTAATAAGTCTATATGTAAGATTTTATAGGCTATCTAAGCAATAAAACCAGTGCATGAAGAGCTTAATTCTGGGGAAGGTAAAGTATGTATTTCTTTTCATTTTCTTTCTCTGGCTGTTTTCAGTTTATCCCACTTAAGAATCATATTTGGTATTCAATGGGTGGAAGATAAAATCTTCAATTGATAGAAGATGTAATAAAAACACAGGAATATTAAAGCACCAGATGTTTTATAATAATTTTTTCCTGTTTCCTAGAAGTAAGTGGGGTTTTTTTGCATGCTAAAACAAGTCAACTTGGTACAATTCTAAATTTCAAGTATAGTCCATTAATATTAAAATAAACATATAATCCAAGAGTTTTATTTTTTTGCCTAGGGTCTTACATGAAGCTTTGTCTTTACATCATCACCAAGAGCTGTAGAGGTATTCTAACCATTATATTTATTTGTGTTTACAATAGGAGTATATCAAAAACAGGACTAGTTTAATTCGTTGGGTTGGATTATCCCGCCAAAACTCTAATGGGATCTGGAAGTGGGAAGATGGCTCAGCGCTCTCCAAAAATACGTAAGTAACTGAATATTTAGAATACAAAGCACTATGAGCATCTTTTTTCCCTGTGATCCTGTTCCCATTTGAGAGGTAGTTACTTAGAAGTTGGGAGTGGCTCTAGATCTTACTCTGGGTTATGTAAGTAGCAGCTGCGTCCCTCACACCACGCTCCTAATAAGATAGAACAGATAATAAGGCAATTCTACTTTTTTCTCTCACCCATTCTTCTCATTACCTAAGCCACAATCCACCTTTATTTCCAGATTTTTTCCCATCCACTTTTGCCCTCAACTTTACCATAGGAACATATGGGTTTTTTTCCCCTCGCTCTGATTCTTTCCACTATTTTTAAAATAAAATTATCATCTTCATTATCTTATGGTTGAAAGTTATTGCCTTGAGGGGCCTTTAACTTTTCAGTATGGTTTTGTCTATCTTCCGTCCTGCAGGTCTCTAAGATTCAGATATTATTGCAGTTCACAAGGAGGTTTTAATGGTCACTTCATGAGACATTACCCTGCTGCAGAGAACAAAGACAAAGGGGCCTATACAATCTGACAATGACTTAAACCATTTATTTAATCTACAGATACTTATTAAGTATTTACTATGGGTAGGCGCCTACGATACTATGATTACACACAAGCCTCTTCACGGATTTTGGGCTTTACCTTCTATTACTGATTGCCTCATTTACAATATTCTAGGCAAACTGGTCGTCCCATTGTTCGTTCAACAAATAAAAATCGTTTTGTTGTCTTAGAACCTATGTACTTGATATTCTTTCTGTTTAGAATGCCCTGCTTCCAGAACTCCATGGCTGGCTACCCTCTGTGGCTCAAGCTTCTTTTTAAACATCACTTTCTCGGTGAGACCAACTCTAATCACCAAACTATATTTGCCTCCTCCCTACCTGCTCCAGCCAAGGTCTATCATATCACACTGCTTTGCTTCTTCATAACTTTTGCCAATCTCTAAGTTATCTCAACTGTTTACTTGTTGGCTTAAGTTCCCTGATAGAAAGGGCATTGTCTTTAGCACATAATAGTTGTAAAATTGCTATCACAGAAATAAATGCATAAATAAATGTTCATTGTCTCCTCATCACAAGCAATCTAGTTAGGAATATAGACAAGTTAACAGGCAATTACAATACAATGTACTGTCATATATATACAATCCTTTAACATAAATCCTCAGCTCAAAATATTTAATTAATTCTCTTTTCCTTGATCTCATTCCCACCTTGTGCAGTTGTTTGCCCTGCAGGGCTTCCCCATCTCCTCTCCTCATATCAAAATCCTACTCTCCCTTCAAGTCAAAACTCAAGTCTGATCTTCCAAATAAAGCCTTTTCCCACCATGTCAGACCCCCATCCATTTCTTCTTCTGGTCTCCTATTATGCCTAATGTTGTTCATTTGCTTTTTGATGGTATGCTGTATTAAAGGTATATACATTTATGCTTTTTTAAATGTATATACCTTGTACCCCAAAGCAGATTAGAAATTTCTCAAGGTCCTGAATTTTGTTTTGTACTTTTTCCCCATGGGGGGAAATACACTACACACAAATTATGATTTGTTGATTGTCTATTTAGCTCTCTAAGGAACTCATTCTACCTTTTTGATTTACAGGTTTGATCTTTCTGGAGATGGAAAAGAAAATATGAATTGTGCTTATTTTCAAAGTGGGAAAATCTATGCTTCTTTTTGTAATAGCAAACGTTATTTTATGTGTGAGCAGATGCCTGGCATGGCAAAGATAGAGAAACTACTTTAATGCACATGGGTGGACAGGCTATAACAGACAAGTGCTGGAATGTACAATAAAAGATCTGGATGAAGGAATCACTAGCCAAAAACGTGCTTATTTCTCCCTTTCTTCTCCTTGGGGTCATCTGATAAAAATCTTCACTACCAATACCACTCTTTTAGTTTGCTAAGCTGCTCAAAGCAGATTCCATAAAATGGGTTGGCTTTTGTTTTAGTTTGCTAAAAGTTGCTGAAAGCAATATACCAGAAATGGGTTGGCTTTCACAATGGAGATTTTTAAGGCTGCAAGCTTACAGTTCTGAGGCCATGAAGTGTCCAAATCAAGGCATAATCAGACAATGCTTTCTCCCCGAAGACTGGCACAGGAAGGCATCTGCTGGTTTCTCCTTTCTCTTCTGGGTTTCGTTGCCTCAACTTCTGGTTTCCTCTCTCCTGGATTCCACTGATTTCAGCTCCTTGCTCTCGAGGCGTTTTCCCTCTGGTTCTGTGGGTTTCTTTCTGTCTTTCCATTTTCATCCTGTTTATAAAGGGCTCCAGTAAGAGGATTAAGATTCACCCTGGATCACACCCTACTGAAGTAATCGAATCAAAAGGTCCCACCTGCAATAGGTTCACACCCACGAGAATGCATTAGCCTTGAGCACATGATGTTTGGGGGTCCATAAAAGCCTCAAACTACCGCAGCTTTTAACAGTGGGAATTTATCAGCTTATAAGCTTACAGTTTTGAGGCTGAGAAAAATGCCCAAATCAAGGCATCATCAGGTGATGCTTTTTCCCTGAAGCCCAGCTGACAGTGATCCTGGACGCCTCTGTCACATTACAAGGCACATGGCAGCATCTGCTGGTCTCTCCTTTCTGCTCTCGGTTTGGTTGTTTCTAGCTTCTTGCTTCCGTGGCTTTCTTTCTCTTTTTCTGAATTTCATTCTCTTATAAAGGACTCCAGTAAGAGATTAAGATCCATTCTGAAAGAGGTGGGTCACAATTTAAGATCTTATTCACCAAACAATCCCACTTACAATGGATCCATACCTACAGGAATAGATGAAGAACATACTTTTCTGGGGTAAACCACCACAATCACTTACTTAGTTCTTTCTTTATATACCCAAAAGTCAGCTCTGAGTTTATCATTTGCTTCCCAATTGTTCTGCTTTCCATTGATTCCTTTCTTCTTGTCTTCCATTCTTGACTATCTAGATATAGTGTGATTTAATCTACCTTCAGACATAAACCTATACAGTTAAAATCAGGACAATAAAGGCTAGGGATTAATTGACTTAAACTGTGGAAAATATCTATGTTTGAAAATGGTACAAAATATCTAAGTTTGAAAAACAGCATAAGGTAGTGGAAAGAACACTATATTTGGTGTGAAAGAATATTTTAGATGGTATAGTCACTTAAATAAAGCATAATCAAGTACTAGTCATGAAGTCTCTTTAACTTCTGTTTTTTTTCCACATATAAAATAGGATAATAGCCATCTTCTATACCTCATTGTTCTACAACCTAAAATAAAACTTCCAACTCTTAACCATACCAGAAATTCGAATCATGATTGTCCAATTCACTATTCTATGCCCAACAGTAGCACAACCCCAGAAAAATATTTCCTTCTTTTTGAATGAGATAATTCATTAGAAGATGTTTCAGTCAATAAAACACTATACAAATATAATTACTATTCTGAGTCCACCTTTGGTCAGATTCTACAGTAGTAATTTTCTGTGCAAAATAAAGCAAATAAAGTTTGTAAGAAACCTGATGGAGTTTATAATATGACTAAATGCTTCTGAACAAGGGCCGGAAGATATAACAGCAAATAAAAATGCTTTATCTGGCTATTTTCCAAACAGTTCTATGCTTGGATTTTGCTGAGTAACTCAGTGTATTTATAGAATATGTGGAGAAGCACCCTTTTAAAGGATAACAGGCAAACAATTGCATTTCTTTCCTGCAACTTCCCTGAAAGTGCCTTTCCTTTTTACTCTATTGGGAATCAAATTTAAAGAAATGATTCTCAATCATTTCAACTGAGGTTGAGGTGTTTGTTAAAACATGTAAATCTTCAAACACAAATACTGATGGTATTCAATCTAAAGACTGAGGAAACCCAGAAATCTGTGTTTTCAATAAGCACCCCTCATATGATTCTGATACAAATAGTCTTTAATATATTTTGAGAAAGACTTCTTTAGAACTTGACCCTTATGTGACTTTGGATAAGTAATTTAGCAGCTTTAAAACTCAGGTTCCTTATCTATAAAATAGGTTTAGTATTATTACCCTACTATAAGGTTATTGTAAAGTTCATTTAAAATAATTACATAAAGCACTGAGCAGAGTAACAAGCATGCAATGAATAATCAATAAATATGTGTTGCTTTCCTAGCTTTGTGCACTCACATGCAAGGCCACTTGAAAGAATCTTTATCTTATTTTAGACCATGAAAAAACCATCAGGTTTTGGGAGTGGAGGAAAAATAACAAAAACACCTTGGATTCTGCTTGCCACTTCAAATGACTAAAAATCTTGACTTTTGGGCATGCTATCTTACTTCCTTCTTTTTAAGTATTCATTTAGTGAAACTAAATAGGAACTATTAATTCAGAAAGCTGTCCAAAATCAGTCATATCTCTGAACTTTAGCGTGTTATCTTTCCAAAATGGAAAAGAATATGTTTATCGCTTATGATACCACACTCAGTTTAAAAAGCAAAAACATAAATCAATACAACTGTGCTTGCAAAAATTCTTTTCTGATATCTGATCTCTGATATATTTTCTGTATATCTAAAACATCTACATGAAATCAGAATGGCACAGAAGTTAATAGCACAGGTTCTAGAATCAGATTGCCTAAGTTACAAACACTAATTCTGCCACTACTATCTATGTAAACTTCAGTAAGTAATTTGACTTCTCTGTTTTTTTATTTACGATTGAGTCACACTGAGCTAATAGTATTATTTACATCATAGAGCTGTTGTGAGAATTAAAACAATTCATATAAAGGTTTTTTGCAATAGTACCTGGCATATAAAGAAGATTAAATACTAGGTAGTATTATTAAAAACAGCAAAAATTATACAAGTAACAATATATTCACTTTTATTGGGAAGACCCAATGGTTGCCCCAAAGTAATCTATCAGAGAGTGTATTGTATTTGGGAAATTCTGATCTTTCTGAATCTGATTTTCATTGCTGATAAAATTTGAGAGCAACTAGAAACTAATAACTTATAGAACTTCTGTTCCATGGGTGCTGGTCTCAGTACACATTCAACATGATTATGGGTACTTCCTTTTTGAATTCTCAAGATAGAAATTATCCCATTTTAAAATTTCAGGATGGTTAAGTTGCATTATTATTTAGATTAGAATCAGGTCACATGAAAATCACAAGCAATATTTGGAAAACATGCTGGTATTCTCCATTTGCCCCTCTAGGCTCTCTCAGCTCTTTCTTGTGCCTTGGGCAGCTAAACTCAAATGGATGTCATTACCTGGGCAAAATTAGCTTATGGATTCCAGTTAATTCACTCAATGGGAGGCTCTGATAGGAGATCAGAGAGTGGGAGGAGAGAGGGGTCAGGGTATTTATTCTCCTAACTCTTTCCTCCACCATGCCTCAGTTTGGCAAAAGCTACATTTTCTATATCTTGTCACAATCCTTGTCCTCCATCATGGCTACAAACATGGTGACGTTTCAGTCACCACACTCCTCTTGATCCTTTAGGCTTAGGGATGATGAGAACTTCCCAATGCACATTTCACCACCCCATATTGATTCCCTTAACCCTTCCCACAAATTTAGAAGCCCTTTATTAAATACCTGTATTAATCAGCCAAAGGGGTGCTGATGCAAAGAACCAGAACTCTGTTGGCTTTTAAAAAGAGTATTTATTTGGGGTAAAAGCTTACAGTCACAAGGCCCTAGAGTAAGTTACTTCCCTCACCAAAGTCTGTTGCCACACGTTGGAGCAAGATGGCTGCCAGTCTCTGCAAGGGTTCAGCCTTCCTCTTCCTCTTAAGGCTCCATGGTCGAAGCTTCTTTCAATCTCAGCTGCAGGCTGGCATAAGGCTCATCTCTCTTCCCAGGGTTCGTCTTTTTCCAGGCTCAGCTCCTCTGTTCTCTCCACAAGGCCAGCTGTACACTATCAAGAGAATGGCTCTGCTCTCTCCCTGGGGCTGTAACATCACAACTAAACTCTCTCCTTTTCCCTGTCATTTTCTGTGTGATTGTCTGCCCACCAAGGGGGTGAGGACTCAGTGTCCTACTGACGTGGCCAAATCAAAGCCCTAATCTTAGTTTAATAAAGTAAAAGTGAAAACTCTGAATTTAATACAATCAAAGGGATATCATGCCTAGAGGAACAGACTAGTTTACAAACATAATCAAATATCTTTTTTGGGGAATTTATAAATATCAAACTGCTACAATGACCTTAGATTACCCTTTGAGTGTGCCATCTGTTTCCTTCTGGGATCTTGACTATTAAAGACAATAATGATTCCTCTAGTGAGACACCAGAACCAAAGAGAACATTGCAATTTTGCAGATTACTGGGATTTGCAGACTACATATTACTGAAACATGATCTTTGGCCATAAGGAGATATGGCAAAATATAAATCTGATTAAAGCATCAGATTTCTCAATATGTAAGCTGTAGTCACAGGGTGGGGTAGTGATGGCCATCTGTTCACTAAATAATTCAGGTTTCCTTTCTAGAGTAAAGTTGTCATTGAACACTTGCTACCAAGCTCGAGATTACATTTTATGGGCCCAATTTTTATATCCAAATATGGGCATTGGTATAGACCTGGATGTGATGTGTGCCACTTCCAGGCTATGGCCTTAAAGAAGCAGATGTGGATTCTCCATCTTCTCTTTCCCTCTCCAATGGCTAGAAACAGAGAGTTCTAATATGAGAAACTCATGAGAGAAAAGGAGGCAGGGCCCCACTTGAAAGAAATCTACACACTGACCAGGATTATTAGAGTTAAAATGCTGTGTGAACAAAATAAACAAATTTTTATTGTGCTAAATGACTGGTATTTTTAGGCTTACTTGTCACAGGAACTAGCATTACCCTAACTAATGCAGTGTATATAAATTTATTTAAGGGATGAATTCCCTCTTGCTTTCTTGTATAAAGCTGTAGTGATCTCCAAGTCATTACACCCTGATTGCCCAATGTGACCTATCCTCACCCCTTCATTATCTAGTCTAACCCCATGTTGCATGTCTATACCAAACACAAGGGCATTATTTGTGTTTCTATCCTTTTCTTCTTAACTGAAATCCAGTACTATCACCTTTAATACCTGCTACATTTTGGAAAACAGAGCAATAACGTGTTCTATCATTGACCATTTTGACATCACTTTTTTTCTCATTTCCTCCTTTACCAAACTGTGATTTAGCTTAAACTTTGTAAACTTCCACTTTCTGGATGAAGATGCATCTATACTTCTTAAATCAAAACACATTTTCCCACTAGTGTGATAAAGTAGCCAATTTCAGTTCTTCCACCAACTTACTCCTGACTTTAAGAGGAAGTATTTGTTTCAGTCTCTGCTGTCAGCTGCCTTACATATCAAAGCATCTCAGCCATGCAGGAGGAGGAAGGATATACCTCTCTCCAGTGGGATAACCCAGCACCAAACCCTTATGAGAAGCATCTGCCTTCAGCCAAATGTTCAGGTAATCAAGTCTGATTATTTAGTCTAAGGCCCTGCAGTTTATGTTTTGTTTTCAGATTCAGTGGTGGGCGCAAGATGGCTTTCTAGTGTGAGAAAATCCATTTAAGGGTATCATACTACGCATGGTAGTGTAAGATTTAAAAAATAGAAGAGTGAGAGGAGGAGTGCATAAAGAGGAAAAAGGGAAAGAGCAATGGACTAAAAATATTTGATACTACTTTTTCTTTTCCTGGAGAAGACAATGGATTCCTGGACTTTCAGGATAAGAGAAAGAAACCATATATCTTCACTATTTTCATATTTGTTTAAATCAAATCCAATACTTGCATAAAAGACCTTAGAGAGATCTGGTAAACCCTAAGAAATAAAGAGAGATAAAAAGCTGAAAAACTAGCAAAATCTCATTGGCCTGGAGCAGCCTGCTATACTGATCAGTTCTATCTTTATTATTTAATGTCTGAATTAGTTTCCTATTGCTGATGTAACAAATTACCATAAATTTAGGGGCTTCAAATAACACAAATTTATTATGTTACAAACTGGAGGTCAAAAGTCAAAATGGGTTTCACTGGGCTGAAAACAAACTATTGGAAGAGCTGCACTCACTCAGAAGGCTCTAAAGAGAATCTGTTTCCTTGTCTTCTCCACATTTTGCAGCTGCATTCCTTGCTTATCTTGACTCATGTCCCTTCCTCAATTTTCAAAGCCAATAGCATAGCATCTTCAAACCTCTCTCTGCTTCTATCCTCACATCACCTTCTGTCCCTCTCATCTCCTGCCTCCCTCTTATCAGGACCAGGTAATGCCACATCCCAAAATCCTTAACTCAGTTGTATTTGTAAAATCCCTTTAACATATAAGGTAATATTTACACGTTCCAGACATTAAGGCATAACATTTAAGGGAGCCATTATTCAACTTACTATAATATCCAAAGATAAATCCAATCTATTTTCCTCTGATTATGGTTATTTTTGCATGAGATAGCTTTCTTGTTCTCAAGTATGAAAGCTTGCTACTTGGTTTGTGATAATACCTAAAAGGATTTTTGGGAAAGAACACATTAACTAATTAGTAAGATTTTGGCATCATACAAAAAGATGAAATAAGAAGAGTAGAGATAGTTAAACATGTTCAATCTGGCATTTTTCCAAATCAAATGTATTACAAGATATAATTTGAAATTCAAAGATTTTAAGCAAAGGTTCCCATTTGTCCTCTTGCAGTTACAAATTTCAGGTCTCAACAATTATCCGGTTAGAAATGCTTAATGTTACATTCCTTCCTTTACTCAGTCTTATCTTACACTTCCCATCCCTTCCATATACGTTCTCTAACTCAATTTCATTGTCCCTGTTCCCTGTGTAGGAACATGGTGTCTGGTGGTGGTGATTTCATGTATGTTCTCCATCGGCTCATTTGCAACCTCCATTTTCTTGGGCGTTAAGTGTAAGTACAGCAAGATATTGTGAAAAAATATGCACACGTATATGTATTATATACTATGCATAACTTCATTTGCAATTGAATATACGCATGTGTCATTATATATAAAGCTTTGCAATTCAAAAATGGATGAATAAATCAATTAAGAAATATCTGGATGTCTATAAATGACATAAAATAATGGCCTCCTAATTTAAATTATAGAACATTTATTTGATTTAAATGCCAATGCCACTGATACCTCTCAATGCTTGCTGTAGAAATCATGTCCAATACCACAAGTCTCTTCGGGAGAAGCAATGCCAATAATTAGATTCTGATTCAATTCACAGGTCATGACAGCATGCCAAAGCAGGCATTTTGAAATATTTCAGAATATGGTCTTTTGTTTCTAATATATATATTTATTCCTAATTTAAGTTATGCAGATTATTTAATGAGTGTTTTCTTAATATTAAGCAAAGTACAATTTTAAATACTTAATGAAAACCTCAGAACTTTATTTGGGCCATATTTAACTATATTTCTTTATTGCCTTAAGTTCAAAATGGAGACATGTTCTCATATCTGACAAATGAAACTTTTAAATGAAAACAATCATTGCAGAGCTACAGATTCCAGGAAAAGGACTAAGAACTTCTATTATTACACAAGCTAGCGCAAAGAAATAAGCTTAGAAAGACTGAAAGGAAGCTTATTGTCCTGATGACTTTCCTTTTCTTCTTTTATGCCTTGAAAAATCACTTTTGTATTTAGGAGGTTAGAGAAGACTTATGAGCTCTGAGAATAAGGAAGAGAAGGGTTCAAATTTGTTTCTACCAAATACGGGATGCTTGATCTTGTTCATGTAATGCTATGGGTTTTATTTTCCTGATAGTTCTCAGAGGAATATCTTGAGAATTATGAGGTGCTCAGTGGAAATGCATTCGTATCACTTACTGCTTTTTTAACAAAGCCCAAAGTTTTGTTGAATAAGAATTGGCTTCTCCATTTTAAATACTACACGGAACACCTAATCGCTAGCTCTAGATGGCCCAGTAGTCAATAGGATCTGAGTCATAAAAATCATGTTTGATTTTTAATGTTTCATTTTTTAAATGATCCATTTTAATCAATAATGAAAATCCAATTCTCTTTATGAAAATTTACATTGTGAGAGAAATTCAGTGTTTACATTTCAAATGCCTTTTTTTTTTTTTTAAGAACAGGGACCTATTTCTGACAAACAGCAGCTAATGGAAAACAATATCTTTCTATTTAGAAGTATCATTACATGAAACTTATGAATGCGCTACTTATAAGTTATTCTTATATATCATTAAAAGTAAGTTTAATATGCATATCTGACAACAGAACTGAAAAAATTTATCACACTACATTTTTATAAAACAATGCAATGCAGTAATTTAAAGGAGTCTTTTAGAACCATTGCTATTGACATAGAAATATGGTTATACAATATTTTCCTATGAAAGAAACAAATTAAAATCGTTTAGAGAAGAATCCAGTTCTATAAAATGTATATTTTATTTAAAATATGTAAAATATACAAATATTTATTTATTTATTTCTCTGTATAAAGTCTCAATAGACATGGACTAAAATGTTAACATGGTTACTTGAGTGATGAGTTTAAATGTAAGTCGAAGTAATTTATTGCATTTTTTTTAATTTTTTTTAATTTTTTAAAACAATTTAATGAAGTATATCATTCATATATGAACATACATAAACTATAAGTGTTCAGTAAACATTCTGTACTTTTAAAACAAACATGCATAACATCACACAGGGCTCCCACACATCAACCCCCAACAAACACCCTGCATTGTTGTGAAACATTTGTTAACAAATGATGAAAGAGCATCGTTAAACTATTACTACTAACTATAGTCAGTATCTTCCTCCCCTATACATTTTTTTAAGGATTTATTTATTTACTTTTATCCATTTTTACCCCTCCTCACCCCTTCGTTTTTGCTGTTTCTGTGTCCATTCACTGGGCAACTCTCTGTGTCCGT
The DNA here is from genome assembly GCA_026826555.1 of Tolypeutes matacus. Classification (NCBI taxonomy): domain Eukaryota; kingdom Metazoa; phylum Chordata; class Mammalia; order Cingulata; family Chlamyphoridae; genus Tolypeutes; species Tolypeutes matacus. Next base: position 2,267,113 of record JAKSZT010054550.1, read on the forward strand.
TTCTTGTCCTCTCTTCTCATCTTTCTCCTCATGTCTTCACTGGGATTTGATCCTCGGAATCTCTGATGTGGGAGAGAGGCGCGCTACTGCCTGCGCCACCTCAGTTCCTGGTTTTTTGGCACGTCTCTTCTTGGTTCTCCCTTGTGTCAGTCTCCTGTTACATCATCATCTTGCTGCATGGCTTGCGGAGTCTGACGGCGCATCAGCGCTTTGAGCCTAGCGGCTCATCCACTCGTGGGGCCTGGTGGCGCACCTGCGCACAGGGCCTGACAGCACACCGGCAGACGGGGCCTAGCAACGCACCCACAGCCTGGCCGCTCACCCGCTCACGGGGCCTGGAGGCACACCCGCATACAGGGTCTGGTGGCCCACGCGCCTTCTATATTTTTCTTTTTTTAAATTTTTACCGGGAGGTCCCAGGGATCGAACCCAGGTCCCTCCTAGACGCCCAACCACCTGAGCCACATCTGTCCCCCTGCTATATCTCTTAAGGTTGATCAAAGATACCTAGAGTTACAGTCATTTCCATACAGGATGGTCATAATAAACCAGCCTTAGTTTATCACCAGCATTCTAAAAACCAGACCTAGTGAGAAAAACTATGCCTGGGGACACATGCAGGGTTTCTAATATAGCAAATGTTTAGCCTACCCTGATTATCACAAAATCAGGTCAGCGAGAATATTCACAGGTGTTTATTTTTTAATCAGAATACTTATGCTAACTGCTTTTCTATTTAAAACAACTTTAAAGCCGCAAAATCTTTTTTTAAGAAATCAGATTTACTTCATTTTTATTTATTGTTCTTTTTAATCTTGTTAATTCATCAATTAGGTATAACATCTATACTAAATATTCTTATTTTGGGGGGCTTTAAAATGTTTTCCCTTAAATTCTCCAGGTAATTACATTTTTAAATCTATATTCCCCATTTTTCTCATTGATTACAACCTAAGCCAATAAAGATGCTTCCTATTTAGGAAAAAACTCTAACACAAAGTCTCATTTCTCTTTCTTCAGTTTAATTTTACTTTTATGTAGTATAATTTTTTTTAGATAGCATATAAACAAAGAAACAATGACCTCTAAAACATATCTAATATAGGAAAAGTTCATCACACTTTAACATTTCAGAATCATACTTCACATTTGTAAAATAAGATTATTTTTCAGTTTCTAAATATCCCAGATCCTTAATAGGATAAAATAACACATTTCCACTCTGGGGGGCCTCAACCCTTGTGAAGAAGAGGGAAATAATAGAACAGCTGGCAGCCTAGGTTGCTTGAACCATAGGGAGAGGGACGGATTATGAACATCCACTTTTTGCAGTCCATGGCTTTTGATTTCTGGCATTTCCTTCTTAGCAGCAATGTTGGTGAATAAAATAGATCAGAATATGTAGATAAGCAATTAAATGTTTTATCATGTAAACTGACATGTCCAGTTAATAGGAAGACAGACAACAGACAGATACATATTGTTCTTTTTACATACAAATTACATTCCTACCCTTCATGGCAATAATTCTCTATTGGGAGCAGAGCCAGATTGTACCCAGTTCTCCCTTTGAGGCAGCGCTAACTCAATGTCCCGCAGACCAACCAATCTTAGTTAATATGCTCTTCATTTACACTTTAAAAATAATCTATTGCTTTAAAGTGACAACGTGCAAAGAGTGGATTTTGACTAGTGCAGTTATTATAAAGAAAGTTAACACATCTTGAGCAGATTTCTTTTGTGATCTTGTTTATTGCCTTCTTGTGGTTAAAAATGCAAATCATTTTACAGTTCGGCCTCTTTATTCTCTTTTTATTTTCTATTTCTTTCTAAAAGGCCTGATTTTACTCCTTAACATCTGGCTGGCATATACAGTTTTGTTGTTTTTTTTTTCTTTTTAAATCACTAATTGAATTCCTTGTTGCCTTTCTCTCCTCTTTTATGACAACATCTCTACTTACTAACTGCAACCTAATAATTATTAATATACCATAAACTTTATTTAAACCAAGTATATAGCTCTCTGTTAAACTACTTCTGCACTGTATATGCAACTGGCATGGCCCCTTAGCCCTTACTGTTTGCCAGTAATATGGTTCATGTATCTCCCTTCTTTGCTTAAGACAAGAAAGGCATAAAAAAGTAACATCACCTTGATGCCCCCCACCCCTCTTAGATTTAAACTAATGTAGCCTTCTTCTGTTCAAACCTATGCTATAAGTCTTTTTAAAAATCATAGGATCATCTTTGAAAGTTCTTGCATATAAATCATCATCCATATCCAAGTTCTAATTATGTTACTGTTATCTATAGTAACCAATAAAAAAGCAATATAAAAAGATACAGTCAAAAAACACCATCATTAAATCAAAACAGAATTCTAAAAAAATGTTCAAGTAACCCACTGGAAGACAGGGAAAAGAAAACAGAGAGGTGGGAAATGGAACAAATGAAACAAAAATTTTAAAAAAGCAGGCATAAGCCCTACCATATCAAAAATGAAATTAAATGTAAATGGACTAAGTGCATGAATTTAAAAACAGATATTGGCAGAGTAATTTAAAAACATGACCAAACTACATGCTGCCTACAAGAAACTCATTTAAAAGGTAATATTACAGGCAAGTTGAAAGTAAAAGTTTGGGAAAAAATTGTTTATTGTGCAAAAATCAATCAAGTGTACATGATTTCAAAACTTATTATATGGCTACATTAACCAAAACTGTGTAGTATTGGTGAAAGGATGGACACATACGTCAATAAAACAGAATAGAGTATGCAGAAATAGACCCATGCCCAACTGATTTTTTTAAACTTTATTTTGCACATTTAATAATTGAAAATATAAACAATTAAAAACTAAAAAATAAACACAGATGAATAAATATATACATTTCTCAATTAAATGTAATGGATACATGTAATTTTTTAAAAATCAAACAATATATTACACAATATATTTGGCTCATAGTAACAGGTGCATAATCAATTCAATAGAGGATAGTGTTCTCAACAAATAGTGCTAGAGAAATTGGTCAATCATAGACAAAAATTCCTAAGTCTCACACCTTATCAAAAATTATCCACAAAGGGATTGCAGATTTAAATGCAGAACTGTAAAACTGTAGTGTTCTGGGGCTGGCTGCCAGATCCTTGGTTCTTTGGTCACATGGCAAAGAACATGGCGGTATCTCTTGGCCTCTTCCTTCTCTTCTGGGTTCTGCTTCAGCTTCTTGCTATGGCTTTCTCTCTGTCTGTCTGAATTTCATTCTGCTTAACAGGACTCTAGTAATGGGATTAAGACCCATCCTAATTAAGACACATCATGCCTTAAGTAGCCTCATCAAAAGGTTCTATTTATAATGGGTTCACACCCATACAAATGGATTGAATTTAAGAACATGTTTTTCTGGGGTACATACAGGTTCAATCCACCATACTCTACCCTCTGCACCCCAAAAAGACATGTTCTTTCTACATGCAAAATACATTCATTCCATCACAATATCCCAAAAGCCTTAAGTCATTTCAGAAACAATGCTTAGTACAAGTTTCACCAAAACCCATTATGGGTGTGGTCTGTCTTGAGGCACAATTCCCCTCTGTCTGTGGAACTGTGAAACCTAGGAAATAAGTTATTTGCTTCATATATGCAATGGAGGGATAGGCATAGAATAAACATTCCCATTCCCATAGGAAGGAATTGGAAGGAAAACAAGGGTCACAGGTTCCAAACAATTCCAAAACTCAGCAGGGCATACTCCATTAAATTTCATGATCTGAGAGTCATCTATGGAATGATGTTCAGTCCACCAGCACTGATAAAGCAGCAGTCCCACTCATTCCAAGTGCTTGCCTGACAGCCATGCTCTCCTAGAACACTGGGGTGAAGGCTCCACCCTTTCCAAGTATCCGGATAACTGCAAAGCTCCCCACAAATGCCTGGGCATAGTCTCCATCCTCTCAGAGCACTGGAGTGTTGGCTGGACTCTTTGCAATGCCCAGGGCCCAGGCTCCACCCTCTCAGAGCACTGGGGTGTCAGCACTCTTCTTGTACCTGCCCTCTCCACATGCCAGGGGAGACTCGTGCTTTCCACACATATGGGTGGGCTGCTCTCTTGGTCCAAGAAGATGTCTTTGGTCCAGACCTCAGCTTCCATAGTTCTGCCCTTGAAATGATTTTTCCTTCTATTTATCCTTTCTCTGTCACTTTTAGTACAGGCTGGTAGTGGTTCTGTTCATACAAATTATGCAAGAGACTTGTTGGTTTTCCATATAGTACACAGGAGTCCAAGCCATCAGACAGTAGGACTTTACACAGTTCCTTCCTGGATCGCTGCACCTCCCATCCTGAGTTCCACTGCAATGACTGTCTGGTTCCATGTTCAGTTCGACCCTCCCATGGAGCATTGTTCTCTGGAACTTTCTTCCAGAAGCTCAGAACTTTCCAAATTATCAATTTCTAGTTTCTTTGTGCCCATGAGTTCAATTCTCAGCTTATCCCTTTTCTCTCACAGTTTACTATAAGCTGCAAGGAGAAATCAGTCTACACCTTCTACACTTAGCTTGGAAATCTCCTCAGCTAAATATCCAAGCTCATCACTCTCAAATTCTGCCTTCCATACAACATCAGAACTCAATTTTGCCAAATTCTCTGCCCCTTTAAAACAAGGATTACCTTTCCTCCAATTTCCAATAACACATTACTTTTAAGGCCTCATTGGAAGTACCATAAGCATCATATTTCTACCAACAGTCTCTTCGAAGCAATCTATGCATTTTCTATCAAGCACTTCACAATTCTTCTAGTCTCTACCCAATTTCAAAATTGCTTCCATATTTTTGGTATTTGCAATAGCAGTACCCCACTCTTGGTTCAAAAATCTAGTTTTAGTTTCCTAGGCTGCTTAAGCAAATACCATGAAATGAATCAGATTAAATAATTGGAATTTATTTGCTCATGGACTGGGAAAATGTTGAAGTCATGTCTCATAATTTATAACAAAATAAATTCCAGCTACATAAAAAAACAAAGTAAATTCCAGCTATAAAATAAACTCTAAGTTATATATTATAAATATATATGTTAAAAAGTACTGGAAGAAACCATGGAACAACTTTTGTATAATCCCAAGTATAAAACTCTTTTACTAAAAATGACTCAAAATAAATATCTGACCAGTGTGGGATAAACTACCATTAAACAAAGTCAAAAGGCAAACAAAAAAAGCAACATATGATACAAAGAGCTTTCTTCACCAGTATGTCAGTGTCAAATAAACAGAGCTGGTAGCTAAAGATTCTCAGTGGACCCAAACGATAATGCTTACAAACCTACAGTTGATTACAGGAAAAGGTTAAATTTAACTACAGTGATAAACAAAGACAGGCATCATAGCTAAAGCCTGTCTCACAGAAAGGGGTTTGGAAAGTTAGGGTCCAGGCACCTTTTCCTTCCTCTATAAGTGCCCTATCAGGACATACTTCTCTCTTGGATCACAACTACTGACATGGACACAGAACACCTTGGTATCTGGGAGCCACAGAACTGGGTCTTGGCTGGGGTTTTCATTTTACTGGTCACACAGGCATATCCCAGGTAGGAGCAAATCATCAATCCCACTTCTATCAATAAACAATGCTGACAAGCTGGTATGATCTACCCTGAAAATCCTCAGACCCATGATTACAAAGCTGCATTCTTAATTAGTATCTTTCAAGCCTCAACCTGGAGTCAGCACCATGCCGGAACTTTAGCAAAACTTCTCAGGCTAATTCCAAGCCTGCTGGAATTAACAGTCATAGCACAATAAGGAATCATCTAAATCAATAAGGGAAAAACTAAAAACCCAACTAAAAAATTACAAAGAATATAATCATATACTTCATAGAAAAGAAGTAAAACTGTTATTTATATGTATATAAAGATATTCAACCTCATTCATAGAAAGAGAAATGCAAATTAAAATTATATCGACATACCATTTGCAGCAGCATATAAAAAGGGTACTTTGGGATAATCTAACACAATTTAAATACACATAAACTTTGACCTAGCAACTTAATCTTACAAACATACTTACACATGTGTGAAATTATGTGTGATCTAAGTTCTTTATTAGAGCATTTATTTTTATAATACTAAAAGATTTGGAAATAATCTAAAAGTCAATAGAGGACTGATAAGATAAAGCATGATACAGCCATATAATAGAATCATATGACTCTTAATCGAAGAGTAAGAGAAAATTCTTTATATACTGAAATAGAACTATATCCAAAATACATTTTAGTGATAAAATGAAACAGAAATGTTTATATAGATTATTACCATTTGTGTAAGTGGGATGGAGGATATTTTATGTTAATTTGTTTGTAAAATTCAAAATATCTCTGGAAGGACAGAAAAGAAATTGGTACACCTGGATGCTTTGAGGGCGTGGAATTGGGTGAATAAGGAAACAGGAGTTTGGGGGCCATGGAGGCTTTTTGCTGTATATTCTTCATAACTTTTGATTTTTCAACAATGTGAACAGAAAAAAGATAAAGTAATGCAAATTCATGTGACAAAAATAATCAGTAGTTTGTAGTTGTCTTTAGTTTGTGTTGAGATTCGGTGCTTTTTTTTGTTTTAACAATACGTCAGTATTTTATTAGGAATGATTGTTATGCTGGAAGTGTTCCAGGTGTCTGCTATTGCAATGCAGCAGCAAGAAAAACTCATGCAACAAGACAGAGCATTGTTAAACTTTACGCAATGTAAGAGAGGCCATGACCTTCAGGAGAAAGAGCTTCAGACCTTGATGAAAAACTCTTTTTCAGGTAATTTATGTAAAATCAGTTTGCATTGTGCAGATGCAAAGGAAAGCAACAGTTCCTCACAAGAAACAGTGGCTCAAGCCTTTTATTTCTTTGCAAAGTCAGGATTTTCTAGCAAGAGAGTGATAATTTGGATCCACACTTCAGTTCAATGTTTTTCATATCTCCTAATAAGCATGTGGAACCAAGGTACCAAGCATGCTGAGGTACCAAGAAATGGGGGAAGAAAATATACCATCAAATGCCAAACTGAAATGGGTGTGATTAGTAAGTCAGAATGTTAAAAAACAACATTCTGTTTTAATCCAATCACCCTAGTTTTAAGTGTATCTTTAATACTGGCTCTAAATTTCTCAGTATGTCTAGTTTAGACATTGCTTTAGATTCAAATTTAAATAAATCTTTAAGCAGAAAAACTATTTTGAGAATTAGAGCATGTACCATTATAATGTAATGCAAGATTCAGATATTTTTTTAAAATCATATAATGCTATTTCAGTTTTATCTCTTTAATCCCTTACAAGCATTTTAAATAAAAAACAATCTATTTCTACTGATCCTATAGTTTGTCAAAGTATGATATGATTACTTAATTAACATCAAATAATTTTTACAGATACAATTTAGAGAATGCACTTCCCTGTAGTGTATTCCATTTAAGTTACCTTCAATTAGAGAGATCAAAAACCACCATAGCTCCTTCTGACTGAAATTTAGGCAAATAATTATTTAAAGAATCTCTATGTGCACAACAAATACACAGAGAGGGCTATTGAAAGGATGAGTTAGGCCTACCACTAAGTCAGTAACTGTGAATAGGGCAACAATATCTATTTTGTAGACATACATGTCCAATCTGTCAACTGCCATTGCCAACCCTATATATGCTACAACTTTAACAATGTTCAGGATACGGATTAGTCAACGTAGATTCCATACAAGGGACACCAAAGAGGCTTAAAGAACTTGACATTTGGGCCAAGGAAACTGCAAAAGAATTATTTCTGACCCTAAAAGCGGGCTTCTAGAAACCAAATTTCCAAATGTTGCAGTGCCTTTCCCTCTATAAGAATGTGCCAGAAACACCTGGTGAAATTCTTGCTATTTGTCCCTCTTTTATAGAGGTTGAACATCCTTCTTTTGTGAATATATTCTTTCTTAAGATAGTTTCCACAAACTGATTAAACATTACAACTTACTTCTTCATTATATCTTACTCCTCACATACATATTTTCAAATCACTTCTTAATGTGCATTGTTTGTGCTCTCTACTACATATGGAAATCTTTTCCTGTTTAATTCTTAGAATGTAAGCATCAACTTGTGGCTTCTTTCTCAACCCATTTATTGGTCTAGTACATTTCCAGCTAAGTTGTACAGTAAGATTAACAGACCTGAAAAAAATGAACAAGAAAATGAAGACTCTAAGTGATGTAAACTCAAAGAAAGAAATGGTTGATAAAACTGAGATAATCAGATCAATTTCTATAGAAGAGGAAAGATTTGGGTTAAGACTTTCCCAAATTAGAGGGACTTCTAGGAAGATGGCATACTAGAAAGACATGGGACTCTCTGCTCTCCCAGAAAAATAGCTAGAGGACAGGCAGAAATGGCCTGGAAAAAAATCTTCTAGAGTTTAGGACACCAGGGGAAGGCAGGACACTGCTCAGAAGAGAGAGGGACAAAGTAAAAGAACTGTGACAGCAAAACTGTGAGTTAAAAGCAGCAGCTGCTACTGCCAGCACCCTCCTCTACACTAAAGACACTTTTGAATAATCAGGCCTCTGGGCCAGTAGCTACAGAAAAAGGGAGCCCCGGGGACCCACCCCTCCCCAGAAAGGGGAGAGAGAAGGACAAAGCCTAAGGCTGACTCTGCTTTTGACCCACAGATTTGGTCTGCTGTGTCCCCGGAGCCCTTCCAGGCTGGGTGGGACTGTGCCATTATTTGCCTTGGGATCCAGCCAGAGATTATGGAGATCTGCGACTAAACAGATCCAACCCATTCAATCTTCCTCAATCTCCCTCTCTTCTAACCAGATTGTTGAGGATGCAGAAGGGAGTGGAATTAATTCCTACCCTGGAAAAGGGAGAAGGCTGCCAGCAAAGGTTGGAGAACTGTCTCTGACAAAGTTTGAATTACAAGGCTCTTAGCCTCCAGGCAGGAACCTCTACCACATTGATTCAGTCCAGGTTGCAGCAAACACACTTCCACCAGGACTTGAACTGAAGGGGCTGACAAACCATGCCATCTGCTGGTGGAATAAGGAAGTGCATGTGAGGAAATTAAAAATAAGTAAGAGGTTTTTTTTTTTTCTGGCCTATATTGTCTCCCTCCCCAAGGCCCTAGGAAACAGGTCTGCAACACAGTGGGTCCAGAACCCAGTTTTGAGCAACTAACAAGGACAATCCTAAAGACCCAGGCTGAGCCAAGAATCAAAGAACAGCAGTAACACACAGCCTCCTGCCACTAAATCCCTATTAAAGAGAGAGAAATTAAGAATCTGAGTAAACTCATCATCCTAATCAGATGCCTAGACATCAGCAAAAAATTATGAGCCATACTAAGAAAATGGAAGGCATGGCTCAAGAAAAGGAATATATGTCAAAGCCCCAGAAGAGATGCAGGATTTGAGACAACAAATTAATAATATGAACACAAATTCCCACAATCAAATTAAGGAGTTGAAAGACAATATAGCTAAAGAGATAAATGATATCAAGAAGGCATTGAACAAGCACAAACAAGAATTTGAAAACCTGAATAGAAAAGTAACAGAGCTCATGGGAATAAAAGACACAGTAGGTGAGATCAAAAATACATTAGAGGTATGCAACAGCTGACTCAAAATGATAGAAAAAAGAATAAGTGATACCAAAGATAGAACATCTGAAATTGCAGAAAGAAAAGAACAGAGAAAGAAAAGAATGGAAAAAATTGAGCAGCAGCTTAGGGAGTTAATTGACAACATGGAATGCAACAACATATGTGTCATGGGATTCCAGTAGGAGAAGGGAAGTGAAAAGGGGCAGAAAGAGTATTTGAGTAAATAATAGCTGAAAATGGGTCAACTCTCATGAAAGAAATGAACTTACATGTCCAAGAAGAGCAGAGTACACCAATCAAAATAAATCCAAATAGACCTACTCCAAGACACATACTACTCAGAATGCCAAACATCAAAGATAAAGAGAAAATTCTGAGAGCAGCAAAGGAGAAGCAAACCCTCACATACAAGGGATGCCCAGTATGACTTAGTGCAGATTTCTCATCAGAAACCATGGAGGTGAGAAAACAGTGGTATGATACAATTAGGATACTAAAAGAGAAAACCTGCCAGCTGAGAATTCTTTATCCAGCAAAATTGTCCTTCAAATATGAAGGTGAGCATAAAATATTCACAAACAATCAGAAACTAAGAAAGTTCATTAAAAAAGAATCCATCTTTGCAGGAAATATTAAAGAAAGCCTTAGAGCCTGAAAGAAAAGGACAGGAGAGAGAGGCCTGGAGGAGAGGATAGAAGAAAGAATAGCAAAAAGGGTAACAAGAAGAGTAAAAAGACAGATGAAAATTAGATATGACATATGAAAACCAAAGAATAAAATGGTGGAAGTAAATAAGGCATTTACAGTAATATCATTGAATGTGAATGAATTAAACTGCGCAATCAAAAGAATAGGCTTACAGAATGGAAAAAAAAGCATAAGCCATCCACATTTTGCTTAAGAGAGACTTACCTTTGACCCAGGTATACAAACCAGCTCAAAGTGAAAGTTTGGGGAAAAAATACTCCACGCATATAGTAACCAAAAAAGAGCAGGGGTAGCTATACTAATATCGGACAAAACAGACTTTAAATGCAAAAAAGTTATAGAAGACACAGAAGGCCATTATTTATTAATAAAAATTAATCCCAAATTAATTTTATCATAAACTAATTCTTAGAGACTTGCTGAAATTGAAAACAAGTGTGTGAATCTTAATGCATTCAGCTTCAGAGAAGCCAGAATTGGTAAGTGTTGAATCAGGTGAACAATTTGGATGGAGTGTGCAGATGCAATGGGGTGATGCAAGGGGTCATTTTGAGGAGATATGCTACTAATATTTTTATAATGACAAGAATAAAGTAAAATGTTTATATTCAAAGCCCATAACTGCAGCCCTTGTCCAGCAAACTGGATTCAGAACGGAGAGAGTTGCTACCATTTCTTTGAAAATTGGAAAATTTGGAACTCCAGTAAAGAGAATTGTTGGAAGGAGAACTCCAGGCTTCTACAAATAGACAGCAAAGAAGAAATGGTAAACCTTGTTTCTTGGTCTCTCATCAAAATGAAAATATCATGTTACATGTTTTTAAAGAAAGCACTGATTATCATAAGAAAAAAGTTTGTTAATATCCTGTATCAGTATTCTATATTTAAAGGTTTCAGTGGGAAGTAGTAGGAATTAGTATGATATGTTTCCTTTTAATTGGAGAAACAAAAAAGTAGGATGCTTATATAGAAACAGAGGAGAATATATTAGTTCGCTGTACTTTGCTAATTTAAAAAAATGAGGGTCAGGGAGGACAGAATACTTTCTAGTATCATGTTAATCCACACCACAATCTACATACATTCTAATTGTATCTATAATTTAGTCCTTCTGATACTTTAAGGAAGTATAATAATCTATAATAACCTTGTAATTATCAAGAAAAAACAGAGGCATAAAAAGTGAGATGATGTCATGAAATGGATAGGTCTATAAAAATAAGCATTTGCTAAATAAAGTGTTCAATTGACATTAATCCACTGCATTTACTATCATTTAGCAAGCAAACAATAGATGTCTACCTGAAATCATTATTTTACCCACAAATATGTGTTAAATAGAAAGAAAGCACAACTACACGTTTATGACCCCATAAGAAACAAGTAACTGCTATTTTCAGTAATTTGATGAAGTTAATTTCTGAAAGAATAACAAGGGAAATATTCGTTAAGAATATGTAGTAAACCAAGGCAACTTGAACAAACTTAATTACGAGTTCTTGCTCATTGTTTTCTGCAAATTTGGTGGCAAAGTGATATTAACTAATAAGTACACCTAGGTGTTAGAAAGATTTCTTTTAGCAAGATATAGTTAAGTTGCTTATGGAATCTCCTAAACTACTTCTCATATTGAAGAACACTGGGGAAGAAAATCCGTGTGGTTTATGATATCAAAGACATTTTTACTTCTCCTCATAATGAGGGTTCAGTAAAACATTTACCTTTATTGACATATTCTGTCTGCAGGACTCTGCATATACAAAACCTATTTTAACACTGATGCCTATTTTTCCTAGTCCTTTCTGCTATCTGCAGACAAGAGTCTGCATAATGCACCCATTCCACTAAGGGTTGAGTCTTCATACAGGAAGTCTTCAAGCCTCTCTTTCTCCAGCTCTCAAGTTCCCATTAATTTGTGTCCAGGCAAAATGTCATACTTCATATTTCACAGTAGTTATGTCTTCCCAGTACATGGTTCTGGTCTTGTTCCTTATAGGATTTTATCATGGGCACATTGGAGAAGGTCAAAAGGAGCAATGACTACTGGGTGGGACTATCTCAGAATGGACTCAATGGACGTTGGCTTTGGCAAGATGGCTCTTCTCCTTCTCCTGACCTGTAAGTCTCTGGAGAAATGTTATAATAGAAATGGGAAATGAGGGAATTCAAAAGGCTTATTTTATTTTCTACCTTAGGATTCCTCCAAGATAGCCTAGGATAATTCCACAGGCTACTAATCGAATCCAAATCAAGGTACTTAAGAGTAGCTTCAGGGAGGCGGCTGTGGCTCAATCGGTAGGGCTCCCGTTTACCATATGGGAGGCCCCGGGTACGGTTCCCGGGGCCTCCTGGTGAAGGCAGGCCCGCCTGCATGGCGTGGTTGGCTGACCCAGCGAGCACAAGCAGCAAGGGGGGGATAAATGAATAAATAAATAAAATCTTTAAAAAAAAAAAAAAAAAAGAGTAGCTTCATGGTTTCTAAATCTTGTTCCTTCTTAGCCCCACATCTAATCATCATCTTCTAGCAAATTCACACCAAAATGTGAATGTGATTGAACATTGAATTAATAAAAGTAAGTAGATTTCCTTTACATCACTTAATGACTAGAGAGTGAGTGTTAAGGGAAAGAGATTGAAATAACTCTTAAGCAATTGCCATACAAAGCTCTTCAGATAAGAACACAGGGAACTGGTGAACAGAATCAGGTGTCTTTGCATTTTGAGGATTTAGAGTCAGAAAAAAGATTAATTTAAATCCTATCATTGCATGTCTGTGTTTTGTATATGCTTTTTCTTGAAAATATAGTAACATTCTTTTTTTTTTTTTAAAGATTTATTTATTTACTTACTTTTATCCATTTTTACCCCTCTGCCTCCTGTTTTTTTTATTTGTTTGTTTGGTTTTTTTTTGTTTGTTTTGTTTTGTTTTTCTGTTTTTGGGTCCATTCACTGGGTAATTCTCTGTGTCCATCTCCTGCCCTCTCTTCTCATCCTTCTCCTCCTGTATTCACTGGGATTTGATCCTGGAAACCTCCAGTGTGGGAAAGAGACGTCCTACTGCGTGTGCCACCTTAGTTCCTGGTTTTTCAGCACATCTCGTCTTGGCTCTCCCTTGTGTCACTCTCCTGTTGCAGCATCATCTTACTGCGTGGCTCGGCGGGGCCTGGTACTCCCGCATGAAAAGCCTGACAGCACACCCGCTTGCCGGCCCTGACGCCCACACGCTTTCTATATTTTTTCCTTATTTTTACTAGGAGGTCCCGGGGATGGAACCCAGGTCCCTCCATACAGGAGAGGGACGCCTAAACTTTTGAGCCACATCCGCCCCTGTAACATTCTTATTAAGGGAAAAGAGCTCTATTGTTGAAAGAGGAAGATGAAACCACCACAGGAAGGTGCCAGATTAAAATGAAACAAACAAAAGCAAAAAGCTAAACACCTCTGATGAGTTACCCATGAGAACATCATGTAAGCCCCACATCTCACCTCTGACTAACACTGACTTCTTCTACAGGTGGTCAAAAGAGAAGACCCAGTCAGCTAACAAGTTCTGCGGATACCTCAGAGACAAGTGGCTTTTTCCAGCTAACTGCAGTGGTTGGAAATATTTTATCTGTGAGAAGTATGCTTTAAGATCCCCTGTCTAAAAAGAAATTGTGCTCAAAAAGATTTCTCTATTACATTAGTGTTTGGAAAAGGTCATTGGAAAACCTGCCACAAAAAGCCAAAGAGCAAGTGCAGAAGTAAACTGCGTGGGCTACAAAATTAGCCACCTGGAACTCAAAACCTTTCCCATCTCCTTTCCCCCTGGCAACCCTGATCTTTTTACTATCTCTATAGTTTTGCTTTGTACACAATGTTGTAAAGTTGGAATCATATAGTACACGGCCTTTTCAGACTGGCTTCTTTCACTTAGCAATGTGCATTTAAGTTTCATCCATGTCTTTTTGTAGCTTGATAGCTCACTTCTTTTTATCACTGAATAATATTCCATTTTCATGGGCATGCCACAGTTTGTTTATCCACTCTGCTATGGAAAGTCATCTTTTTTTGCTTCCAATTTGGGGTCATTATGAATAAAGTTGCTATAAACATTCATGTGGAAGTTTGTGTGGACATAACTTTTCAACTCCTTTATGTAAATGCCTAGAAGTGCAATTGCCAGATCCTACACCTTTCAACTTAGACTTTACAGCTTTCAAAGATATTGACTCAAAATAGAACATAGAGCTAAATGTCAAATGCAAAACCGTAAATTTTCCAGAAAACAACACAGAAGAAAATCCAGATTACCTTAGGTTTGGCATTGATGTCTTAGATATAACCCCAAAAACATGAAACAAAAAATTGACAAGTTGTACATCATTAAAATTAAAAATGTCTCCTCTGTTAAGGACACAGTTAACAGAATTAAAAGGCAAGACACAAACTGGGAGAAGATATTTGCAAAACACATAACTGGCAAAAGACTTATATTTGGACATACATAAAAAGAACTCAAACTTAATAATAAGAAAACAAAAGACTCAATTTTTTTAAAAAGTGAACAAAAGAGCTGAACACATACCTCATCAAGGAAGATACACACATGGTAGACAGGCATCTTAAAAGATGCTCAACATCATATATCATTAAAGAATTGCAAATTAAAACAATGAGATGCCATTGAATACCTATTGGAATGGCTAAAATCCCAAACACCAACAATGCCAAATGTTGGTGAGGATGTGGAGCAACAAGAATGCTTGTGGGACTGCAAAATGGTACAGTCACTTTGGAAGACAATTTGGCAGTTTTTTACACCACCAAACATAGGCTTACCACTCTAGAGCTTTTAACCATGAGTAGATTAAATTATGAGCAGTTGTCATCCAACAGACATTTATTGAATACCCTCTCTGTGCCAAGCACCCTATTAGTACTAGAGAATCGAGATAAATTACTGTATCTTCCCTTGATAATACCATATAATCAAAGATAGACAGATGTAAAATGCTACAAATTGAAGTGTTTACAAGATTTAACAACAGCTAATTTAATGCATTAAATGATATGCATAATTCCTGCTCACTGCAAGATAACTAAGTCCAAATGGCAAACGTAGGGGAAACTCTGGTTGTTAGATACAACCAAGAGGTGAAGAGAAGTGAAAAGCTACTTCACCAGTGGTTAATCCAGCTCTAAGAGAATTAAAGCCTTACGTATAGCCTGGTTGACTTCACAGAGCTTTTTCAACAGCAAAATGTTCCTTAGATCCTTATGTTTCCTTCTTGCAATAAAGTTACCACTTAAATAAATAAAGTAAAATAATACCTAATGCACAAAGGCCATGGCAATCACTTAAATGAACCTAGAAGTCTTTTGTAAAAGGTCACCTACCTCTGTAGGGTCCTTTAAGGACTGGAAAAGTGTGGATTTTGGGTCTTTTCTTATTTAATCATCACCTGGAGTTTAAATGATAGGAGTTACAATAAAAGAGACTTTGTCCAGCTTCTCCTGAAGCTGGAAAAGAGAAGAGCAAAGAAAACATGCCCCCCAAACGTGATGCAGTACTTACAAGTCAGAATTTTATCTGCAGCCCAGGTGGCGTAAGCTCCTACAAATTTCCTCAGTGGAAATGCTGCTTTTCAAACAGATGTTCTGGGTGGGAGATTTTTCCCTGCATCTCACTTTTGGCCCTGCATACCAAGGCCTTTTTCAAGGTAGTGGTAAGTTGCGTTACACAGTAGGATTAAAGTGCTTGAAATGTGTAAAAGAAAAAAACATTAGACTAAATAGTGAGAATACTTGTAGCAAATATTTTCAGATTCTAAAAATCTGTTAACCCAATGAACTTTGTGAAATTGAGTTGCGTTCGCCTTAAATCATATTGCGTTCCTTTGCATTCTACCAAAATGACAAGAATTCCCCTTCAGAGCATTTGACTCCCAAACATCAAGGCCAGCTCTGAGACAACAAACTTGACTTTTGTCCTCAGTTCATAATCTGCTCGTATTCCCAGAGTAAATGCTCCCCATCACCCTTCTCACATTTCCTGCCATTGCAGGGCTCAAGATCTGCTTCCTGATGATAAGTCCTGGGAGTTGGTTCAATTTCCCCAGGAAAAGAAATAGCTCATTGCTTAGGGAACTCAGCTCTACCAGGAAAGGCTGAGCTACTCCTTTGACTTTTCCTGCCAGTTCTTCAGAATTACCTACTATTCACATAAGCCTATAAAAGAAAAAGTCTTCCCATTCTATAAAACCATTTCATGTGAGGTTGCTTTCTCTGAGACTCAACTGAGAATTGCATTCAACAACTCGTATTTCCAAGTTCTAAGATTATTTCCTATTCTTATAATAACAATAATAAAATGTCTGTGGAGAGAAGGTAGGGCATTATTCCCTTTCAGCTCTTCTGAAATATTTGCTTACAATGTAATCAATATTGTGAGTTTGGTCATACAGATGAGGAAACTGAAGGCAAAGATGGGGAAGAATAAGCTCAAGAATGACAAATATGTCAAATGAATGCTATTTTTTCCTTCTTCTTCATTTAAAGTGGCACTTTCTATTAGGTCACGGAGCTGGAGACAGAATACTATTCAACAGTCACTCTCCAGGCAGCTGACTCTTCAAAGCAGTTAGCATGTAAAGGGACACTTTGCCATCCATCCCTGAACTAGCCTGCACTTACATAGCATGCCAGTGGTCAAACTTAAATGAGTGCAATACTCCTATTATACAACCTATTCCCCAAGCCATCTGACTTTCCCATATTAACCATATTTTCGTTCTGCACACTATAAGGCCTCAGTAATACTTACTTTCTTATTAAAGATTTAATCTTCATTTCTCACTACTGCATACACTGAATAGCTACACTCAGAAAATATCTGGTAATATCCACTATTCCCCAATTTAGGGGCCACTCCACAGTTTGCTCATGAGCACAGACCTCAAAAGAGGGAGGTTTCTGCATGTGTTTGTGCTCCCCTACATTTAAAAATGAATCACTATCTTAATATCCCTTACATTTTACATTGCATTACAAATTTTGAAAATAATTTTACATTTACCTCATTTCAGCTAATAGTAACACTTTGAAGAAATTATAAATTTTTCCAATTTATGCACAATGAAATAAGCTCAGTGAAGTAAAATGATTTGCCGCATAGGTAAATCAGAATTTGAATTTGAAAACCCTCATTTTCAGCCACAAATGCATTTCTCTTTGCACTGCATAACAAATCAGCAAAAGATATGTTCAACACTGAAGAAATTTGTGAGCTAATCAATAGAAAATTGAAAGGAAAGCTCTCAAGGATATACTCTGCAAGTAGTTACAGATACATGATCCAGGATTACAAATATGAACCCAAAAGTATTCTCTTTATCATATTAGTTCTAACGTCATATCACCATGAGAAAGATGTTTACTTAAAATAAACCTGAAGCTCCCCAATTTCCACCTTGAAAAATAAAGATTTAAAATAAATAATCCTTTCTAGTGCTAAACTCCTAAAATTGATTTACCTGTAAACCACTGAACACAGTAGATTTGGCAGTGCCACTTGCAATGACCCCTCATGAGTGTGCATATCGTCTTCCTGAGGAAGAAGTGCCTGGTCAAGAAGATAGATATTCAGAGGTCAAAGCCTCTCATTCACTATCCTTGAGCTTGATGGGAAACAATTTTCCATATTAGAGGTCAATTTTCTCTTCCTTATCCCTGCATTGAAGCAATTAGCTTGCCTCAAAGGATTTCAATTTTAGCACAGTGTTAAAACCATTCTCTTGAAGACAATATGTCTTCCTGTTAAAGTTCTTATTTTCCCCAAATAATCCAAGAAATCATTACTCCTGTGGAGTCCCCACAAACCCTCAGGAAGGCACAAAGAAGCAAAACACTAATTGCTATCACATTCTGAAGACTATTCACAAACCGAATTTTCCACCAAATAGCAAACCATTCTCCAATCGAACACACCTTGCATGATAAGCATTTATTATTATTAAATGTCCAGTACCTGAAAGGCATAAACATGGATCAAATGGAAGAAAGGAGGAGGCTGAAAGTCAACCATCACAGGTGCACAGAACAGGCTGCCTTTTGTTTGTTCTGCTTTTCAATCTCTCTGAAGGCAGTATAGGAAGCAGTTGTTCAAAAATGGAACTAAGTGGAGAATATTTATTTCCTCAGAGAACGTCCTAGAGAAAGGAGATGCTTATTGGAGACTTAAGTGGACATGGGGAGGTGGTAAGAAGTTAAGATTCCAATAGAGGAATCCTAGATGAGAAGCAAGCCATAGACATGGCAGATGAGGTCTTATGAGTGAATGTGAAGGACAAACTATGGACAGAAACAAACAAAAAGAATTAGTCGTGTATTTGATAGTACAGAATGATTTCTCATTGACTCCTTGACTTTTGGGGCAAAGAATGTTACTTCATATTTGTTTCCTTTACTTCAGGAAGTTTCTCCTTTCTCTACATATTAAGGAAGACATGGAAAGAGAGAGATGATTTAGATTTTGAGAAAGAAGAAAAATAGAAAGTTGGCTCTAAGTCATGATGATATATTGCAACTTTATGGGTTTCTAGAGATGTCCAGAGGTACAGAAATAGAATTTCTTCAGGACTGGTAAATAAATATGCAGGAACCCAAGCTCAGAGGGTTGGTCATCCTGAAGAGGAAACTGGGCAATCAACCCTAGCCAGAGGTTTGCCTTTCCTGTTTGCTTTCCATTTCCCAACGTCTCAATGATCTCTTGTTCAACCCTCTTGTTG